>CM038792.1:96752213-97161837 GCA_021764765.1 Vicia sativa | reverse complement strand
TAGTGAGTCTTTGAGAAACTTGAAACCACAATCTTGCTCTTTGTATTTCAACGGTCGGGCCGTGCATAATGTCGAGTTGCCTGGTACGATCACGAGTTGGTCGAAGAGTCAATCTATTCGGATAAAGGTAAGTTTGGTGAAATAAGTGGAGACATCCAATTGCAACAGATGGAGATTCGTAGATCATCTTGAAGATCGAGGACACCTTGAATATATATTGAGAGAATCTTGCTTTAAAATTTTTCAGCATGATGATCCATAGAATGGATTGAGCGATGGTGTCGATCACATATTCTTGAATCCATGAGAGTACCATATTGTTGCATCGAGCCATGGGTCGTGCAGTGTGGTAGATTAGCGGGTTGGACGAAGGTATTGTCGATGAAGCCGATTTGTTTTGGAGATCAAAGCAACTTTCAGCTCTTGAACAAGAATTGTAGTTGTTGTGATCAAGTAGTGTATATGAGGACAAGGGAAGGGTTTCGTTAGGATGGAGATAGTAAGGGTTTTAGGGGTTTGTTGCAAAATCGAGAAGAAAATTTAAGCCATGGAATGAAAAATATGAAGCGAAGAATTATGGTTGGTGGATAAAAATATGATAGGGTTTTGCGTCTTGGTTGCAAAGAAAGAAGGCACTTGATTGTTAGAGTAAAGGTGATAAGATCACACAAGAAAAGGCGCTACGAGAAAAAGAGACAATTGTGTTTTTAGAAGAATCACGTGGAAGAAGAAAGGGATGGATTTTAGCCCGATACCATGTCAGTTACATAATCCCATGAATAGTTTAATCATTATTATTATTTTGTGTTTATATACAATAGAAATATCACTATATATAGTTCTTAATGTAATTCAAATTTCCTATAAAGAAGAATAAAATAATTACAAATGAATCATAATTAATTTATAGAATAATTGCTATTTAATACCATAACACTAATACACTTTTTTAATAAAAGTAAGTAAAAATTACAAAATAAAAGGGCAAAGCCAAAACTCATCAAAAAGAAGTAAATTTAAAGAAAAATGAATCTATCATATTTTATACAAAGTCATTTTAATTCTTAAAAGAAATCTTTTAAAATGGTTAGAGAACTCAAAGAATCCTAAGTTAGAAAAAGAAAAGGTTACTGAGAAGTTTCTTTCTATAAATATGAAAATGTAAAAGCGTGGAAATTAAGTCTAGCTCAAGTACGTACAAAATTTCTTGAACATTTTATGACGACTTAATGTCAATAATTTTGAAGTAAGAGATCCATCTCTTCTGTGGCGTCCAACGATCTTTTGTATTTTATGTGGGTTTAGTTATTCCATACTATATGCGGATGTCAGCCATTTCGGTAATAAGCGTCCAACGATCTTTTGTATTTTATATGGTTAGTTATTCAACAACTCTATATATGTGGATGTCGCCATTTCAGGTTTTGGGGAATAAGCTTTGATAAAATAATCGAATACTCTCATAATTCATATTCCTTTAATTATTTAAATAGTTTTAATTTAAATTATTTTTGAAATTTTAATATTGAAAACTTATAAATGATAAAAGAAAAAATGAATGATGTTGACATTGATTGTATATAAATATTTATCGTGAACCAATCACAATTATAAATTTTGCCAAAATTAGATCGTAACTTTTAAGAAATTTTTATGGCATAGAAAACAATATATTTCTATTGAATGAGTGCATCTCCTAAACTAATGATAAAATATCTAAAATAAAATTTCAAGAATAATTATTTAAATTAAATTTTATTTAATTTATGTTTAAAAAATTTAATTGATATACATTCACGGTATAAAAAATTGATATCGTCAATTAGTAGTGGCATTTAGTTTTTATAATATTTGACTTTTATTCTAATAAGCGCCTTACCCGTCTCTCTCTCATTCCTTCATACCAAGGACGCCGTCGCCACAAGCATACTTTCAAAACATTGGGAAAAACTGTGGCGTTCACAACTCAGCCTCTACTTTGATGACAAATATTGCCCAGACACGCTCGCCTTTTGCGGATTCTTCAATTTCTTCCTCACCGTGCGAGATAACACCCTACCCATCCTCATTCCACCTTATATGTCGCCGCGGCTTCTTCTGCAACAACCGTTTCTACATGTTTGTATACGCGGCAATTACAAGAGTGGTCCAAACCTAACTATCAATGTCTGCCAGCACATAATTCTCCTCCACAGATCATCATTGCCTTCTTTAGTTCTAACCACAAAAACCTTGTCTGTCCTCAAATTGTACGATGTTCCATGCGTTGATCTTCCCTTGCTCAAAGTCCTTCGCTTGAAATTCAAATTCACTTACTATGAATATCTCCAAAACTACTATCTGGCTGGCTGTCCCATTCTACAGGAGTTGGAAGCAAAGGATTTAAGACTATGGATCTATACTATGATATCTCCTACAGGAGTTGGAATGCCTTTATCTCATCTCATCTTACAACATGCAAACTTAGAAATTACGGCCCATGTATTGTGAGTTTCGATTTGCCAAATATATAATGCAAATTCAAAGTACTAAGCAATATGACAATTCAGAGTGCCAAATACAAAGTTATCATTGTGCCCAAGGATTTCATCCACATGCAAACTTTTATTTATTTGAACAACACTGTGCAATAATAGCAGCTCTAAGCTTGTCACAAACATACTAATAACTCCAATAAGTATGAGATTCTATTTTATAAACTCATTCTCAATCTTGTGATGATTTGCTTTTGTACAATAACATATATAATGTTATAATTTGTAGGCAATGAAGCGTAGTTGTGGGTGTATGGAATATGTAAAAGAAGTTACATATGAGGTTTTGGTAGAGAGCATAAGTAGAAAGATGTATTTATGCTGTAAACTAGTAATCATACTAGACAAGTTCTTTTGGCTGACATAGAATTACAGATCATATTAGATTGACTTATGATTGTTGTTTTGTTGGACTAAGGTAAAAGAATTGCACACTATGCTTTAAATTTTTTGTGAGGATGTATAAGGAAATTGGGGGACAGAAAGATTGAATGATTTGACTCGGGTAGTTTTCTAGACGTGTAATTTAGTCTTGAAGGAATGCATTAGTATTTCTGTAGGTATTAAAATTTTCTTCCGTAAAGACAAGCATGTAATAATTACTACATATGCAACCAATGTTATTGTTATAAAGCTCACCATCCAGCCCAGAGCAAAAGGTTGGGTGAGGTGCACCATAGTTGCCTATTAAGAGCGGTCTATGTAACTTGCAGAAAGAGGCTGAAAGGGGTTTATCTTGCACTAGTACAAAAGATTAATTTATACCTATTTTTTATTACATTTACACCGATTAAATTTAATAAAAATCGGTGTGTCCATTGGGTGAGAAATGTACCTTAATTACACTCATTTAACACTAAGGGGTAAATAGCTTATGATCTACACCCAATTTTTATTAAATTTAATGGGTGTAATTGAAATAAAAAGGTGTAAATAAGTTCTTATCGTTCTTATGTACAACCCATTTTCATAAAATGTTTAATAAAAATCAAGGGTAAAATATGCTAATTTACACTCTTTTAATAAAAATCGGATGTAACTACACCCTTTTTAAATTAAATTTAACATTTTTTAAATATAATGTAAACCCTAATTTACACTTTTTAATAAAAATCGGATGTAATAACACCCTTTTTAAATTAAATTTAACACATTTTTAAATATAATTTAAACCCTATTTTAATAATAAACCTCTAAATAGCGAGAATCATACCATAGACCAAAATACCTTATATGATAAGTTTTAATTTGTAAATAACATAGTTAGGACAAATGTTTCGTGGAAAAATTGAAGTACATACCTCTTATTTTCCCATATGTGATCACTAAACAACTGGATAGAGACTCTCTCTTCCACATTCATTTCTATCATTTCAAGAACAAAATATGTTTAATCAACTTCTAGTAAAACCATATTCTTTCTCCAGCTGTTGGTTTCTCATCAGTCCATGTAACAGGCGACTAAGTTTCTTCTTACCATCATATTTAAGAGAAGATTTGGGTTTAGTCGGGAAGATCCAGTTGTTTTTCAATTTGGAAATTCCTTCAGCATTGACGGAACTAATTTGGAAGTGGAAATATTGATTAGCAACTTACTTGTTTCTCCTTTGAGAACTTTCTTTTCAATAGAAGACAGAAGGAGAGAGGGTTGAGATCCTCGGATGATTTGGCTATTTCCATTTTGTTTTTGAGGGACTTAAAATAAGACTACTCTTAAAGATGAAGACACATACACTTGCTTTGTCTCATTTCAGATTGCTCTAAGAATCTTCACATCATAGAAATCTACTTTATGAACAATCCATAATGAATTTAATGAGAAAATAAAACACGAAGAGTGTGATGGAGGAAGTCTTGAGACAATAAAATATTGAAATCAAGATAACCAATAATTTGTAAGTGACAATAGAAACATTAATCGTTCATTGACAATAGAAGCGGATCGTAGAGAAAAATCTAGAACTTACTTGCAAGAGAAACACTTCTCTAGACATTATTATCTTCGAGATGATGAGAAATTCCTTCCAATTTAATGACTTCAAAAACTAGATTAAATAAGAAAATAAAGTTAAAATCCTAGTTATTCATAATTGTTTTGGATTTTCTAGAACAAATCTTTACCTCCTCAAGCTCAATAATGTGGATTGAATCAAGCCAACAGGTGAAAATCATGGTCTACATTCACAAAAACAAATTATGGTTCTACAACATAAACAAATATGGTCTTAGTGTGACACCATTTTACTACGAGTCTTTTGAATTGATCAACCTAGTCTTATCCCATAGTTCCCAATCTGAGATTCTGATAAACTAGACTAACAAACTTTGATTATATAAACTCGTCTTTAAAAAAATATAAGATTCATGTTACCACTCTCATATTCAAAACCCCTAATCTAATTTATATTTTATCATAAACAAAAAGTAATCCCTTCAATTTCAATATGAAAAAACATATTTCTTAAAACCACATACTTGATAGACATATTTTATCCATTTATGATATTTATGCACTATCTTTATGTTTATATTTCCCTCCTTTCCTACCAACTACTTTCTTAAAAGTATCATCAATATCAGCATACAATCCAAGATGGTCATCTTCATCTGTGCATACTTCACCTGCATCTGAATTTTTGCTGTTACATCCAACAGGTATATCTTGATGTCCATGTGACCCTTTTTCATGTGCATGTCCATGTGACCATTCACTTTCATGCACCATAAGCTTACAAGAAGCATTCCAATGCAAAAACAAGCACATTCTTTGAATACATAGCTATGTATGTTAACTTTATTTTTCCACTAGTTTTGTGTTGGATGAGAGAATGTTGTGAATTTCAAGTGAGTGTTGTTGGTTGCTTATATAGTATAGTTGAGAAATCAAAGTTGTGGTTAAGAATGTTTCTACTTGTGTTACATAAAGAACTAGTCTTAAGGTAATTAAATAAAGTGTTAATGTCTTAATATGCTATTTTTAGTTGACATGCGTAATAATAATAATAGTAAGCAATTTGAAACTATGGTTAAAATTACTTGAGTGATGAAGAATCGGATCCAACTTAAATTAATTCAACTCATAAATGTTGCTTTTGTTACACTTGTGCCTATCATGTAGGAGGTATGGAGTCATAATTTTATTAATAGTTTTTAATAGACAAAACTAGTGGGATACGTCGCGTATGGGTACATCTGTGGACCCGTGAAATTGTCGAATTTGGCATATAGAATTCAAACAAAGTAGAAAATATCAAAATATTTTTAGAAAAAGGAAAAAATAGATTGCAAGATTCAAATATAAGTTTTTTTAAAACTACTACTATTAAGAAAAACTATTAAACACATACATTGAAAAAACAATTACACTTTTGTATTCAAAATATAGTACTGGGATTTCACTCGTACGTTCACATAGATTTTATCATAGTTACCGTGGATTCACATAGGAATTGACTGATGACCCGTCGTCGCATTATGGATGGGTGAGTTTTCACCATTTAGAGTTAGAATATGATATATAAAATTAGAATAACAAATTTAAGCAATTAGAATAAATAAAATGTAAAAAATAGAAATCAAATTAAGTGGATACATAAAGAAAGTGATAAATAAATCTTAAATCAAATAAATATGTAATGAAAAGTTATCCGTATGTACAGCTGTGGACCGCAAAATTATCTCGATTTTATCATTATTATTTGGTTATAGTCTGCATTATCTCTATCTCTTGTCATAATTTGATATATGTTGAGAGGATACTTATATGCCCTCATTCCATTCAAACAAATGGTAAAAAAATGTTTGATGGATCTACAAGTTAGTGGAGCAACAGCAAAACACTGTCGCACAAAATAACCCATTATTTGACCTCTAATAATGTAGACAACTCTAGAGGAGCCTACACTTCATAGTCAATGCTGAGATCTTATTCCTGACTTCATCCTGTGAATCCAAAGACCATAAACAAATATGATATAAGCATAAAACAAATCATGATGTAATTTACTACAAGTTATACGTCAAATCAAGAATGACTAGCTATTCAATAAGTAACTGACAAGTCAAATTGGTAACAAGTGCATTGGTATCAATAAGACCTCACTGTAACTCGTAGTTGATGTTCATGTGTCAACTCTATCAAGGCACCTTCTACCTCCCAACTTTATTCATCAGATAAGGTTGCACTTCAAAAGAGGGTCAACATCGGAATCATCATTGTCACTGAAACACAAAGGAAATAACAAAAACATTTCTATCAAATAATTAAAAAAAATCAACTGGAAACATGAAGTTAACATGGTTTAATTAAAAGAGAGATACAGGTCGAAAATCGACTTTATCATGATTTGATATACAAGATTAAAGCTTTATGAAATAGGCAGTTTAGATAAATGTCATCACAAGTGAAGAGTTTTCCAGAGGTGGCTACTACCAACGCTTTGTCATCCTCATCCTCGTCCTCGCTCTCTGTCTCATACTCAGGGGCCGAAGTACAAACCTTCTACCTTTCTCAGTTTCTTTCCCATTAGATAAGTTAGCCCTAAAAATCAACAGAGTTCAATTTGACAGCAATTTGACAAAATCATGATAAAAAGACTTGATTGATAGCCACTGAATGCAAGAATACAAACAGAAAATGCAACACAGTGCTTTTGACAAACAGTTGGTGTTCAAAACCAGAAAGAAAGCAAACCTAGAAGTAGTTGTTTTATGAATATACAAAGGTTGAGTGGAAGAATTAGCGCCGAGTTTGTTCTCCAGAGCATTGAGCTCAGAGACAAGAGCATCGAAGGTCCAACTGCTCGAAGAAGGAAATTCGTCGGTTGATAGACCTAACGGATGAATTTGGTGGAGTTGGGCTTGGTGTAGAGCCAGGCCGAATAAGCCTCCAGCTGCATACTTCTGCGTCGGCGTAAGATACGACAACGACGTTAGTCACACCATGGCTTTCGTGCGATGGGATTAGGGTTTGGTAATCAGAATTCGTTTCTGATTCTGATTTTGCAGTTGCAATTTCTAACACAGTGGGTTTCGAAATTCAACTTACTATGACGTTGAAGTTTTTCGAAGAAGTGACTTTTTGTTTGGATTACGAGAGTTTCGTTCTTCAGTTTTTGGTGAAACTGGATTTGAATGCGAAGAAGAACGAGAAAAGGTTTAGAACGAGTTTCAAACAAGAACAACATAATTTCAATTAACTATTTTTGTGTTTTTAATTAGATTAGAAAGATTAGAATATTTATTTAAATTAGAGTATTTTATTTATTTTATAAATTTGTTATTTATCTAATATATTTATAACCATTCATTAATTTATTAATAATATTTAAATAATTTATTGATATGTCATATAGATTACAAAGTTTTACTTATAAAATTAAATAAATTTTTTTAATTTATATAAATTTAAACCTTTTTTTAGTTTAAAAAGAGTAATTGAAATTTAATTAAAATAATTTTTGTAAAATAGGAGGTATATTCTTACCTGATAATACTTACAATTATATTTAATTTATAAAATTGCAACTGAATTTCTTATTTACACCCGTTTTATAGTTTAAATGGAGTAATTGAGATTTAATTATAATAAAATATTTTTAATTTAAATCTTTTTTAATAAATAAGGGGTATATTGTCACATGAAATGATATTTTATTTATAAAATTGCCACCACATTTCTGATTTACACCCTTTTTTTATATATCGGGTGTAAATTTTAAAATTATATTGTTGTTTTTGTACTAGTGGTGGGATCAGAAAATACCATTGAAGAATTGCTCCAAAAGATGCTTATAGGAAAGAAAAAGTTATGGACTGTCTCCCTTTGATAAAGTTGCTTGGAAAACAATGATTGGAGTTCAAAAGGACCGTTTCATCTTTTTGAGATGGGCAAAACAACTCCCGTTGTTTCAATTTCGTTAAATGGATGCTTGCGATTGCATATTGTTGGTGCCAAGAAATTAAAGATGATTGGAATAATGGGAGAATAATGAGAGAATGATGGCTACAAGGAGAAAGAAATAAGGATTGTTGTTATAAATGACATCTACTAATCTATTTATACAAGGGAAAAATTGTCACATATGCCCTAATAGAGTAAACTTAGTGACCAAGATAAAAGTTCTGAAATAGTAAATACTAAAGTACCCTAAAACTAAGCGGCTACGCTAAGAACCCGGTTAAGTATACTTTTGGGCCTTGACCTCGAGAAGTTCTACTACTCGAGCAACACCGATTATCAGAACACGAACACAATCGAGAAGTTGGACTTAACTACGAATGAATTATTCTTCAATACCATCCCTTAATTCATATTCCTAAACAAAACTAACCACAATTACATCCCTTAAGAGGAAAAATTGATGCATCTTGATTGCCTTTGTCAAAACATACGCCAACTACTACTTGGATGTTATAGTGCACAACTTCAATGTTCCGTTATGGACTTGGCTTCTCAAGAAATGATACTTAGTTTCAATATGCTTGTTTCTTCGTGTAACACGGGATTTTTAGCAAGATTGATTACAGACTTGTTATCCATAATCGACTTGAGAGGTTTCTTTACTTTAATATTCAAATCTTCTAATAAGTTTAGAAACACACTTGACATAGGACTGGCGCTGCAGTATACTCGACTTCACACATTGATAGAAACAACGACTTGCTGGAACTCCAGAAATAGGATCTCCTGAAACTTGAATAAGTATCCGGAAATACTTCTTCATAACTCTATCTCCACACCACTCGAGTTAGAGTAACTTTACTCACGATTCTACCTTTCTTCGGAAGGAAATAATATTCCAAACTTCAAAGTTCCTTGATATACCTCAAAATTCTAACAATAGCTTGATAATGGGACCACTTAGGTTTACTCATGAACCTCTAACCAATCCAATTGCATAGGAAATATTAGGTCAGTATTACACAAATACCTCAGGAAGACAACCAATTTGTTTAAAGATCATAGTGTAGCGCCCTTTTATTAATATTATATTATATTATCATTTTGAATTATCATGTGACGATTGTTTTGACAACGAAAATAATTATATTAATCGGTATATTTATTAATATATTTATGACGTTTTTCGGTTCGGTAAAATATTTTTCGGACCGATATTTAATTTCCGGAATTAAACTAACAAATTAAGTTAATAATATAATTAGATGTTATATTTATTATATTAAGAATAGATGAGGGCATGTGAGCAATTTCCTTAAGTTGGCTAGTAAGACATGTTTTATAAACCATTTCCTCCACCCATTTTCCAAACCACACACAAAACACCAAAGTTAAGAAGTTGGAGAAAAGCTAGGGTTGGTTGAGGAAGAAGAAGAGCAGAAGGAGAACAAAGCTTGGTTGGAGAATCATCTTGAATACCCAAAGCTTGCTAGGTAAGGGGTTTGATTTCCATTTCTTATATTGGGCTTGATGGATTTTAGTTTGATTTGGGAAAAATTGATAGATAGTATAGAGTTGTGTTGGTGATTGTTAGAGGGTTTAGAAGATTTGAGTTTGGTGTAGATTATATAAGTGTTGTTGTTTGTATGATGTTGAAGAACAAAAATGAAAATGGAATTAGTAATGAAAATGGAATTAGTAATGAAAATAGAATTAATAGGAAATGAAAAAAAAATGGAAATAAAAGTGGTTTATGAAAGTTCTGGGAAAAATTTAACAAAAAAAACAATTGAAATTTCAAAGTGCCTTAAAAGCGAAATGGCTTTGGATGAAATGGAATTACATTTCTTACTTTTTTTGTGAGTTACGTTTTGTTAAACAAAATGGCTTTGGATGAAATGGAATTACATTTTCTTACTTTTTTTGTGAGTTAGTTTTGTTGTTTCATCATGGAACCTTGCTGCATAATTTCCATGTCGAATAGCCCCATTTTCTCTTAAATCCATAATTCAACCTAGCAACCCTTGGCACCTATAAAATATAATTGAGGATAAGATACCGGATTAAATTTAGAACCGATTATGTTCCGATTTTCCGATTTGATGAGATTAATAAACGGAACAAGTTGCTCGAATTGATAATTGACGTGCTAGCTAATTTTGGCGTGTAGAACGTAGTGGTGAAGTTAGTTTTGAAATTGTGAGTTTTTTGGAACAACCGAAATAGGCTAAATACGGTAAATTGGTTGAGTTTTAGTCATTTAAGGCGTATATGAACTATCCGATTTTTAAGTTGATGTTTATAAATTGTCTTAGGTAAATAAGAAGGGCTTTCGCGACGATTATTGATGTTTTTACTATTTTTCGTTTTGGGAATTGATAGATTAATTGATGGTGATGTTTGCGGCGGTTATATAATTACGAATACTTGTTGTTTATGCGATGCGATGACATGTTTATGTGATGTGAATAAATATGGCGAAGTAGACTTTATATGTTTGGAATTATCTACCCTTTACTTGTTTAAGCGTTACCTATATATGGTAACGTCGGTGATCCGTGGATGAGGAGGATTAGCTCGAGTCACTTTATTTTGTGGATTACCGCTCTGGTCGTGGTAGTAACCCTCGGGATTTGGGCGTGATATTATTTTGATGGGATAGTTTGTATATACTATCTGTGTGATAACCTTGTGTATTGATGACAACATGATGTTATGTATATTTTATAAACATATCCATTGTCTGTGAATATTCATATGTCTATATGATGAATTATGTATGATTCGGTATACGATTTTGATGTGCATTATAATGCTAATTGTTGGAAATCGAAGATGTGATGCCTCATTTTATTAAATGAAATTTTGAAACTACGATTTTATTATATAATTACGCGGGGTAGAATAGGGTGTTACACATAGCATCCACATCTTCACCCTCAGTCGGAATCTAATTTATGATTGGTTTTGACGGTGTAACAACAACCTTGCAATTCTCCAACTTAAACTTCTTGAAGTTCTATTTCACCGGTGATGCAAAATGATACCCTCCTTTGAGTACAAAATCTCCATCTCTAGAAAATATACCATATTTCCCATATGATTATCTCAAATTCATTCACCATCACTTTCTTGAACTTGATTATATCTGGAAAGCTCCACAGCAAGCAATATGTCATCAACATAAAGACACACAGTCATATTTCTTCCGAATCTTTGCATAACTCCATATTCTATCTCACACGAAACCCTGCTTGAAAAATGAATCAATCTTGATTCCAAGCTGGGTGCTTGCTGATCCATACAGGAGCTTTGTGTAACTTGTACATCATCCCTTCGATTCTTTTCCACGAAGCCGGGAGGTTGTGACACATACCTCTTTTTATAATGGACCGTTGAAATGATGACTTTACATCCAAATGCATCGAGAGACCAATTTCTATTTGCGTAAAGCAATCACTAGCTTTGATTGTTTCATGTCTAGATCTGGTGCAAATACCTCAGTAATCTAGTCGGGTTTCAGAGAAAACCTCGGCCACTAGCCTTGCTTTGTGCTTACCAACGATCCATATGGCTTAAGCTTCACCTTGAAAACCCATCGATGTTGATGGCTCTCTTCTTCTTGAGCTTAGACAACTCAAAGTTTTGTTTCTTTCATAGCCTTAAGTTCTTAACTCGGCATTCGTGAAACTTTCTTCTTGAGTGCTTCTTCATACCCAAAGGATTAGAATCTACTAACATGGCACATTGAATGACCTCCCTCGATTCACTTGATTGTCTTGCAACATGTCAAAATCCGCAAAACTAATTAGGTACGAGTTCTAGTGGAGTGAGAACTTGGAACAACATTAACCGGACCTTGTCCGAAACCTATCTTCAAAACTTCCACCTAAAACCTTGAAGCTTGTCCTCCGGAACCTACGTCTTGAGTTTTCCTTCCAAAAGCATGATCCCATCGATCGGATCATCACGAATCGGATCGAATCATCTTCATCATCTTCATCTTGAGTCTTGAGAATCATCTTGACTCTGACTCTTCTTCGAACTTTCAACTTGACCGTCTTGAAAGTTATCTCTACATCGAAGTTGGTTGAGACCTCCAATCCCAAACTTGACTCTTTCTAATACTTTCTATCTTGACTTTAACTTTGTTAGTTTACGGACAATAAAGTTTGTATGCTGTCTTGTGGTACCCACAAGAACATCACGCTGTATCTCACTTAACTTACTTCCTAGGCTGTGTTTTTAACACACAAAACAAAAACCGGATGACTAACACTTTGCTTCTCTCCGTCCACTTCTAAAAGGAACAATTCCATGACCATGGACCTTATACATATGACACATATGTTGCATTAGCGTGACCTCCCCGTATGTTGTGAGGAAGCTTATTCTCTTTAGCATACTTCTCGTCATATCAAGCAAAGTACAATTTCTTCGTTCGTGACACCATTGTGTTGAGGAGTATAAGGCGTAACTTAATGCTAATTTCATTCTCATCACATAACTTTTGGAATTCTTGAGTTATACTACCCTCCACCATCCGTTAAGAATCTTTAACCGACCACTTTGATTCTCACCTTCACCTTGAACTTCCGGAATTCTTTAAACACCTCATTCTAAAACTTAATGAGTGTTACCGTATCATTCTTGTGAACTCATCCACAAAACACATACCTATTTCTCAGTGAAGGTTCGAAATGGTCCACACACATCGAATATACTACTCTGAAGCATGTTTTGCTCTTGGGGCTACTACAGTACAAATGGCAATGAGTTGCTTGCCTTTCATGCATACCTCACATGACTTCTCAAGCTACAATCTTGAATACCACGTCTAAGCTTAGAACAGATGCCCTAAGCTTCTATATTTGATTCCCCAATCTCTTGTGCCACTTACTATCTCCTTTGAGCCTTCTCAGTAAAGACAATATGTTTCAGTTGTTTCTCATTCACCTTGAATGTTCGGTTGCTTCCTGTTCATATTGCATAATCAACTTCTTGGAATCATACAACTTGAGATTGTTCTTCATAACAACTAAAACCTTTCTCAATGATGACCATGCTTTCATCAAATGCTGATTCCGGGAACATACAAACATCCTGATCAGTATTCTTCCCATTCTTCACCTTGACTTTGACATTTCTCATACGCATTAAGGTACTTATCATGACTGTCCCGATCTTTGTCCTCATACGAGTCAAAGTTTGTCAACCATTGTTTGTTTCACTGATTTGAACAACCGTGTACATATACCACCAATTTGACAACATCTTCCATCGAGACTCAAGCCGTAACACGCGTTTATCATCTAAATCTCCTGCGGCTATGTTTGCTTAACTGTTTCCTTTCTTTGTTTGACCAGTGATCTCTGCAAAATGGATGCCTATGATAACATTGAACTTCTTTCTCTTGATGTTTCTTCCTCAGAAAGTTGAGTTCGACGGAATCTATCATGACATCTATTCTTGGCCTCCCACCAAGAATGCTTGAGTCCTTCTTTGGTGCACCTTTCAGGTGCTCTCGAGAAGTTCTTCGGTCGGGCCAGCGACTCGTGCGCTTCTAGACTACTTTGCAACTCTTCTATTCTCATGGTTTCCTATCTTTTAGAATGTTCAATTGCTAAAACAATGTAATTAAATTGAGGGTAAGTGACCTCAATACCTTCTCTGATTACTTATTCAAAAGGTTTCTCCACAAGCCTTCATCTCATTAGTGGTCGGAATCACTCTGAGATATACTGGCTTCTCATTGTTCTTCATGTTGAGATTCATATTGCTTTCTCATTACCGAAGCTTTACCTTAACTCGCGATGCGTCACCACCGTAACATGCGACCGGTGTCCCACGCCTCCTTTGGCGTCATCGAATCAACAATTTTCTCAAACACATTCACATCCACACGCGATTGATGAAGAACAACGCCTTGATCTTTCTTCTGCTTTTACGAACTCTCTACTTTGCATCTTCTTCACTCGAATATACCCATCAATAACAAGCTCCGAACATCTTGAGCCAAATAATACACGATCTAAATCATCCATACATTCGATTCTTGCCATCAAAATTGGAAGTTTGGTACTTATATTATCGTTTTTGTTCATCTTCTATCTTGTACAATCGATGGATCTTCACTCATGGTGTTTCCCAATCCACAAAATCGGAAAATGTGATTATGTTACAATTTTGTTCAAAGATTCAACGTGAACCCGGAAACAAAATCAATCACACAACCAAACTCACGTTCACTCGTGTTTCCCTATGTTTCTAACGTAAGCTCTAGATACCAATTTGTTGGTGCCGAATAAAAAATGATTGGAATAATGAGATAATAATGAGAGAACAACGCTACCAAAGGAGAAAATAAGGATTGTTGTTATAAGTGACATCTACTTACTAGTCTATTTATACAAGGTTGTCACATAGGCCTTAATAGAGTAAACTTAGTGACCAAGATAAAAGATGAAATAGTAATACTAAAATACTTCTTAAAACTAGCTGATTCTGCTAAGAACTCGGAAGTTAAGTATCTTACGGGCCTTGACCTCGAAGTTTCACGCTTCACAAGCACAAAACATAAACTTACACAACCAGGAAGTTTGGACTCAACTTCGAATATTGAATTATTCTTCGATATAAATGACCCTCAAAACACAAAATCTTCGTTCATCTCACAATGGGAAAGTTCCCTTGAATGGACAGTGTTCAATGTCACTGGCAATTTGCATTGCGACTTTTGCTTGTAATGGCAACTACAATAATTCAGACATGTTTATTTTGCAGGGTCTACTGTATGACAAGATCTTGCTGAGAAAGCTCGTAGGTGGTAGTGAATTTTAAAGTGATTGGAAATGAAATAAAGATGCTGATGAAATATCAATTGATGCCAATAGATCTAGTCTACACGGGCTAGTCAACCCACAAGTATTATCTGAAATCAAGTCCAGGAAGATGTTGGTTTGGGATGTGCGAAGCTGCTCCAGAGCTATTTGGGATTAAGGGTTGCTGCTTATCTTACTGATATCACTGATAGAGAATCACTGCCCATCTTCGTGACAGATTGGCAAAAACACATGTATAGCAATTGCAGGCGTACTGGTATAGACGGACTTAAGATCAAATTTTAAAATCTTTGAAGTTTGAATTATATTTTTTAGTGACAGACATAAACAAAGATGTAAGATCAGTTAAATATTTTATATTTATTTCGTATAGGGAAAGTTCTTCGATTGTACAAGGTTTATCCTGGACCTGGTCTTGTAGATTATTAATATTAATACAATATAAGGTAGCACGCATGTTAAAGTTATGCACTTATGGTAGTTGTCTCGATATAATCTAGTTGGATTTTTTATATTTCATACATAAGGTTATAACTTTTATGTAGCGAAAACCCTCTCCAAAAATAGGCGTGTCCGGTGTTAGTGTCGGTGTTGAATATCTTGCGACACTTATAATTACGTTTAAAATATTTATTTTTAAAATTATTATCGGTGTCGACGTATCGGTCGAAGTGGTCCAGGTGTCCATCTTGAATTCAGTGTCCATGCTCTTTGGGTTAGAACTTATAAGTTGGATCAATTGTGTTCAATAGTCAATAACATCTGAATCATATGTATTGAATATTTGCTTTGTTCTTCCTATGTGTTAGTGCATCTATATCTCTCTCTCTCTACTCTACTAGTAACATAAATATGATTATGGTTTGATTTCAAACTAAGCTAGCTGGTTATAATTTTCGTAAGTATGGCTTGCATTTTTTTTAATAATAAAAAAAATAGATATGAAGAAACCTTTGGTTTTGGTTAATTCAGAGAAACAACATCTAATTATATGGAATCATCGCTTTTGTGAGGATGTAAGAGGCAGTTGGGGGAGAGGTAGATTGAACAGTTTGAACTGGGTAGTTTTCTAGACATGGAATTTAGTCTGGAAGGAATGCATTTGTTGCTTTCAATAAAAATATAATTTGAGATTCAAAATGGAAAATATTCTGTAAAATATGTAGTTTTCTGTTTCACATGGCCGGAAAATATTCAATATAATCTCTAGTATACAGATATGCCTGGAAACTAGTCTGTTCTGTGTTATATTTGGAAAACAAAATATATGTTTTGAAATGTTTGTAAAGGCTCACGTTTTCCTGTTTCAACCATTAGCAGATAGTTCTATTGCAGGACAGTACAGGGTGAACTGGACTTCTGTAGATACCGTTTGGTGTAAAATTATTACCACCCAATCAGAAGTAGGGGACTCAAACTCCATCAACTAAATATTAGTATTTCCAAAGTTTTTGATGATGCTAGCTACTTGTTTTGAAAGCATAAAGAAATTGAATTCTTTATTCTTCCCAGGAATATCCTAAACTGATAGTTTCTGAACTGAGGTCAAAACACTATTTCTTTTTGATAATTCTAGAAAAGGATCCGCTAAAGATATATAATTATAATTTAAATTGAAATTCTTTATGAAGTTCCATTTAATCATAAATTAATTTTAAAATTTTGAGGCTCTACGATGAACTTTCTTGCACTTTAAAAAGCGATTTTGGTAGAGATTGAAATTAATTGAATTTAAATTAAAATTGAAATTGAAATTTATATTAGAATTTAATCATAGATGTTGAATGTTGATAGAAGTTTGATGTTTATTTTAATCACTTATAAAATAATGCAAATAGATAATAGTAATGAATTGATAATGTAAATTTTTACATTGACAATATTAATAATTAATCTCTTTATATATTTATTCTACTGCATAGTATTATAATCTTTTAAAGTAATTTGGAAAATTTGATTTAAGAATTATTTAAATTGCAAAATAAAATTAATATCAACTTATAACTCCGAAAATTTGATTTAAGAGCAATATGGCTATAAACTAGGCTACGACCAAAATATTAGGGTTTACTGCAAACTCGTCAACTGCAATGTCGCTTCTTCGGCTTCCATTAGACAAAAAGAAGACAGAATAAGTGATTTACCAGTCTCCTCGCCACAAGCATCCTTTCAAAACGCTGAAACCACTCTGGCACTCACAACTTAACCTCTACTTTGATGACAGACCCTTTCAAAGCACTTTCGCCTACCTATCCTCTCATTCCACCTTCATTTCGCAAGAGCTTCTCCAACAAGGATTTCTATAATTTTCTTTATGTGCCAATTACAAGAGGCGTTCAAACCCTGATCATCCATATCTCTCACTTACTCTACCACATTGCCTTCTTTTGTTCTAACCAACAACCTTGTCCGTCCTCATATTGAAGAGGATAACATTGAATGACATTCAGATGTTGATCTTCCCTCGCTCAAAGTCCTTCACTTGAAAATGTCACTTTCACATGTTATGCATATCTCCAAAAACTTCTATCTGTTGTCTATTCTACAGAACTTGCAAATAAATGATCTAAGAATGATGATCGATAATTATAACTATGATTTAGGTTTTGCAATATCCAATTTGGTCAGAGCTAACATTTCCGGTGATATCATGATTGGGCTTAAGTGGCTTCATAATGTGGAGCATCTCCGCATACAACTGGTATGTATCAATATCTCTCTACTCCAAATTTAATGTTACTTGTCGGTTTAATTCTTCAATATAACTTCTTTATAACTCACAATTTAACTCACTGGAGCTTATATTCAACTTTCACCAACCACCATGTGGGATTTCAAAGTGGAGTTGGCTCATAAAATTGCTTCAAAATACACCCAACCTTCAAACTCTTATCATTGACGAGGTATTTAATCTTAACATTGCTCCTCTCCTTTTTTTAGTTCTACTTCTATATATTTATAAAATCTTCAATTGTGTATCATTCAGGTTGATGTTACTCGCTGTAGCTATGTTAAAGAATGGAAGGATCCAGAAGTTGTTCCAGAATGCCTTTATCTCATCTTACAACATGCTCACTTAGAAATTACACTCACATAAATTGTGACCTTCCATTTGCAAAATATAGAATGCAGAATTCAAGAGTACTGAGCACCATGACAATTCAGAGTGCTCAATTCCGAGACACACATACAAAGCTCCAAATGTTAATGGAATTATCTTTGTGCCCAAGAATTTCACCCACATGTAAACTTTTATTTATTTGAATGATACATGATAGAGCATGTGTGCAGTAGCAGCCCTAAGCTTGTCGCAAATATACTAATAACTCAATAAATATGATTCTCATTCTCAATGTTGTGATGATTTTGTTTTTGTACAATAACATATTTATTTTTACGATATATGCAAATAGGGTTTATGGTTTAGTGTGGTTGTGGGTGTACCGGATATGTCAAAAGTTACATATGAGATTATTGGTAGATAGCATAAGTAGAAAGATGTATTTATGCTCTAGAATAACAATTATACTAGACAAGTTCTTTTGGGCGACAGAAGTACACAAAGCATATTAGATTGACTTATGATTGTTGTTTTTGTTGGACTAAGGCAAGAGAACACCATGCTTAAACTTTCGTGAGGATGTATACGGTAATTGGAGGAGAGAAAGATTGAACGATTGGAGTTGGGTAGTTTTCAGAACATGTAATTTAGTTGGGAAGGAATGCATTTGTACTTTTGTAGGTATTAAAGGAATTACCATGTAATAATTACTACGTATGCAATCAACATTGTTGTAACTTGGAGAAAGTATCAACAAATGGCAAAAACAATCCATTTTGTATCAAAAGTTTTTAAGTGTTTTAAATATTTTTAAAAATGTTTCTTTCTAATTTTAAAACTTAATCTTTTTAAAACTTCTTGTGAATATCTTTACTTTTCAAAATCATTTCAAAACTTTCAAAAGGTTTTAATTGACTTGGAACCTCTTTTCCATGATCGATTACATGTCTGGTGGGAGCCCACCTTGTTTATTCTGCGTTTGATCGCAAATATTGTTGGATATGAGAGTCGCCACCGACTTTCTTTTATCCAATTAAGGAAGGTGGAAAACGGGAAAGACCTTCGTTTAGGTTCCCAGGGCCTACGGAGGCCATTTTGAAAACCCAAGGTTGTTACACCCTTTCTAATCTTTTTATTATTTATTTTCTTTTATATTTTATCTTTATTATTGCTTTAGCATACTAATAATATAAAAATGAATTTGTAGTTAGATAATTATTTATGTTAGAATATTTTTGTTTAATAAGATTAACTAATTAATTAATTAGTTTTGTTAAATAAGATTATTTTTAATTTAAATAATTATTTATTCAATTGGGTTGTATTGTGTGATTTAATTTTGGAACTTTGGTTGAACTTGTGATTATTCATCCCCATTTGTAAATATGTATTCCCATCCCATGAGATGTAATAGTTTAGTAATTATTTTATTGCTTTATTATTTAATCATTCATCACAATGCACAAACCAAATATTTTCAAACTAATACTCGATTGCGAGCCGTTTTCATACCTTGAGTTGACAAAGCTTTGAAGCGTCACAACGACTACATTTGTGCACACACCACGCTTGCTCTTGGGCTTACAACGGGGCTTTAATTGGTTAGTTAAACATAATTTAATTATCTAATTAGGTTATTTAAAATTGGTTAGTCCATCTAATCAATTTTATTAACCTAACTACTTGATTAAATTTCGTTTATGTCGATTAAATTTATTTTCTAGCATACACTTACACAATATAAAATTATCTTATCATTTTGCAAGCCACCTTGTAGGGATTTTAATTCATTTACTCGCTTTATTTCATGCTTGTATATAATTGTTCATAATCGCTCATTTCCATTATCGGCTTTGGTCCACATACCAATTTCTCATCCAAAGGGCCTCATGATAGAAGTAGACACTTGTCTATTCTCGAGATTAATCAAGCCTTCTTGGTTAATCATACCCTAAATCTCCTTTTCTCATCATTCAAGATCTTTCATAATAAATGTTCAAATCTCGATCCAACGTCGAGTTTTTCTTTTTAAAATAATTTTCATAAATAAATTTTCTACTTCCCTCTTCCCAAGCGTAAGGTAGTCAGTCCTGTTTCGACCCTCGATCGTCGCTTGGTTTCTTTAATGAATCTAATTAAGCGTTTTTTTTAGCATCACCTTTACGAATAAAACTTTTTGGGTAGAAAAAGATGATGGTTGTCCCTTCATCCAGTACTTGGGGCGTTAGCGTTGAGCTATAGTGCGATGTTTGTCTCCCGTTAAAATCAATTCAAACTCATCAAACCTTGCCCGTGCAGTCATTTTCAAATATCCTCATGCGATCCTCGCCGACTCACATGCGAATGCACTAATGTGTCTTATTGTCCATGTACGATTAAGCTCCTATTTCAAAATAAAATCAAACAATCAACGGATGTTCTCCGATGAGAACTCGTGCTTCGACTTTCCCATCGCACTTGGGAATATGTAGGCCGAGATTCTAACATCTTGAGCACACTTTCAAAAAATTAAAACATGTCTCCTTACTTTTCTCTTTTATCATAATAAATAGAAGATTGAAAATTTACTTTTAAACACACTTAAAACTAAATGGGTCCCATCGAGTACAATGGATGTGATGGATGCTAATACCTTCCTTTCATACTTAGACTCCAGTTACGTCTCTTGGTCGATGACAACTTCATATTTCATTTCTTGGGTTTTATATATATTTTCCTTTCCTCTTTAGGAATAAATAAAGTTAGATGGAGACTTTAATGTTTTTGTCGAATTAAAGTAAAAAATTTCGATTAGCGTCAACGGTATATAAGCGAGAATACAACAAATGTGATTGCCGCATTTGGAAACAATTTCACTATTTCATTGTACGAGCCAACAAAACATGGATAAAAACCAAGCGTTATTTGTTACTTGTTATTATCCTCAAAAACCCTTCTTTGTGATCATAGTGGCATAAACATCATCAACTTCATTTTCATCATTAGATGAAGGACTTCATGTTGAAAAAGAGTATCATGATCACTTTCTAGAGTTGAATCTTCATTTCCATCACTATAATTCAATTTTCTTTGGAGGACAACAACCAACTATTCTATAAGGGATCCTTTACATAAAATGTATTTCTTGAGTTACCATGATGATAGGTTCTTCCTTATATCCTACCTTATCAAGTCCACCAATGTAAATCCTAATTAATTCATTTGTACACCATTATTACTATTAATCCACTTACATTTGAAAATAGGAACTTTAAACTTCACATAATTGAGCACTCATATCTCTTATATAACACCAAAGTAAGCTATGGATGCCAATATGTGATTTTTATCCTTTGAACTAGAAAGTGCATTGAAGAAGCATTTCCCATAACCCCACTATTTTACATGGTACTCTTACCATCCTACGATTTTGTACAAAAGGAAAATTCATTTATATCGTACCAACCCCAACATAAGACATTAAAGCGAGGCTCATAAGCTAGATACTTCAATGGATCTGAAGCATTATTATCATTCATAATCTTGGTTTTAAACCCTCTTGAAATCAATTATACTCTTTCAACACCCTTTTTTTTCTTACATTTGAGGGTTTTTAGTTTTGACAATGGTTTTATGTGTACTCAAGTATGGCCTAACCACATCAATATTATTTAATAAATACAAATGTGATTGAAAAACTTCCCCTTCACCCATATTCTTAACCTTTAGACATGTACCCTTACCATCACATCTTGGCATGGCGAGACTTGGGTAGTCCTACGGTTTTACATGTGACAAATACTTTGTACAAAACTCAACAACCTTACATTATATACCTTTCAACTATAGATACCCCAGGATGATAATGGTTCTTCACACAGTCTTTCAACATCTTCATGTATCACTCAAAAGGATACATCCATCTTAAATAAATATGGCCATACACTTTAATCTTTATAACTAGATAGACTATTAAGTGAACATGATGTCAAAAATGAAGTAGGAAAAACATCTCCAGTGAAACAAAGTAATGATAGACTCATTTTCCATCTCATCCATTTTAGTGTTAATCACTTTGTTACATATATCATTAAAGAAAAGAACAATCTGATTATGGAATGTCGAACATTTTTGGGCAATATGCCACAAATGGCCACAGGTGGTAGTTGTTACATAAAAAATACAATCATGATATTTCAAGCCAATTAGTTTAAGGAGTAGCCATTTGGTACTTTCACACCATGTAGGCACTCACAAAATCTTTATTTCCCTTCTTTTGACAATGTATGGCATGCCGATGGTAAATACATTTTGGTACCTCTTGGTTGTGGAACTAACTCTTGTCTAACTTTCATATTAACCATATCTAAGCGAGGTTTAAACCATCCTTTGTTTTACCTTGAATGTTGAGAAGTGTTCTGATTACACTATCACATGCATTTTTCTCCATATGCATTACATCAAAACAATGTTTTACATCAAGACTAGACCAACATGGAAAGTCAAATAACACTGACCTCTTCTTCCATATATTATTATTTTTAACATTTTTTTTCAAAACTAACACTTATGTTCGTCACCCGATGATAGACTTCTTCTTTGGTTAAAACATTTGGTGCAACTTTATACTCTTGATATCCATTAAAATCCTTTTTCAATCTTCGATATGGGTGGTTACATTTAAGAAATCTTCAATGTCCAAGATAAATAGTCTTTTCCCTTATCCAATTGATTGTAGCAAGTATCCTTTTCACATATAGGACATGCTTTATGCCCCTTAACTATATAACCAGACAAGTTACCGTAAGCTGGAAAGTCATTGATGGTGAAATATAGCTTGGCACCCAATTTGAAAGCTTTGTTTGAAAACTATCAAACACATCAATTCCTTCATCCATAACTTTTTAAGTCATCGATTAAGGGACTTAGATGACATCTATGTCATTTCTATGTTGTTTTGGTCCCGAAATCATCATGGATAACATAACATGTTTCCTTTTCATGCATTCAAGGAGATAAGTCTTAAATAATAAAGAGAATAGGCATGAACTATGTTTACTACTTAAACTACCATATGAATTCATTCCATTTGTAGAAAGTCCAAGCCTAAGGTTTCTTGGTTCATTGCCAAAGTTGGTAAATAAGGTATCAACCTTCTTCCATTGCAAAGAATCGGCCAAATGCCGATTTTTTCCATCTCACTTCCTCTCTTCTGCATGCCATCTAATAATATTTTCATAATTTAAATTCACAAACCATCGCTTAAACCTCAGAATAATTGGACGGTACCATAACACCTTTGCTGGAGGACCCTTTGTGGTTACATCTCAATCTTCATTATCACCCTTCTGCTTATTTCGTGATGTCATACATTTGAGACACTTTTCTTTCTCTTCATTATCTTTCCATTACAATATGAAATCATTGGGGCATGCATGTATTTTCTTATACTACACCCATTGGACATAATATCTTTTTGCTTCATACACACGGTTAAACAATGTGTTTTAATTTGGAAGAATTTCCTTCAATAACTCTAGAAATTGTGTGAAGCTTTTATCGGTCCAAATATTAATTTCCTTCAAATTGAATAATCTTATACGATCGAAAATCGTGTGAAGCTTTTACATTTGGATACAAAGGCACTTTGTTATCATTGCAAAAAGTATCATGTTTGTGCGCTCTTTGAAAAGAGTCATGTCTAATATCAATAATCATTTCTTATAGGCGATCAGTCACTTTTATATCAAACTCTTCTCTTAGGGAGGCCTTTGGCACATCGGATAATTCACGTGCCATATCCACTTTGTATAATTTTGACAAATCCCATCAACTATTAGATGATCCCATACGATGTTAGCATCTAAAGGTGCAATATTCATTCACTTAGCACAAGGAAAATGGAATCATCCATTACTTTTGGGAAAATTAGTTTGGGAAAATGTCAAAAACTCTATACCTCTTTTTTTATATTCTTCACTTGAGCGCTTTTTTGCATCCAACTACGATCCATAACTATGAATAGAAGAGAAATAATAGTAAGAAAGTGAGAGATAGATAGATAGAGATAGATATAGATAGATGAAGAGAATAACATGTAGTAAATGTGTGTTTTTAAACCTTGTAATCAGTCAAAACAATAACTATGCCACTACAATATCTCATTATGGTCTACCATATGGGTCTGTACCACTCATAAGTGCCTAATATGGTTACTAGTTCTTTTGGCCAATATAAAGCCAAAGACTACAAAATTGGAATTAACCAAGCAAAGTTCACTGATGCCACCATTAAAGTACACTTGTCACACCTATCAATTTGTTATTATGGCAACAGCTACTTATGGTGCAATTTGGAAAAAGGTAAAAAATACTTCTTAAACTAAAAAAAGTCAAATTTGTTTAATTATAAAACTCAAAGTTGTATGATTTGAATATGTAAAATCAAAGGTACAATTTTAATGCATTTTATGTTCATGTTATTTCCACTCTCCAAACTTACTACTAGCTTACCTAAGCCACTACGCCAATAACAAAGCGCTATTTCTCAAATTATGATTGACATACATGTTGGAAGGAATGTCTTGTCATGAAGTTTTCTAACATGTCATATAAAGATGTCCCAACTTAGTGATAGGACATCGTGTGTACTAACATCTATCAATTATGTTTCAGCTAGTTTTTTGTTCCTGAATATTCAGGGAATATTTAGTTATCCTATGTGGCATCCAAGATTGACAAGACAGAATATTTTGTGTTGGTTTTTGAAGATTTACATGGTTTCTAAATTTGAAGCATTTTATGAAACTAATGATTGAAGACTAAATATCATGGAGAATGATCTTCACACATTGTGAAACCTTTTTGTTGCAATTTTTGAAGCCTAAACTAGTCTAGTTGTATGGTATGAATAGACTATTGTATACCTAGTTTTAGGTGGAACTTACATGTGTATTATGTTAGGGTTTTCAAATCCTTATTGTTAGGTTGTAAGTTTGGTGTCATATGTTCATAAGCTTTTAAGCACTGAACATATGTGTGTCAATTCTCATAAGTTATGAAGCATTGAGTTTTGTGTGTCTTGGAAGAGTGACTTCTGATTTTTGTGTTCTCTATTGTGTTAGAGTTGCTCCAATCACTGAGTGTGCTTGAAGAGGGATTTTAGGAGGGCACATACCTAGGTGTGCCTTAGATAGAAGTTAGCAAAGAGATAGTGATTAAGTACGTAGACTGTAAACTGGGATGTTTGCTGTAAGGTCTGCAAATTGATACTATCTAGTTGATTTCGTCGCTGCCTTGGTATCCCCCATAATAGGAGTTGTTGTCTCCAAACTGGGTAATCATATCCTGTGTTATTTACTTTCAAAATTGATTTATTTGCCTATACATATTGCTTTTGTGTGTGAAGTCGGATCCGCTGTCACAACATCTTTTAGGACGACCGATCGGCGGCGAATTCGATGTGAGACGGCAAAACCACACAATTGATTTGGAATAATCTTGTACTGGTATTGGAAAACAAAAGTTTTGAATATACCTTTGTGAGTAAACAATAATAAACTTCATTGGACACTAATTCAAATCCAACAACAATCTGAATAAGGCGTAAAACTTAGTTAGCAATATGAACTAATTTCTAAACCAATAGTATAAAGTGAATATCGTTTAGGTGAAATTCAATGATAGAAGTTGAGGTTCCGAGCAAGAGGTTTAGGTGAAAACGATAATAGAAGTTAAAGGTTTAAGAGCGAAGAAGGTTTAGGTGAATGCGATGATAAAGTTGAAAAGTTGAGGAGTTTAGACTATTTTACTCTTGTGATAAATTTAGAACCATTAATATTCATCTACTAAATTATTAATTTGTTAATAATATTTAAATTGTTTGTTTATATGTTAATATGGTACACAAATTAAATATTTTCGATTATAAAATTAAATATACTTTTTAGTTTATAATAATTTACACTGTTTTTAGTTTAAAGAGAGTGGTTAAGATTTGATTATAATAAATTTTTTAATTTAAACCCATTTTAGAAAATAGGATGTACATTGTCCTTGATAATACTTAAAATGACACTTTATTTACAAAATTGTCATTGTGTCTTTCATTCACATGATTTTTATATTTAAAGGGAGTAATTGAAATTTGATTATAATAATATTTTTAATTTAAACTCATTTTTAGAAAATAGGGTCTATATTGTCACGATAATACTTAAATGATACTTTATTTGCAAAAATTTTCACCGCGTTTCTCATTTATACTCATTTTAGTATATTGGGTGAAAATTTTAAAATTATATAGTTCTTTTGCACTAGTGACTATACAAAAAACTCTTTTACCTCGATTGAAAAAGGGTTTTACCTCGGTTTCATAGGCGAGGTAATGAAGGCGTTAGGAAAACTTACCACTTTCCCGTGGGTAAAGTTTCAAGAGAAAATGTGTGGTGGTCATGGTTGGATCCCCAACAAAACATTTTTCGATTTCAAAGCATGCCACGTTACCTCTTGATCGAAAAGATAGACATTACAATTTTGTGGTGAACTTAGGTCTTGATTGCTCCGCTCATGAAAATTCTTTGTTTTCCAAAATTGCATAGACTTTAATCTTCAATCTTCTCGATTCTTCGTTCGCGAAAAGGTCTTTTTCATCATGAAACTGTCTCAAATAGTGTAAAACCCATGGTTTGGATCCGAAATGTCAAAACACCTTTCGAGTCGGTAGTGGAAAAATCACAAAACATAAAAATGAGCATCTTGGACCACACGGCCCGTGTCAAGTGACATGGGTGGCCTTGTTGCTCCTTGAAGCTTCACAAATTTTGTCTTTTAAAATGGTGACACAACACATGTCGGGGTGATCTGGTGGCGTGTTAGGTGACACGGTGGGTGTATCAGACCCCTGAAAACCATATTCCACTCGTGAAATTCCGATTCCTTAATTTCTTGCACCAAATACCTTGGATCCTTCACTGTACACAATGCATCACAACAAGCATCAACGCATAACACGCTAAATACTTGAAATAACTAGAAATTATAAAATACTAAAGACATTAAATAAACATAAAACCGACTCGAATGGAAACAAAATACGAAGCAAAATGGTGCACTACTTGGATTGTAGTCGGACAAGTAACATAAATATATTGAAAATGGTGATGATCACAACCCGGACTTATCTCATTGCTTGTCCTCAAGAAATTTTACGGACACAAATAATCGAGACACCCTAAAGTATCAACTTACCACAATCTTGCCAAGATCCTCATAAATTTCTTTCGCTTTCCTTCTGTTTCCTTCCTCGACTCAAGTGTTCTATCACACTTCCACCTCAAAGCACTACTTCACACTTTGGCTTATAACACTCTCACCAAGTCTCTTAGGGTTAAAGTGTTTCACTCCAATTCAAAGCATGCAATATCAACTCTTAAGTTTGAATAAAATCAAAAATCATTTGGATACATATTCCACTTTTCGAGGTCTTTGGGTTGTTGGGGCTTAGGGTGCAGTGGGATAAACAAGAAAAATGGGAAAATAAAGGTTTTTGGCTAAGCTCGTGTTATTATCCTTTCATTGTGTTACTCTTTTTATTTTTATTATCTATCACATGGGCCTTAGACTCCTTTTTAAGGTTGACTTCTGGTTTCACTCAACTATTTATTTGAGTTTTGGATCTTTGTTTTCTAAATCGAGTCTTATCATTAGGTAAGTTCACTTTTCTTTCTTTTCTTTTTTTATTTAACTTTAATTTTTTTCGATACAAGCTCAACTAAATTAACGAAGGATAAACATACAAGATGACTAGAAAGGTTAAAGGTAAAAAGAAACAATGTGCCTCATCGTGTGTCATTATGTAGTGATATTCAAATAGATTGTATGAAAATCAAAGTGATAGAGACATACTGCGAAGTACTCATGATGACAAATATGTGTTTGGATTTTATGCTCTCACAATGTAGGGTAAAGATGGCAGACTTCCATAATGCCTCTAGTGTGATGCACTTTCCACTCAACTCGGGGTATCAGAGGATTCCTTGAGCGGTTGGCTCTTGACACTTGCGTATGATCATTTTTCATTGGTATCAACTTTTGGAGTCTTGAATATCACACAATAGTAAGTGGGTGATATCTTCATCCATTATCACTAATGTATGCTTTTCTTATCGACAACAATTCCACGATCTGCACTGACTGACAAAACAAAACCACGATAACAACACAAAAGGAATAAAATGAAATCAAAACTAATCAAAAGCAATAACAAAAATAAAAAGAAATAAACCCCACATTAAGCCAAAATGTGACCTTACTATTTTAGTACAAGATAGAGAGATCAGCGCCTCCTTGGAGGAGGTGGATAATGCTACATCAGCTGCGCATCATAACATGCACCGATCCAAAACATTCACTATCGGTTTGTTATTCTCATTTCCTAGATTTCTCTAAATGGAGGCCACTTATCTCCATTTACACCAATGCCATTAGTCGGGGAAAAGGCGAAGACCCGTCACTGTTGGGTGGAGTCTTGATGGGGAGGTCAAACTATTCTTGAACGGGAACATCCTCGTTCATAGCATTACGTATAAAAACATGCTTAACATGATCTCCACCATCTTACGTAGGGTCGACAATCTCATATATCCGTTAGCACGATCAAATATGCCAATTTTATCAAGGTTAGGTAAAAATGATAAATCTACCATGAATCATCACTCATAATATTCTCAAATACAAAATCATCCCTTGTTGAATAAGGGAGTATCAATTTTAGTCTTACCTCCCACAAAGTTTCCTCATACAAAAGCCTACCATAACCAAAATGGTCAATATCTAGGTAATCATACCCCCACTGAAATATCACTTGAGTTAGTGTGGCCAACTTCAAATAATCTGCATTGTTGAATATATTTATTTTTCTTTGGGCCAAAAATATAAGAATAACAAATCCCTCTGAATTGCCACCCATTCTCATCACCTCGTCCAAATAAGGTCAAAGTTATGCTTTTAGGTATGAAACATGGGTTTTAATGCCCGTGCTTTTTCCCCTTTTGCGACATAATTAATTTTACACATAATTGCGGTCCAAAAATCTTTGGGACAAAAGTATTGGGCTGCGTCGGGTCCAACGGTTGGAGTTAAAGGATGCCCTCTAACTCTACAATAAACAACTCATGATACGTATTAAGCAGGAGGAAAGTGAGATTCTATAGTATTCTCGTGCAAAATCGATCCATATGTGTTCGATCTTAAATTCAATTGTGCTCAAAATCTCAAGAGTAATGTGTTGGCGCCTCAAATTGCAAAAATTCCAACACATCCAATGTGTAAAACATCCTATGAATTTCTATTTTAAACCTAAATCAAAATCATCCAGTGTAATCAAAGATTTACCTTGTCGGCATAATCTTCGCTTCACAAGAGCGGAATACCACAGTTCGTGCTCAGGGTGTCAAACACTATGTCATGTGGATTAGGAGCACAACTAGACCTCCTCCATGAGTGATGTCTCACCTACTTCTTTTCTGTGTAGCAACTCTCTTTGGGGAATTTTCGTAACTACGGAGGAGAGAAAAACATAAATTTGAAATGTGAAATTAGTGAAAACAAACCCCGAACTTTGTAGAGGATGGAAAATAGAAGGTTTTGTGAAGGAAGTTTTGGAATTGGGGTGTGGATGAAGGAAAGGTGGGAGCTTTTGTTTGGAATTTAATGGAGTTTTAGATTTTGTTAGAAGAAAGAGTGCGAGATAAAAAAAATAGCTATACAAAACTGAATAATGAGTGAGATGGAGGAAAAAGTTTGTTAATGAGATATGGGGACCCTAAAAGGAAAAACAACAAAAATTAAAGTTCAATTACGCAACTAACACGGGCCGTAATCGGCCTACATAATCGACCATGTTAGGGATCGTAATCCATTAAATCAATTGTTTTAACTTTATTTCCAAGTATTATGGAAAAGGAAATATAAGGGATACATTATGAGCATGTCAAACATTGTCTCAAAACTTAAGGAACTAAAGCTTGAGTTGTGAAAAGACTTGCTAATTCATTTAGTATTACTTTATCTTCATGATTTAGTCGATTTAAGATATCTTATAAGCGCCATAAGGAGAAATAGCCTCCTAAAGAGATCATTTCATTTTGTGTTAAGAAAGAAAATATGAAACAAGATAAGGTAAAAGTGCTCATTTTGTTAGCACCTCTAAAGACAAGAGCAAAAGAAAGAAAACTTATGAGCTGCGAATGAAGTCACAATTATTCAACACAAAAGAAGCAAAAACATGATGATAATTGTTTCTTTTGTAAATCGTCTGGACATGTGAAGAAGAAATGTCCTAAATATCACGCTTGATGTGAAAAGAAAGGTACATTTCTTACTTTGGTATGTTCTAATGTCAATTTAGCTTCATTACCTAGAAACACTGGGTAGTTAGACTTAGGTGCAAATATTAAAATCAGTATTTCAATACAAGATTGCCTGAACTACCAGAAGCCAAATGATGTTGAAAGATACATCTATGTTGGAGATGGCAAGTTAGTGAAGGTGGAAGTTGTATGGAATTTTATATTATTATTATGTACTAGATTTTTATTTGGATTTAAAAGATATTTTTGTTGTGTTGTCCTTTAGACAGAATTTAATTACAGTTTCTTATTTGGACAAATCGGGTTATTTGTGTTCATTTGAGAATAATATGTTTAAAGTTGTCTTTTAATTTAAATATTGTTAGAACTTGTTCACTTATGATTCATGATAATCTATATTTGATTGAGACAATAGCTTCATGTGGCAAATTCTTGAATAGCTGAGGCAAGGCCTTATAAACCAAATGAAAATAAATTGGACTCCGGAACAGTGAACAACTACTTTATTGGTTATTTTGAAAGATCTAAGGGCTACAAGTTTTATGATCCCAAATTAAATTAAATTTTAAGAGACATGAACAACAACATTCTTTGAGGATTGTGATGATTGGTTTTTTCATCGGTTGTTTTAAAACATTGAAGTCGCTATCTAATTTTATTTGTTCTTAAAAGAACGGGAAAACATAGATAAAACCCACGAATGAAAATGTGAAATGAAATGGTCTTTGAGACCAAGAGATGCTGAGGGTTATGCAAGGGAAGATATTAGCACCCTCACATCCATCGTACTCGATGGGACCCGCTTTGTCCGTCGTGTTTGAGTGTGTTTATTGCTTTGTAAGGATAGAAGAAAGAGATTTGACTTTTATTATTTTGAGTTTGCAGCGGTTTCAAAACCTTGTGCCTCGTATTCCCTCGTGCATTGGAAAAGTCTAAACTCGTGAGTTCTTCTTAAAGGTTTAAGCTGGTTGTGTTGATTTTATAAGAAAAATTATGCATTAGACATTTCAAATGCTTGAACTTCGACTTGTTTAGTTTGTTTGAAAATCTAAGTACGTGTTCGTATTTGAAATGACTATTGCACACCTGCTAATAGAAAGAGTTTGATGATCGCATATGAGCAAAAAATAGTTGAGTGAGTTGAATTGATTTTAATGGAGTGAAAAGTACCAAGCAATAGGACTAGAATCCTACGATTCAAATACTAGAAACCGGAGGAGCTCAATGCTCAGCGAGTTGTCTATCATCCCAAAGTTTTCTTATGAAAGAGAGTGAAGTGAAACAAAGTTCACGTTATTAAGAGCCTCTAAACAATTGGACTAGCATCCAACGATTTAAAACTTGGATTTCATTTTGCACAGTTTTAAACAATTGAGTATAACAACCAACGATTTAAATACTTGAGTTTTATTGTGAAAAGAACTTTTGAAAAGACACTCGACGTTGGATCGAGGTTTAGAAATTAATTATGAAAGTGTTTTGAGGTTTGGTATATGGGTAGAATTGAATTGGGTCATGATTTATCAAGTATATGGACTTAATTAATCTCATGGGGATAAGTGCTCCTATCCCCAACTATAAAACCCTTGTGCATGGACAATTGGTATATGGACCAAGATATTCGGTAATGGTTATTCGAAACAACAAGGGCTTTGATTAACCTCGTGAGGATGGCCATGCCCATTCCCACTATGAGACCCTTTCTTCATGTATGAGCCAAAATGAGGCGTAAAATTGTGTGTGAAGTGTACAATGGTGAATAACTCATGCAAACATCGAAAGAGCGAATGAATAATTAACACACAATACGTCTAAACCCTTAAATAATTGTTAGAAGAGATATTTTTTATTTGATAAAAAATAAACTAATAATTTAATCGATAATTATCAAATAAAAATTATCCTACAACTAATAATTATTTAATACAAAGCAACAACCATAGGTAAAAATTCAATGGAAATTAAAATGAACGGAAATTAAAGAAAATCACACAATACAAATTCCAAACATTAAATAATTAGTAGAAAAGATCTTTTTTATTTGATAAAATCGACTAATAATATAATCGGAAATTATCAAATAAAAATTATCCTAAGACTAATAATTATTTAATACAAATAAACAATTTATTTGCAAAATAAAATAAAGAATAGAATAAATAAATAAGAGTCAAGTTTAGAAATGGGCTTGTTTATGCAAAAATATGGGGGTGAATAGAAACTCCAGCAAGAAAATCCGGGCCAAATAAAGGTGCCCAACCTTCACCAATCCGTGCATCGTTCGGAAAAGGTATCCGTGGTGTGCACCTCGAATCATCGGATGAGGCGATGAAAGTTAGACTGATGACAACCGTAGGATGATGATATGGGTGTGGGATCATGATGATGCGAGGTTGAGAGAACGGTTACGATAGGAGCATAAGTATCTTGATGGAATCACTCGGGGAGAGATTAAAGTCTTGAGACTTATCTCCATAATGCTAGACAACACTTAAATGTAAACATTAATACAAAACAAAGATTAATGTAAAGATTAATTAAAATTAAAAAGGTAACGGATCATAAACACATAAGCTCGCTCTCTCTCTAAAAACTCACGCTCTTACCTCTCTCTAGAAATGAGTCGCAGGAGAGGCGAGACACGCTGTGTGGAAATCTCTCACTCGGCGGTGGCGTGGCGGCGGACCGCGTTCTTTCGATTCTAAAAAAACTTTTCTGTTTTTAGTCTCTATGCTCTCTCTTAATATGTGTTTGATTTTTGATTCTCAAATTTGTCTTAGATCTACAAAGGGGTTTGAAACCTTAACCTATGTTTTATGGTAAAATAAAGGAATCGGTGAAATAACAATGATGATGATGCTATATCGGAAAACAAAAGCGAAAAGGAAAGAGAGGAAGAAAAGAGGGCCTTGTGTGGCGGAATCATCGATTTATAAACCTTGGTGAGATCTCTTTGTTTTCTTCTTCTTGTTGTTGTATTTTTGAAGGGGCTGCTATAGATGCTTTGTGAATTAGGGTTTGGTCAAATCTAGGGTTTCATGTTTGGATCATTGTTGTTTCGATGCTTTCGATTGGTTGGCCGTTTTAGGATTTTCATGAACATTGATGCCCTCCTCGAAATCGTAATGAATCCTTTTATAATCTGCAATCTTAGGATTTTTCCTTTGCTATTGTGGACTTTCGATTTTTATGATAATAAGCCTCCGAAAATTGCTTGTTGGTGATTTTATGATAGGCTTTGCACAAACTTTGCTTTTGGGCTTTGTAAATCCGTTTTCGATGCGTATGACCTTCTTTTTTGGCTTACAGTTCGACTTGTATTTACTTGGGCTAGACATGTTATTTATGACTTGTGAACTTCATTCTTGGACTATTATTTTAATCGATACTTGACCTTGAATTTTCTGTGATGTTGGGCTTAGAATTATTTTGATATGTTGTGGCTTGGGCTGAAAGTGGCTTCACTGTACTTCTTTGCCTATGGGTCTTCGTATGCTTGAACCATGATTAGAAAACCCTTCTTATGCCCTGATTCTTGCCATGGTCCCTAATGATGAGCCTTGAGTGAAACTAAAAATTTGTTGGAAAACTTTGTTTCAAGTTATTGATTATGTCTCTTTGCTAACTATTCTTTTTATTTGTATTTCATGGGCAATGAATGATGGATGAACTTTGAATATGGCAAGGCTAGAGCATCTTGAATAAATACAAAGTTGAAATCTTGAAGATGAAGGAGAAAGGAGCTTAAAAGAGAGATGAAGATCTCATTAGCATAGGATTTTCATTGGAATTAGCATAGGACTTAAGAGTCTTTTACAAAACTTGTAAGCTTGTAAAGTATCAATCCAATTTGGAATTTGCAGCTCAAACTTAATTTTGCCAAAAATTCGAATCTTGAACAAAATACTAATCTTCAACTTTTATCTTGAACTTGTAATTACCTCAGAATATATCCAATTGAATGTTGCATTTCAAGTAGGAAACTAAAGCAAACAATTTCCTTCCAAAACCTTTGCCAAAAATAATTCTTATTCCATCTCATCAAAGTGTGAATAATCAAACTCATCTTAAATGAGATAAAATATTATCTAACAAAAATAATATATTTTATTTTTCAGCAATTTCAATTGACAATTTTGTATGAATAAAGATAGGGCAAATTTTTACCATCGAAACCCTAGTTGAAGCCGTTCTCAATCAATTTCGAGCATCCATTCATTCTCTTGAAGTTACCGGGGATCGATCCAAGCCCTTAAGCAACAAATCGTGATGGGCATTCCACAATCGCACCGGTTTGGTAAAATTCTAGAATCTCAAACCTTTGATTTATGCAATATAAAATATCGATTCATATATACATGTTTATGCTAATGTTTGTGATTTTTAGAACCACCGTGCATGAGTTTTAAGCAGGAGCGATGAAACACCATTGTTAGGGAAGCGAACTATTGAGCTTGAAACCTAGATGGGTCGATTCGGATCAAACTAACACCACCATTGAATTCAGAGGTTCGATTTAGGGGATATGGTTCCTCTCTTGTTTTTATTAACTTGATTTTGTAGGTTTGATTTTCGGTGGCGAAAAGATGGCCGGACATGGCTCGTCTCGACTTTATTTTGGCCGGTGAGGCATGCGTGGGCTGTGCGATTGGATGATTCAAAACCCTTGGGCCCCTAGCGTGTTTGTTTTAATTATTTTGATTTTCAGAAAATAAATTCCCATATATATTGAATGTGTCAAACATGGATGTATCACCACCATGGTTAACCTGTGTGGCTAGTCCTCTCACTCTCTCGGGCGTGGGTTCGATCCTTGCCTGCAATTTTTCCATTATTTTGATTTTCAGAGATCACATATATACAATTGAAAGTGTATTTTGCACATGCAGGTGGCGTAGTGGTGAACTTTTGGACCCATAACCCTCAGGTCTGAGTTCAAGCCTTCCAGGGACCATCCTACTTTTTAGCACTTGTTTCTTTAACAATTTTTATTTTTTATTTTCTTAACTAATTAATTTCTTTTCAAACAATTTGTTAAAATATTTTAATATTAGATTTAGGTTAATAAAGTTTTTAATTAATTTTAGACACAAAATATTTTATTTTCCTTTCATTTAAAATTATTTTCTTAATTAATTGCTAATTAACATAGAATTAGGTTTTCCTCAAATAAAATCAATCCAGAAAATTCACAAAAATATTTTTTATTGATAGTAATTAGGTTTACTAATCTTAAATATGTTTACTAACCTCAAAACATTTTTCTATTTATTTATAAACAGCATTTAAATTTTAGAAATCAATGTATATGTCGAGGACATTGTTGTAATAGCATAGATTCAAATTCTCAAATTTTACTTTCCATATCTCTATTATATGCGCCCCAAAGCCTGTAATATCTTAGGACTTTACTTTTCCTTTTACTTTCCGTACCTTTATTTTTGTACATATATTAATTGCTTATATGTATGACTAATAGGATTGTATGACAAGATCTTAAAATCAACATTAGATCACCTTCAAAATCATCACAAAGATCATAGTCCCTCGATGACCCTCAATGTTGCCTCACGAATATATGATCTAGTCCTCGGTTTGTTGCCTCGAAAGTGATGATCGTCCCTTGAATTGATAAGGTATCCTTACATGTTGCTTTCAATGATCATACGATGACCCTACGATTGTCCTTTACATCCAACGGATAAAGTACCAACTAATGGTATGGATAGCCTTATCATAAAGGAGAGAAAATAACAAAAAGCGACCATTACGAGTAGGTAAATAAGACTCTATTTCTTGCTCAAATCAAAATGCTTTCCACCTTCACTTTTTTCAAACTATTTTTCAAACAAAAATTTCTATACAATCCAACGAGAATCATTGCAAAGTTACATCTTTCCAAACTAAATATTTTCAAACACTCTGTATACATTCTTGAGAAGCGATACAAGGATCATTATGAAGTTAAAGCGAAATACTTTTCAAAAACACTTTTCAAACCACACAAACACATAAAGCAATTTTTCAAAAGTGAGCTAAAAAATTAAGAGCCCGTAGATAACTACAGATGGAAAGGGTGCTAATACCTTCCTTTTCATAATTACCTCCATTACTCGAATCTAACAAAGGTCTTTCTTGTTCTTTTTACTTTATTGGATAAAAGAAAAGTCGATGGCGACTCTCTTATCCGACATTTGCAGCATAAAACAAACAAGTCGAGTTCTCCCGTGGTACATATACTAACCTCGATATTATCCGGATCAAGAATCAACTTGTTGTAGATATCCAATCGCTCAGCCAAGACTTTTTCACTCATCTTGAATGAATATATATCATGCTTATATATAAACTTTTAAGTTTTGATCACACACTCGATCGTCTTCTCCTTCACACTTGTAGAACCTCATCACCAAGGTTCAATCGATGTCGATGTGGACTTTCTCCACCATCGTTGTTTTCTCCTTCTCTGTAGGGTAACATCCATGGCGGGTCCCTACACACTTCTAGAAAACCCTTTGAACAAGAAGGGCTCGCATATTCGGCACCATAAAGCGAAATCATTCACCCGGTGAATTTGAATCTCAAAATTGACATCTACGCTCCATGTTCACTACACTAGTTTGTTATAATAGAGTTCCATCATGAACAAACCGGAACTATAAGTTTCTTGAACAAACACAAGAAAACCTATTAATTTATTACAAAATAGAAAGAAGAGGGAACAGGAAGAAGAAAATTAGGATTTTGTAATTGTTTTTTATTCACTTTCTCTATTATGGTTTACATATTACAAGTGAATAACAACAATCAACCTCTCCCAACATCCTAAGAGAACTAGTCTATTTATAGACTACCAAGCTAACTTAGGCTACAAGCTAACTTAAATAATTGGGCTATTGTATGTCCATCTCGACATGCTAATATACCTAACATCATGAATTACTATATGCTAGAATATAATTTGACTATAACATGCACGACTTTGACATTAGCATGTGAACATACTTCGACAACATGTTAAATCTATGTCAAACTAAAAACTTATCTCTGTCAAGATACTTGAGTTCGATCCAAAATCTCACATATGTTCTTCATCGTTTTTTTCATATGCGTTCTTCTTTGTTTTTGTCGTCTAGCTTGTCGTCTCCATGCTATGTTTGTTCTTATCTGATATCTTGACAAGACCAAGTACGAAGTATTCCATTGTTCTTGTCGATATGACAAGACAAGTACAGTATGCCATGGTACGATTAGGGTTTTATACCATATATAAATTATATTTATGAATAATGTTTATGGTTTGATTATATTTCTTCCTTTTCTCTTGGGGTGAGATTATGTTTATTGTGATTTTTGGGCTTGTATATCTAATTAGGGATTTAGATTTTGAATTTGAGATTTCAAATAATATGTTTATTTTTATTTTGTTTAATTTAAGTTAATTCAAATATTAGTCCACTCTACCTCTCTAAAAATATTAGAAGACATTCTTAAGGAAGCGCCATGGATTGAAAGTGTCTTAGAGTTAGAGTTAAGCTCATAGTTAAGAATCAACAAGCTATGGTGTGGTTGTTTCATTTGTGTCGGCGTTGGTCATCAAGTTTAAAGGAATCTTAGTGTGACAAAACATAATAAGAATATCAAACATACGGTAACATGTGAAAGAGCTAGCTGGTAATGTGAAGCAAACTTTGTGAAGGAGTTAGCTGCAATTTGTTGGAAAAGTGACTTCAAACACAAGAGGGATTGTGGAAAAGTGACTGCAATTTGTTGAGTTATTTGTAGCAGAATAAAGTACTGAAATTAAATTATAAAATTTAAAATGATAGAGTTAGAGAAATTGCACCACATATTTATATAGATTTGGCTGAGCGTTTGCCTAGTCATGTTCTCAAGAGGTCTTCTTAATATTTTGACTATAAAATTTGTGCCTTTGAAGGTTAGGTCTATGAACCTTAATACAATCTGATCTTGATATTTTTACATGCTTCTCCCTAACCAAAGGCAGCTTTTATCCCAGATTGAAATAACGAACCGTTTAGAGATTTAGGGCTTATCTCAATAAGAAAAACAAAGTTTTTGTAGGCAAAGCTTAAGAAACTAATTACAGATATTTTATAATAGGTTTATATCAAGAATCAAACTCGATAACTTAAGTATCGCACCCTTAATAATAAAATGGCACGCATGACCATTTACAAAAATTCCTTCACGACAAGCAAAGCTTCATTACTAGCACTAAGACAACATAAAGTGAAAGAAAATATTTTCTAGAGAAAGAGAAGGATATTGAGAGAAAAATTCCAAAGAAATAATAAAATGTTTAAAAGTTATGTTGTTTTAATGAGCTAATCGATTAGCACAAAGCTCTAATAGATTAGTCAACTCATTTACAATTGATTAGCAAGTCCAAATAGAAAAGTTTGGATATATAGGATTTTGAAGTCATTAATGTGAAGTCTTTATTGTTTAGGTAATTAATAAGCACTTTTATAATTGATTGGCATAATGCTTGAATCGAATGGATGACTCAAAAAGTTTTGTCAATCGATTGTTATAACTAACCAATCAATTTGGTTAGTTAAAACAATATAAAAAGTTTTGGACATCTTTTTAATCACTTGGCTCTAGCTTAGAAAATAATTTTCAAGATAAAAAAATTGAAATATATTTTAGGTGTGTGAGTTATTACTTATTACTTTTAGCTACTTCCTTACTTTCATAATACTTAGTTCATTCAAACAGTGGCAAACACGACATGGGGCTTTCACCCTTTCTCATAACTTCACCACATTGCAAGATAGTTTTGATTATATAGTCACTTTGATCTTGAGTCATTTCTTGATGAGTCATAAGATTCTTTCTATGGTTATCTTGTCATTGAGGTTGAAAGCTATTGTCAAGTGTTATTGTCATAAAAACTTAGATGGATCTTCTGCGAGAACTATATCTTTATAAACTTCAATCACATGGACTCACATTCTACCTTTTGATGATGACAACACATTGAATTCCTCATTTGGAATTCTATGCCTTTTATCTCTATAAAAGTGAAAAGGTGTATCGAAATTTGTTCTCGTTAAAAAATTGAATTCCTCATTTTTGAATTATATGCCATGGTTACTTCTTATAAATGCAATGCTCAACTTTTTCGTTATAAATAACCTTGACTAGTTTTCAAATGCGACAAACACGTCTCTTTTGTGATATAAGAATTGTGTTCAAGTTTATCGAGTAGTCATCCATAATTACAAGGTCGTAGCGTTTCCACCTAGACTTGTGGTTCTAGATAGGCCAAAGAGGTCCGTGTGAAGCAGGTTGTAAGGGACAACCAGAGAAATTATTATTTTTATATTTAAAAGAGGCCCTTGTAAAATACTTAGTTAACTCAGACAAACAGGCATACATGACCTAACAAGCTTTCACTCATTTCTTTAAAATATCCATACTTTTGCTAGATAGTTTTTGAGTATATAGGCACTTTGATACTGAGTCCTTTTGTTAATAATTCATATGATGTAAGCACATAAATTTTCGTTGTTGAGTCCTTTTGAGTATATTGTCATCATCGAGGTTGAAAGCTAATAGCCAAAGGTTTTCGTTATCAAAACTTCATATGAATCTCTGACAAAAGTTTTATCTTTTATAACATGTAAGCACATAAATCCACATATTTTATATAAGCTTAATAGTTTTTTTGTTGTTAATGTACTATTTTGATTCATTTAGATAATTTTAAGATCGTTAGATAAATTATGTTGATATTTCACACCTTTATCAATTGAATATATTCGGTATATAAAAAAATTATTTCACTTTTTAATTTAAATATAATTATTTGTACTTTGGGTTCACAATGTTGGCTTTGATCCTTGAGTGGAAATTGAGGTGGTGAAACTTTGGGTTCACAATGTTGGCTTTGATCCTTGAGTGAAAATAGAGGCGGTGAAACTTTGGGTTCACATATATGGTGTCTCTGGTCTTGTCCGGATCTGGAGTGTGGCTCTAATTCTAAGATAAATGAATTGAGAGCGAGGTGGACTTGATGTTCACGATGGTACCACATGCATGAGTCACATGGAATTGCATTAGAGTCACATTTGTTGTTATGTGATGTTTTGCTTGGAATGTATGTGTATGTGATAATTTATTTGGATATAATTGTGTTGGAACTTGATGTATTAATGCCATGTTGTATAGAGAGTTATATGAGCGTGATGGATTCTTGTTTGTAGGTGTCTTATATACATTTTTATATATATATTCGTAATGACTTGAATTCTCATTCATTGTATGTGATATTCTATGTGACATCGCAGTGTTCGAAGATAGCGGTGCTTCGTGACGAGGCTAGTGAGGAGCTTTGTTAGCTCAATTTATTCATATTCTTAGGTTGCAGTCAATGCTCGATCATGTAACAGGGTCATTTGAACTCATATTTGCTATGAGATATGGTTATGTATTCTCATTTGTTTTGGATTTGTATGTTGCGATAATACGTGAAGTGGTCTTAGTGTCGGTATGTGGATTCATATAACTTGTTTATGGTATGGATTCATTGTTATGTTGTTTAATGATTATAGTATGGGAAATAGTCATTGTTATTATCTGAGAAGAGTAATATTCCGCTGTGATATGCATAATTGTTGAAGCATGAGATTTAAATATGTGCTATGATTATGACCAGGTGCATGTTAATTGCTTGTTCAGATGATTTTTTATTGAGTGGAAAACGATATGTGCCCTTTGTATGCATGTATTCTATTTTACTCTATTTTATGTTATATTATTTAGGGTTTAGAAAATAGATATTCTAAAATTGATTATTAAAATTTCTATAAAAAAACAAATTAAAGATATTAAATTTTAAAATATGGGGACCAAAAGATAAAGCTAATAAAGAGACAGAAATTATAATTAAACTTTTTACTATTGAAAACAATTTTAAAGATAGGTTAGACGTATTTAAATATCATTTTCATAAACTATTTGATGAATTAAGTTTTAAATCCTTATCTTCTTATTTTTCTATTCAATAATTTCTCATTAATTTTTTATGTTTGCTTGAGTAATATTTTTGTATTGATGTTCTTTCTTGAATGACAAAATTAAACATTCTTAAAAATTATAAATCAAATATTTATTTTGATCTCTTAACTATACCATTGAGTTCATATTCGTTTTTTAATTTTTTTTCGTGTTATTTTGATTCCTTAATTTTTTAAAGATTTCATTTTTATCTTTTTTGTCTAATTAACGACGAATTTAGTAGTCGATTTCAAAGTTTTTATGTTGTTAATTAGACAAAAAAAAGACTAATATAATTTATTTTTTTAATTAATAAACTAAAATGATACGGAAAAAAATTAAGAGACCAATATAAACCAAAAAATATAATTAACAAACCAAAATGAATATTTTATCAAAATTATATTTATAAACATAAAAGCTATTTTACTTTAGAAGATGTTGTCTCAGTTATGAAGAGATACTTACTCTCTTATTGATTATCTAAAGATGTATAGATGTAGTATTTTTTTTTTATCAGTATGTAATATAATTACGAGTAATCTTATTTCCACATTGAGTTTGACACCAAATATTTAATTAGTGTACACGGTTTATTACTGTATTTATACGGTGAACAATACATTTTTATTAAAATAATATTATTTTTAAAAATATTATTTTTAAAAATAATATTTATTTTTACAACTATAACACAAATATATGATTATGTCATTAACCAACTTCACAGTTGTATTAATCACAAAAATATACGTCATTAACCAATTATTTTACTTATAATTTATTAACCATTTTTACTACTTCATTAACCAATAAAATACATAATATTAACCATGCTCTAAAACTAAATTATAAGTGTATTAATCAATTTTTATATTCTATTAACCAACTTTATTTTACAATTAATTTTATTTTATGTTTGAGAGCTCATTAACTAAGTCATTTTATATAAACTTCTAACTATTAAGCTTATAGTAATAAGTTATGTTAGACATTTGTTTATTTGAATTTATGTTTGACGATTTTATTATCACATTTTTTGGGTATAAGCAATTTATGTTTGGTGCAATTCTTTTTTAATTGATTATTTTACAAAAATATGGTAAAATCTACTTGTAACTTATAAATACATTTAACAAGTGTTCTCACTATTTCAGTTTTAGGGAACAATTTGTAATTGTTGCGGATATGACAATATTTAAAAAGTGTCCCCACAGACAGTTCTCACTCTACCACTTTTAGGAAACGCTTTTCAATCGTTGCAATTTTAACAACACCTTAAAATCATTACCTAAGATGCCACGTAAAACGCCCCTTTTTCTATAGTTTAGGAGCGTTTAAGAAAGTGTGCCCAAAAGCGATTAAACGTGCCCTTAAATGAGACGCCTTTCGAACAAAGGCGCCGGAAAATATCCCCTATTCTTTTAGGCAATGTTTTTCTCGATTCGCAGCGCTTTTCAATTGTTGTCAAAGACGATAAATGTTGTAGTGAATTATGTATGACGTTACATTATTGTCTTTCATTAATTATAGAGAAAAAATACATTAATATTGCATTAAAATTATAAAGAGACTTATAATTTAAGACAAATTTTTTCTAAAGCATTCTATAATTTAGATTAGAATGAGTACTATTCTTATCTAACTTTGATATCTTACGATAGAAATATTTTTGGTGAGCATTATACCTATAATACTCTCTTTATCTTATATTATAAGAGAAACTCATTTTTTAAATTTATGAAATAATTAATATATCTAATTTATATAGATCAGATACGTTAATTATTTAATGAATTAATTTTTTTTATAATATGGAATGGATGGAAATAAATATCATGATCCACTTGAATTAAATTAAAAACTTGAACTATGTATTTTAAGAGATATGTCACTTCAAAATGGTTGGTAAGATATTGTACAAGAGAATGTTAAAATTTGAAAAGACCATCCACAACACAAGGAATAATAGATGTTTACATCAACTAGTACTTATGACAAGTGGCACAAATTTAATAGTACTGCCTTCTATCTTTTATTTCACAAAGTTATATTATTGTAAACAATTTTTATTTGTACATTTGATATCAGATCATAATTCAAAATATTAAATTAATTTTAAATGACATGGATTTTCTATTTTCTTTCATACTTTTGATGCAATTTCATTTCCTTGGCCTTTGATAGACTACTCAGTAGGTGATTGCCATTTTTATAGCAGGAGTTCACTGGTTGGTCCAAAAGCTTTGATATTGTTTTTGTTTTCTTTTTAAAGCGTTGCATGGTGAAAAAGAAACATGTAAATTTAGTAGCCGTAGCTTAAAAGGCAAGTTTAAGTGACAAAGTCTGCAAGATACTATAATACACGGTTTCATAAGCAGCTTGTTCGCCAAAAGCAAAACAAAATAGATCAATAAAGCTTCATTCCCTATTCAACATTATAATTGTTGGAAAAAGTTGGTCTTCAAAGCTTCTCGGTAGAGTAGCATCTCATAATTGATTAAAATTTATCACAACTTATCTCAAAACTATGACAAGGTTATAGAGAACTAAAGGTGTGTGTGCGCCTGTGTGGTTTGTAAAAAGAATAAAAACAGACGAGCAAACAAAAACTAGAAAAAAAACAATGGCCATCATAGTTTAGATACCCTGTTGTTAACCGAAAACTAGCCCAAGTATCAACTTATAACTCTTAACATTTAGTATTTTTTAAAGGTGATTATATTTGTTAGAACTTGGAATTATTTAGTTTGTGAATATGAAAATGAGTTTGAATGTGGAGAGTGAGAGAAAGAGAGACTATAATTCAGGGTAAAAATATGAATTTTCATTAATGATTGATGTTGATACCTCTAAGGATTTAAACAACTTACAAAGTAGAATGGGACACAACACAAACAACGACTCACAAATATATAATTTGTGAGGGGACAGAACCTTTAGCAAAACACGTGGTCGCAAAACAATTTTTGAGGGGATAAACATGTCGCCAATTATCCAGGGGATTATCCCCTCGTTAAATGTCCAATATAATTTATCGACCGCAACTTACGTATAGGGGGTGGACGAGCTAGGTGTGCGATTTGAGTGCGCAATGCGTCGATTTTTGTCAGGGGTTTTGCCCGTGGCAAAATGCAGATTCTATATTTATTATAAAATTTATCCAGAGCTTCTCACTGGTAAATTACAAAATATTATAAAAAAATCAAATTTAACCTAAAATAAAACAAATAATAATAATATAATAGTTATAATATAATTAATATATAATTAATATAATAATATAAATTTATATAATAATTAAAATTTAAAATATAATAAAAGTTCATTCAAATTATAATAAAAGTTTTAAAATTCAAAATACTTAAAATAATATTTCATACAATTTAAAAAAAAATTCTAAATGTTCAAACTAATTATGCTATTATTCTTCATTTTGTTCTCTTTGCTCTTCTTTTTCTTCTTCTTCAACAATTCCTTCATTACCATTAGTTCCTCCTAATGCACCACCAGAATTTTGTGAAGCAAAAAAATTATCAAATCTTTGAACCCGCTCATTTGCAATCCGCATTGCTTCTTAATACTCTTGTGCTAGCCTCCTCATTTCTTCCTGCAACTCAATTTCTCTTCTTTGCATTTCTTATTGCATCTCTAATTGTTTTTTCTTCATCTCTTCAATTTCTGCATTTCTTGCTGCAACTTGTTGTGCTGCCTCAGAATTAGCCAAATTTCTCACAGTTTCAAGCATTTTGGCGGTTAAGATAGGTTGGGTTAATGTTCCTTCACCATCAACAAGTCTCATTCTGAAACACATATCACACCGCTTGATAGTCTTGGTGTAACCTCCAGCATCATACACTCTCCCATTTTTCTTCTTTCCACCCGAAGTATCATACCATGTATGAAAAGCCAAACTAGGATCAACAGGATATCTCGATTGTTGTGGTTCACCTAATTCAGGATGATCTGACAACTTTATGGCAAGTTGTCTATCAAACTCCTCCTACAAAAATAAATAAATGTTACAATGATTAGAATAAGTTAGATACATATAAAAGAAATAAATAAAATATTTTTAATATAAGAAAAACATACTTGGGTGTTTCTTGAGCGGTCGTCAGTAAACTCTCCATTTCTCTTGAGATGAGTATCCATATATAGCTCATTAAAAAATGGATTTCTACCCAACTCCTAACGCTAATTAAAAAAGTGAAAAGTAACTAATTATTCATAGAATCTAAATGATAAATTAACTAAAAAATAAATAAATTTACGTATCATCCTTCGTGCAACTTTAGTAACACTAATATTATCGCATGCGTAGTTGCAACCCCCAACTTCAGATGCTCTATTTTTCTTTTCCTTTTCAGATATTTCCTTAAAATTTTCAGAATTCCAATGGGCAACAAGCTGATCAAATAAATCTGGACTCATAAAACGTGGAAGTTGCTGTTTTTTGTCCCATTTCAGTTCATATTCCTCATGGTGTTAGAAAACCGGGCACCACATTTTGAGTGAAAATTTTCTTTAATTTGGACTTCATCTCTAACATCCCAAATACGTTTCTCCTACATTGTTGTATGAATTATAAAACATGCAATAAATTATAATGATGATTAATATCTCAAAAAATATAAAGAAAATGCCACAATAAGTCAATTATACCCGAAATGCCTTAAACCAATCTAGTCTTTCATCACCATCTACAGCACCATAATTAGGCCAAACTTTTGTATACTTCTCTTTAATAATGGATGTGATGATCGATACTTCCTGATGTGAGGGCAAGATCCTAAACAGCAAAAACTTAAGTTAGAATTAACTAAATAAAACTCAAATTTAAAATATAATATAAAACATCCCAAATAAACACTTAAGATCCAGAATCGGGTCAGATGACAAGTCTGCCTTGATGGTATTAAACTTTTTGCTGATCATTTTTTTCCAAGATGTATTCCCTCCTTGTTTGCTCACCAGTACTGGTATCTCCAGGAGCACTGGTATCGCCATGGTCATTTTCATAAACCATGGGTTCGGGAATGCTAGATCCACCTAGCTCCATATGAATGGGTAATGATTAGGGCATATTGGGTCCACTCGACTGCATGGATGACATATGATAATAATATGTGCTGGGTCCAGTGGAACATATGGTGCATATCCAGGAGGACTAATAAAACCTGTTATGGCGTCATCACATCTTGCCAAGTTAGAAAAATAACCACCGACATACTACTTTTCCTTCTTGAGGAGTTGGAGTGTAACAAGCCTTGGGTTTTAATAATTTTCCATTTGATCGAGGTTTCAACTCCAATTCTTTTCGATTACACAAAAGTTCCAAGTCTTTTATGGCCTTCTCATTATCTTACGTCTTCTCATTATCCATCACTGTGTTAAAAACATTATCAAAAAAGTTCTTCTCAATATGCATCACATCAAGATTATGTCGCAGCAAATTATCCTTCCAATATGGGAGGTACCAAAAAATACTTCTTTTTGTCCTATTGTGTGAAACCCCATATCCATGAATTCTGCGCACTTCACCATTATCTGTGAATTTTGGTAGGTCAGGAACAACATTCCATACTTCAGTCGATAACCTTCGAGGAGGAGGTAGATCCGTTACTTTTTTGTATTTTCTAAAAGCATTCTTATTTCTTCTAAATTCATGGTTTAGGTAAGAACCTATGATGACAGTCAAACCACAAACTTTTCCCACCATTTTCCAAAGTAAATGCTTTTGATTGATCCATCCAATGTGGACATCCCATTTTTCCATGCGCGCCCCACCTAGAAAACATGCCATATGCAGGAAAGTCGTTAATAGTCCACATCAAAGAAGCTCGCATATTGAAGTTTTGTTTAAGAGACACATCATAAGTCCACTCTCACACCCATAACATCTTGAGATCGTCAATTAAAGGTTGCAAATAAACATCTATTCCTGCCTTTGGACTCGACGGTCCTCGAATTATGCATGTCAAAAACATGTAAGGTTTCGTCATGCACATCTTAGGAGGGAGATTGTACGGAGTAACAATAATTGGCCAACAAGAATGTGCATTTGCTGACAAATTATAAGGAGTGAAACCATCAGAGCATAATCCAAGTCTAACATTTCTGGGTTCTGCTGCAAAATTAGGATGAACTCTATCAAAGTGTATCCATGCCTCGCCATCAGATGGATGTCACATCACGGCAGAACTAGTTTTTTTTGTATGGTGCCATGTCATTAGGCTTGCGTTGTGCATTGATGCAAATATTCTTTGCAACCTAGGTATTATTGGAAAATAGAACATTGACTTCACTGCAACTCGTTTTTTTTTTAATTTGTATGAAAAAATTATTTTAAATATTTTGACTTACAGCACTACATGAATTTTGATTAAAGATTATGCCATAACCATTGTCACTTAATTAACTTATGGACAATAAGTTATGCGCTAATCCTTCTACTATCTGAACATTAGAAATAGAAGTGAGGTTACCGTTTCTAATGGTTCTAGAACCAATGATTTTTCCTTTCTGGTTACCTCCAAACTTTACATCACCTCCAGATTTAAGTTCCAGGCTTTGGAACATAGACTTTCTTCCCGTCATATGTCGTGAGCATCTAGAGTCCAGGTATCATGATTGGTGTTTCAACTTTGCTGTTAAGGACATTTGCAACATAAATTATCTTCTCCTTAGGAACCCATATGTTTTTGGGTCCTTTTTTATTAGAGTTTCTAAAGTTCTGTTTGAACTTTGGTTTAACATGAAAACTTTCAGAATAAGATGTGTATTTTATATCATGTGTGTGACTATAACTAAATTGTTTGTGCAGTGGTTTATATGTGATAATCATTTCATCAAAAGGTTTAGGTTTATATACTTTTTTCCCTTTAGGAGTTTCATATCCAATACCTCTTATGTTATTTCTACTAACACCATAGATCATTGAAGCCATTTTGCTTCTATATATGATTTTAGTAAGAAATTTCTGAAAGCTATAGTCATATTCTTTAATAATATCTTTTGAACTTGAAGCAGTATCTGAACTAGAGATTTTTTGAACTTTTTGGAAATCATCTTTGAGTTTAATGTTTTTTTTTAGTTCAAAATTTTCTACTTTAAGTTGCTCAATTTCATATACAAGACTCTTTTTAAGTTTCTTGTATTTGATCTTGAGTTGACTATGGTTTTCCAGAAGTTCTAACAAACTATCTACAAGTTCATCTCAAGTAAATTTAGAAAATACCTCTTCAGGTTCTGGTTCAGAGCCTGAGTCATCTGTTGTTGTGGCCATAAAATCTAGGTTGGCATGCTCATCTTTTGAGTCAGATTCTACTTCAGAAGATTCTGAGTCGTCCCAGGTGGCCATCATTCATTTCTTCTTTTCAAACCTTTTCTTTGGCTTTTCTCTCTACAGCTTAGGACAATCACTTCTCAAGTGTCCTGGTTCTTTGCATTCATAGCAAATGACGTTTCTTTTGCTAAATTCTTGTGTCCGTAAGATTGTCCTCTATCTTCTGATCTCCTGTAGTTTCTGAACTTCTTTTGCCTGTGCTTCCACATTTGGTTTATCTTTATGGAAAACAGAGATAGCTCATCTTCCTCTGACTCTGAATCTTCAGAGCTTCCTTCTTCATCCTAAAAAGCATTAGTATCAAATTTTTTAGTAGATTTCAGAGCAACAAACTTACCTTTCTTCTAGGGCTCATATTCATCAAGCTTTGTTTCATGACTTCTCAGCGCGCTGATAAGTTCTTCTAAGGATATATCGTTCAGATCTTTTGATACTTTGTAAGCAGTAACCATTGGTGCTCATCTTCTGGGTAAACTTATGATGATCTTCTTTAAATGGTTTGCGTTTGTATACCCTTTGTTTAGAACCCTCAGGCCAGTTGTTATAATTTGGAATCTTTAGAACATTGCTTCAATGGACTCATTTTCTTCCATCCTGAAGGCTTCATACTTCTGAATGAGAACTAGAGCTTTAGTTTCTTTGAGTTGAGCATTTCCTTCATGTGACATTTTGAGAGACTAAAAAATGTCATGTGCTGCATCTTTGTTGGTGATCTTTTCGTACTCCATTTTTGAAATGGCATTCAGTAGGATATTTCTTGCATTGTGATGATTCTTGAAATCTATTTTCTGTTGTTTCTCCATTTTCTTTCTATCTATCTTGTTTCCTTCTTTGTCTAATGGATGTTTATAACCATCTAAAACCATATCCCATAGATCAGGATCATAGCCTAGAATGAAACTTTCTAATCTATCTGTCCAGTATTCAAAGTCTTCTCCATCAAAGACTGGTGGTTTTGTGTTGTTGTTATCATCAGTTGCCATTTGTGTTTTCCTTTTGGATCTTTATGTGACACAGTTAAGTGTTTACACCCATAACCAAGAGCTCTGATGCCAATTGAAGGCTTAGAAAACACTTAGAAAGGGGGTTGAATAAGTTTTTCCCTTTCAAATTTTCTTTTACTTAACAACAATCTATACACAAAATGATTTTTATCTTGGTTCGTTTGAAACTCAAACTACTCCAGTCCACCCGCCAAGGTGATTTTGCCTTTATCAAACAAGGACTTAATCCACTATAATCAAGAGACTACAATTGCACAACCAACTGTTGTGACTAACAACAATACATAAGCCAACTACAAGTGCCTAACACCTATAAGACTCTCTAGTCCTAGCCCTCTTGAGAAATCTGACCCAACTGGTCTCTCAAGGAACAGTTACACACGAACTTCTAACAAAGGGTATAAGGTTGCTTCTAAAATGTTGTATCACAAAAGTGAATTTTACACAAGAAAGTTTAAGCCCAATACAGAAAATAACAGCAAAAAATAGTATTGATTTTGACAACGTAAGTTTTCTTTCAGAATTATTGTGAATGGTTGTTGTGCTTCTTTGAAAGTTTTCTCTTTATATAGCTTCTATAAATTGTTCCGTTGCATTTCGTTGCCTGTCTTGGATAATGAGAAACGTAATGAATGTTGCTTGTCTGCATGTGCTTTATTTTTTCAATGAGCCTCAGAATTTGATCCACTCAAGTGCTTAAGCTGTCTTAGCCTTAGTAGAGTAACGGTACTGTAGCAGACTTTGTCTTAGAAGATGACGTACTGATAAATCATGATCTTCTGCAAGCCTTGTTCAAAGTATCTTCTATTCAGAGGCTTCCTTGGTGCTTCTATCAGAGGTTGCGTTAGCATGCTTCGTTCAGAAGTTGCTTTCCGTGTGCGTGTCCAGCAGTTCCATTCACCATTAGAACTTCTATTGCTTGTTTACTCAGCATAATTTTGATATTTCTTTATTCTAGAGTGCTTGAGTCAGAACATCATCTGAAATGGAAAAAATACACATCAAAGTATCATATTTATTATACAAAATTTATTTCACTTATTATCATCAAAACTCTAAGATATGATTAGAACCAAACTATGTTCTAAATACTTAGAGACCATTAAACGAAATTTGATCCCTCACACCGATCCCCGTAGATACAATAAAACCTAGAATACTTCTTAACTAACTTTTTCTTCTTGCCGCTATATTGTAGTTCGAACAGTTAAATCGACATCAAAATCACTTTTTCTTCAGCTTATTCTACCTAAGAAAACTTATATCAATATGCATGCTCCGCCCATGTGCAATTAAATTCTTAGCAAGGTTTATAACGGAAGCATTATCAACCATGTGCAATTAATTAATTTAATATATTAATTAACCATACGACTTGGCATGCACACTACAAAGCGACAATGTACTCGGCCTCACAAGACAATGGTGCTAATGCTAGTTTCTTCTTTGAACACTATAAGATTGGTGTGTTGGTTCTATTGATTGACAACAATTTTGGTAAAACATTCTGCTCAGAAAAATGCCATGAAAAATATTGAAACAGTAGATGTCACAGCAGATGTCCTAACATGTGAAACTGAACTGAACTGTTTTTAAGTTCATATATTTTAGGAAGTCAGTTTGTTTTAATCTGTATGCTTCGATTAAGGAAGCTTATGTAACGTTCTTCAGCAATATTCTTGGAGATCTTATATCCTACTTCTGTGGAGAAAGCTTAGGACGTTGAACACTTGTGAATAAAGCAACCCTAGCTGTTGTTACTCTATTTAAGGACTGCAAACCCTATTTTGCAGGTTGGCCATACAAGACGAACTTAGACTTAGAATTTACATTGTTGGTTGCTTATTTGTTGGTTGTTAATTGTTAATTGTGAGCCTATCTAGTATTCCTTGATACTTGAGTAGGACGTTAGTTGATTTGTAATTTGTTAATCACCATAAGCTTTGAACGAGAGTGATTGTGTGTCTTTGAATGGTATCTTTAATATTTGTTCTTTATTGATTATCACCGCGTGTAACATAGGGAGTGAGCAGATGTTCTCATATCTAGGATAAGTTTCTTAGATAGAAGGGTCATTGGGCAGTTAATAAGTGAGGAGTGTAAACAGGGAGATTTAACTCTGAATTAATACTACTAATAGTTGAATTCATCCCTAGCCTGGTATCCCCCAGACGTAGGTTGGTTGGAACCGAATTGGGTAAACAATTCACTGTGTTCTTATTGTTCTCTGCACCTAAAATTTTGTACTATAAGTATTCATATGCAGATATCAATGTTGTGACATCACCTTCGACATCTCATACATGATACCAGAATTTCATGGTGTTCCACCGAACATAAAAATGTATTCTTGTATATACTTTCGATCATCTTTATCTCCTCACTAATTGACATCAGTAAAATTGAGAAAATTGTATTCTTTGCCCGACTCGGTTGTGGGAAAGAGAGTTTCGCAGCTATTAGATCATTTTATGTATATTTGAATCTTTTTTATTATTGCCAAATGAGACACCCTCCGTGGCCGCCGCAGCCCTCCTTTGGCGTGACACTATTTTGGCCGATTCCGCACCCCCACCCCCCCTAAAAATTTAATTTTTCAATTTTTTATTTAAAATTCTAGTTTTTGAGAAAATGTGTATTCTTGACATTTTTTTTAAAATATTTGGCTTTTTGCAACAATTGGGTAACAAATTGATACAAAGTATATATATATATATATATATATATATATATATATATATATATATATATATATATAATCATCAATAATAAACCATTGTATGTGGGCCAAATATTTGACCACCAACAAAACACTTAGAAATTTATTTATTCATCAATCAATGATAAAAGGATTTTTTCCAAAATCCTATTTGGCCAAACAACTATAAAGAAAAATTATAGAAGAATTTATATATACAAAAATGGGACAGATATAAGGGTAAGGACCCCTCACCATCCTGACTTCCTAACAATCACTCATAAGTAAAGAAATTTCTCCTACTTCGAATTGAAGCTTTGAAAAAATTTCTTCGTGATCCTCACAGTCGCTCGAAAACTCTACTTCTTCAAAATTCCAATGATTATCAAATAAATAAAATATCCCCTACTCCCATAAAACAACAAAATAACTTCATCCCATAAAACACCAAAATAACTTAAATAAAAATAAGGTTTTTGGTCCATGTAAGCTAGCGAGTTTTTGATTTCGGTCCTTTTCTCTAGTGTAGGTCCCCATATGTCTATTCCTTGTGGCAAACGACGTTGATGTGACAACCATATTTTTTTATTTTCCTTTTTTTAATATTTATATATTCCACGTATATTTAACATATTGGTCCTAGGAAGTTTAAACCCAAGACATTTGCATGTCAGCTTTGTAGCCTTTCCACCAAGTCACTTGTATTTCTTATTATTATTATTATTATTATTATTATTATTATTATTATTATTATTATTATTATTATTATTATTATATATTTATTGTTTTGGATTTCCTGAATGGCTATTGGGAAAGCCATCTCTTCGAGCCTAGTAGCATGTCGAACAGACCGAAAGACATTCAAAGGGTATCACCTACCGTCCTGCACATGGCCAGAATCCGTCTGCTCGACGGGTGTCGAGCAGATCAGAATAACTGTCCTGTCGATGGCCATGCCCGTTAGGCCTCCTAAGCTCGACATAACGGATAATTATGGACACTATCGCCCGATTTGACCTAGTTAGCTCGGACATCTACATTTGCGGATCCGCATATCCAGGCCCAAATATAGCAACCAATGAGAACCCTCCTAAGATCATTATATAAACACTCATATCCTTGAGGGCAAGGTACCACTTTCTTACACTCAAAACTCTAATATTTTCTATCCTCTTTGAACATTTGCTTACTTTAGCATCGTAGTGCCTTGCAGGTACACCACCCCCTCCTCAACATCAACTTGCTCGAAGGATCATCAATTGTTCTGGCCATCTCTGATTCAGATCACTTGTTCATATCAGTGGCACTGTCTGTGGGAAACTATCTTCCCCATCTTCATTGCTCTTCAAGAATCAAGAAGACCAAAGATAAATCAACATCTCCAAGAAGATGGTCGAAAGCAATGACATGTTCGCTTTGGGCAAGACCGTCATCTCGCTTGTCCGCAAGACAGACAGGAGCGGCGCCCTTTTTCATCTCGAGGATTTCATACATGACAGGGATGACAGGACCGCCTCCCCTGATTCCGACGAAGCTGGCAACCAAGATTCTCCCTTGGATAATAAAAAAATCAAGAACTAGGAAGACGACATCATCACCTTTCCTCCTTCGGTACCATTATCGACCAGCAACGATGCAGCCTTGGCAGCAATCTGGTTTGCCCTCAATCACACCAACGATCTTATCCATCGGCAGGATCAGTGCATAGAGGCCCCCAAGAAGAACATATCCCAGTCTCTATCTCAAATACCAAGGATGTTCGGTTCCCATAGCCCCTCGCCACGAAGACCTGGTCAAAATCAAACCCATGAACATCCCGACTGATTTTTTTAAAAGAAGAGGGAGCATACTCCTCCTCTGAAGAATAGGGCTTCCCCTTGTCACAAGAAAAGCAAAAATGAGTCACGTCGCCCCCGTGACCAAGACCTTTCTCCACCCTAGCGCATCAAGAACAACTGTTCTCCCTCTCCAATTCGAAGCGACGAAGACAAGCATCATGCTACTCTTTGTCGGGCGATCATGGATATTCCCATCCCTTCCGGGTTGGAGAAATCCCCGATGCTCGGGCAGTATGATGGCATAACTAATCCCGACGAGCACATCGAAAAAATTGACGCCTTGCTCGATTATCAAGCCGTTAGGGGCGCCATCAAGTGCAGAGTATTCCTAACAACCTTGAGGAAATGAGCAATCTCCTTGTACAAAAGCCTCCACAACAAGTCCATCACCTTATGGAAGAAGTTGGGGAAGATGTTCTCAAGGCACTTCAGTACCTCTCGCTGTCACCCAAAGACAGAGGCCTCGCTAGAGGCGATCATACAAGGAGAAGATGAATCCCTCCGAATATACATCGAGAGGTTCAACAAAGAGGCCGTCCAGGTCTTCACGACCGACGAGATGAAGAAGTACTTGCTCGAACGAGGATTACGCTCCCGCAGCGACTTTGCAAAAGTAGTTGGAATTGAAACACCGGCAACACTAGATGCCCTCCTCCTCCATGCCCAAGCATAAATCCCATACGAGGAGAAGAAATCAGCCAATTATGCTCGACATTGCAACATAAACGATCTCGCCAGCCTCCCCAACAGACGAGCATAAACTGACAGAGATAATTTTTTTCTATTATTACTAATAGAGCAGTATGTGCTCTTTAATAGAATAAAATGTATCTAGAAAAGGAAATTCCTAATAAACACTCATCATTGTCCTCATAACTTTTATAGTTAAAAACCAATAATTTCTATAAATACATACAACTAGTCAAATCCTATTTATAGGATTTTAACATAAAATATACATATGATTAACACATGTGCAACATGTTCTGACATAAACAAATCGTCCCCCGCGGACACAACTGTCTGGCAAATATACGTTCCCCGTGAACATAACTGTCAGGAAGACATATGCTCCTTGCGAACACAACTTCCTGGCAGACATACATTCCCCGCATCCAAGTAAATATGGAAATGGGCATACTATCTCAAAAACCTAGATAGGAAAGAACTTGCTCGATCATAAAATACCGAAAACTTAAACAATACTATAGTTAAGGAAGGAACAGTCGACATGCCTCAGAATACCATCCGAGCATCAAGAGCTCAACATCAAGCGCACGCCCCGGTACCAACGATGCGCCACAAATACGACATTAAGGGATCCTCGCTCAACATATATAACGAGCTAGATCCCCGCCTCAAAATGGGGGACTCAAATGAGCCTCGTTGTCTAAGTACCTCGACTGGCATAACACCATGCTCGTGATATGACGTTCATGCCACCGACCTCGGGACTTTTATCAAGACTTGAGTTCCGGACCAAGCCCGGTAGACAAACTGGCACCCTTCGACTAGTCATCCCACACTAGTGAAGACATACGAGCAAACCTCCCGAACACTTAGAAAAAAACAAACTTATAAAGTAGCTCAAAACTATGAGCATACAAACGAATAAATCTTGTACGAGAATATCCTCGTAAAAATTACAAAATGTCTTTATCGCAGATGACAAGCACCATCAACGCACTTTCCCCCCTTAATGCCTAGGCTGGCTTTAAGTCATCACTTATGTGCCTAGAAGCGATGACTTAGGGGGCTACTGTTCTGGATTGCCCGAATGGCTGTCGGGCAAGCCATCTCTTCGAGCCTAGTAGCATGTTGAACAGACCGAAAGGCATTCAAAAGGCATCTCCTACCCGTCCTGCACATGGCCAGAACCCGTCTGCTCGACGGGTATCGAGCAAATCAGACCAACTCTCCCCGTCGAGGGTCATGCCGGTTAGGCCTCCTCTACTCGACATAACGGCTATTTACGGGAATTATCGCCCGATTTGACCTAGTTAGCTCAGACAGCTATATTTGTGGATCCGCGTATCCAAGCCCAAATATAGCAACCAATGAGAACCCTCATAAGATCATTATATAAACCCTCATATCCTTGAGGACAAGGTATCACTTTCTTACACTCAAAACCCTAATATTTTCTATCCTCTTTGAATATTTGCTTACTTTAGCATCGGAGTGCCTTGTAGGTACACCACCCCCTCCTCAACATCAACTTGCTCGAAGGATCATCAATTGTTTCGGCCGTCTCCGATTCAAATCACTTATTCACATCACAATTTTATAGCAACACACATATATATTATTTAATATACTAATTCAATATTTTAAATTATATACTATGAAATATTATTTAATATATAATAATTAAAATATATAATAGTTAACATATTAAATAATTAAAATATTTATTAAAAATTTGAAATATTTAATAAATTAATTATTCAGCGTATTTTTTTTATCGTTCTTGTTAGTTGGCATGTTGTTTTAGTCCATAAATAAATATATATTTTGGTTTGTTATTAATTTTGGGATTCTTTTTTTGTCTTAGGTCCCTAATTATGGGTTAAAAATATTAATATATTAGCTATTTAATTTATTAAAAATTTCAACTATTTAATATATAAACTATTAATATTTTAACTATTTAATTTATCAACTATAAATTTTTCAAATATATATAATTGAAATATTTAATAAATAATTAATTTATTAAATATTTTAACTATTTATTAAGTATTTTTTTCTTCATAATAAGAAATAGTTTAATTAATATGTAATTAAAATGATATTATGTATATATTTAATTATATCTAAAATATTAAATATTTTAATTAATTATTTTAATTTATTAATAATTTCATCTTTTAAATATTAAATAATAGAAATATTAAATAATAAAAATAATATGAAATATTTAGTAAAATATTTGCAATTATTTAGTGTCAGCTCATATGTGTTCGTTAGAAATAGATGTTGATTTTAAGAAAAGTGTGATTTGATTACTGTATATAAGATTTAACTATTAAGAATCAGTCAATATAAGAGTCTATAAGATATAAATAGTAAGAAAGTCAAGTGTTGATATTTTATGCACTACTATTTTATACATTGTGATGTTTTATGCAGTGTAATTGTTATCATTGTTTGTCTTAAGTAAAATCTTAATTAGATTTTTTAGTAGTTAGTTTCTCAATAGAATTAAGATGATATGTATCTGGAAAGGTAAGGGTGTTCGAAAATAGCGGTAGCACATGACACCAACCTTTTAGAGGCACTAAATATTTTACACACACAACATATTATATAATTAATATTTTTTTATAAGTTTGAAATCTAATAAAAAATTAACCTTGATTGAATCACATATGACATATGACATGTCATATATAATAATAAAATTAAGAATTATTAAAATATTTAAATCATTCTCATTTTGCACCAAATGAAACATTCCCATAAATTGTGTCAAAAAAATCTTCACATAAATTGTAGTTTAGTTAGTTTGTTTCTTTATTAATTCATACTTCATGTATTTATAATTTTTGTGTCTACAATAGAGGCGTGGGTTTGTTTTGATAGTTGTGGCATCAGTAGAGGTTTAGAGGCAACAATAAAAAATTATGTACTACTGTTTACCAACTTATGGCTATTTTTGTATAATATTGAAAGACTTGAGTCATTTTCTGATGAAAACTTTAAATTGTCATGCATAGATCTTGAGACTTATTTGAAACATGGCAATTCTTATGATCTCGTTGGTAAAATTTTATATGAAGAATTAAAAGTCATTAGAGAGATTTTAACATCAAAATCTAGTTTTTTAATATTGAATTCTCTTAAGACATTCAATTATTTTCCTAATGCATGCATAGTTTATAGAATAATATTAACTAAATTCATGTTACAATTACATTGACTTTTGAGCTCGGACGCCTAAAGTGACTTGTTCGGCTCTGCCCCGCTTTTGAATGAGCCTAAACAAGGCGGACTGCCCGCTTTGCCACCTCTAATTACTTCCCTTAATTAAAGATAAAAAATTGAATGAAACTTTTAAATCTAGCTTTCCACAATTAATACAACCACCACTAAAAGTTCTCTTGTTCAAATAAATATTGGAAGTCATCTTTTTATTGAGATAATTAGTCTTCAAATAGGAGTTAGATTTTGATGCCACTTGTTGGGATGTGACTCCATACACAAAAAGAAGGTGAATTATGGATGTTGGAAAAACTTATTTAAAACAAAATCATTTGAGAAACAAAGTTTAAAACCATTTTATAAGACAATTGAACCACTCATGTCCCCTAAAATTATTCTTGAGAGTATCTAATAAAATTGAGAGCTTTTAATTGGATTGCAAACCTGTTTATACAAGGAAATAAATTTTCTAGGCTAATTTATAACCAACCAACGAACAAGGCTTGGAGTGGTTTGTTTGTAAACCAAAAAAAAAAATTGTAAAGGTTGATCTTGAATGAAGACGAAGTTCTGAGTTCGCTATACTCCAAACTAAGTCGGGGTTTTACACAAGGTGACCATAAATGAACCAAATTTTTTACCATGTTGATCTCAAACCTACTAAGTTTTTACACCTGGTTGAACTCAAAAACCACGACAAATTTTAATTGGGCTTATCTAAAGCTGATAAAGCTTTAAATCTGACTGAGCTCAAGAACCATTCACTACTATGGAAAACACATACTATAACAATTGTGAAACATTTATGTTTGATACAATACTATGTTGATCTCAAACCTACTAAATTTTTACAACTGGTTGAACTCAAAAACCACGACAGATTTTAATTGGGCTTATCTCGAACTAATAGAGCTTTAAATCTGACTGAGCTCAAGAACTATTCACTACTATGGAAAACACATACAATAACAGTTGTGAAACATTTATAATGACACTAGCACATTTTTTGGTTACTACAAAGGGCGTGTGACCATTGTTATAAATTAGCTAAGACGCTACTTATAACTCCGATTGTAGGAAAGAACCGTTGTAAAGTATTATTTTTGAATAACCATTACTACAAATAACACTTGTAACATCAAATGCAAAAATGATATAATCTCGGTAACACAAGTGGGGTATGGAAGGGGCGATATGAAAACTCCCCATTTTCCTCTCGGTTATTAAAAAATCGTGGGATAAAGTGGCACTGGTCATTGGTTTGATCCTCGGCTATCGTATTTTTTTTTAATGTCAAAACTGTGCAATTTTTTATCTTGGATTTAACAATAACCTAGAGGTAAAGTTCGATTTACCAAAAAAAACTTGACTTATTTTTTCTCGTTTTAATCTGCAAACCATCAAATTTGTTGACAAATTATAAATCTTCCTCATCAACAACAACAACATCAAAAATAAAATCAGTAGAATCTTTAAAGGTTAAATCTCAACAACAACAACAACATCAAAAATAAAATCAGTAGAATCTTTAAAGGTTAAATCTCAACAACAACAACAACAACAATATAATCCATGGATTCTTTATATATTAAATCTCAATAACAACAACAACAACGACGACGACAACAACAACAACAATAGCAAAAGCAGCAACATCAACAGCAACAACAATAACAACAAATAAATAAAATTAATAGAATTGTTAAATAATAAATTTAAACAACACCAATATTAATCATTTTACTTGATACAACTGCAACTAACATTAATAAGTTACTTTCATGATTTCCTAACTAGAGAAAAGACTAAACATTAAGAAGTCAACCTTGAAATATTTTTCTGCTCTTCCTTTCATTGTCATTGTTTTGAATATGTTAAGTTTATATTTTAGCACTTTACATCCAAGATGAATAGTTGTGACATTCATATTTTGATTAGCTAGTGAGAGTTTCACGTAGATCACTAACGTTTTATGTAGATTTATGAGTTGGAAATATCTTGACCATTGTTACTTTATAAATGGGCAACAAAGATTCGTTACTTAATTTGTCACGTAATGTGTCATAAATAAAAAAAAAATGTGCTACTTTACCCCTCGGTTTTCAACAAAATCGAGGTATTATTTCATACAAAAAAATAAAAGGTGATAGAATGCAGTTGTTGGGATTCAAAGACGTGACCCTCGCAACTTTACCCCTCAGTTCTCAGCAAAATCAAGGTAATAGGTCATAAAAAATTCAAAAAAATTAAAATATGTTAAAATGTAGTTGTTGGGATTTGAAGGTGTGTCCTCTAAATACCTTACCCCTCGATTTTTAGTAAAATCGGGGGAATATATGGTATTTTTTCCCAAAAAAAAGTGGCACGTCTTTGATTTACACTTCGATTTTTTTACGTGAGGTGTAAGTTCCGTCATAAAAATCGCTATTTATTTCAGTGAACTCTTCATCGTACCATACCATAAACAACAATATACTCAATAGTGAATTGAATATAAAAACGTGTATTACATCAATGACACAATTCCATTAGGAACCAAACAACCTACAATGTTCACATCATTAAATTAAGGGTTAAATACACTTTACCCCCCTGTAATGTTAGCGAGTTTAGGATTACCCCCTGGTAAAGTTATTTTTTCAATACCCCCCTTATGTTATGTAGATTCCTTCATAGAACCCCCTTAAAATGTTAAAATTCTAAGTCTTTTGCCCCCTAGGTGTAAAAATTACCCCCCTGAAAAATATATATTTTGATTTACCACCCGATTTTTACACGCTTGGGTCCCAAAAATTATAGGGGGGTAATTAAAAAAAATATTTTTAAAGGGGGGTAAATCAAAACTCGCCTATATTGCAGGGGGTAAATAGCTATTAACCCTTAAATTAATTTATGCTATCGAAAATTTCAAAAAAGAGAAAAAGAAATTTGAAAAGACAAAGTGATGTAATGATTCAACAACTCGAGAAAAGACAAAGTGATGTAATGATTCAACAACTCGAGAAAAAGAAATTTGAAAAGACAAAGAGATATTTCCAACTTCTAAGAGAAGAAAATGTGGAGAATTGAAGAAGCAATAATGAGCAACTTGACATGCGTGAAATCTTTTGTTTGTTATACTTTCAAGATCATATAAGAGGAAGAATCATCTAACCAATATAAAAGTGGAATTCCTCTTTGAACCAAAAAATAAGAACTTCATCCAAAGAAATCAAATAAGATGAAGAACCAAAAAGATATATAAGTTACTGCAAGAGGCCCTCTTACTAAACCTTTGAGGCCCAAGAAAGTTTCCTGGAAGAGGAGATCAATAAGAAGAAGGTTAAAAAATCTAGTCATCATCGATTCTGATGATGATGAAGCAGATTGGCATTGGTCAAACTTTCTCTCAGCCAGAGGATTTAGATATGATCAATAAAAAAATCAATGACCTTTTTCTAATCTACTGATCTAAGGTTATATGATACATATAGTTCAAATTTAAGTCTTAGTTTCAAGTTATTCAATAACTCCTTTCTTATAAACACTAATCTAAGGTTATATGTTACACACTACATATTATGGTTATATGTTACACACTTCATATTATGGTTATAAGCTACAAAATTTGAATAAAATCAAAACAAAGTTGTAACAAAACTAAAATAATAAAAAAAATGTGAATGGCACACTAATGCTTCAAACACGGAATCTAAAGCATATGCATATCTAACACCAAAACCTAAAGCAAATTCACAAAAACAAAATCCATTGATTCATGAAAGAAACCCTAAACATTCAAAAGCGTCATAGAAATCTAAGGGTAACGTACCAGAAATGATATTCGAATAGGACGGTCAAGATTTCACTTCCATAAATGATATTCAAAGAGGACGGTGAAGATTGTTTCCAGAAATGATATTCGCTATTGTTGTCGTCTCGTTCGCTAGGACACCTCTGTCTATTATAAACGGAATAAATTACCTATTATGTTTTAATGTTGTGGGGAAAAAATTCACGGCCATTATAAGCGTCAACCGTAGTGATATATGAAACATATTACCACGGTTGAATATAACAACTGTAGTTGTAATACTTTCAATTTTTAAATAAATGTTAAGGGACACATGCTTATGTTTACTGTAAAAATGGAAAAATGTTGAGGCTGGGATTCGAAGCTTATCACCCAAAATATATTACGAAGGTTCTTTATAGCATTCGTGGTGAATTTTTTTATAATAAAATTAAAAAAAACATGCGCGTAAAAAAATGTGATATGACTACATTGGATAAATGGTTGTAGTAGTATTGTGTTGTCCAATGTGTTTTCTGTAGTAGTGATTGTAGAGGTTTTCACTGGCTGATCTTCTAGAACCAAAAAGGGAGCTTTTCTGCAAGGCAAAGTTTATGAACCAAAAAGAGATTTCCTAAGACAATCCCCCAATGCAATTATTGCTTTTAACTAGTTTAGCTCACAACAAAAATATTAACTTCTTATGGAAGAATTATTTGCACGTAAGAAAAAATCACTTTTGGTAAATTTGATAAACTCAAGTTAGACTCAAGAACACTCTCGAAATACTATGGCTAAAATATGTGAGAAAATATGGTAGATTTACAGAGGTGGTGAGAAAAATGAATATGAGGTTTTTCATATTTCATATTTTATGGATGTTAAAAAATGGAAAATCTCTCTATTTATAAGGAAATAGCGTGGTATGAATTTTAAAACAATTCATAGGCCAAATAAATGCTTTAATCAATTAAACTAATCAATTAGAAAATATAAGAAATAAGTTACTGTGGCCCAAAATGAAAGGTTTTGATACAAAGTCGTTACCAATCATTAAGATATTGTCTCAATTGATTATAGGCTCAATCAAGGATCATCTAATCAATAAGACAAAAGATCTAATTAATTAGACAGTTAAAAAATCTCCTAATCAAGACACTCCTCTAACCAACTGACTAGACCTTAAAATTACTTTATTGTGATTTAATTAAAATAATGAGAGACTTTTCAAGGTTTTTAGTGATTGTGTTATTTAACCATAATATTTCCAGAAATTTCCTTGTGTCTTGATAATACACTGGTCACTCAAATAAACATGATCAGACGAGCTTACTCACTTCCTATCTTTCATAACTCTGAAGCTTTACTTTAGCATGACTCAAGAACCTTAATTTTTTATGAGGCTTGAGATTACTTCATGTTGATTACAATCATCTAAGAGATTGACTAGTTAAACCATCGGTGATCCTTGAAACTAAAAGTCTTCACTTGAGAGTAGTTGGACTATATTTTTTACTTTAAATAGATGTCTAGCTTGATTCAACAAGATAGCTTAATCAACCATTTTGTGTTCTTTGACCTCTTGAACTATCTTTATTAATTGCTTAACTGCAAGTGTTTTCATCATCAGAGCTATAACTACTATCCATAGGTAAAGAAATATAATAAAATCGTCAAGTAAAATCTATAGTACGATTTACCGAAGTTTAAAATGTATTCAAATACTCCCTCCGTCCTATAATGAGTGACCCAAGTGGAATAAAATAGTGTCCCAAAATGAATGATCTATTTCAATTTTCAATACTCTTTTTTCAATTCTACCCTCTTATCAATTAAACTTTCATAATTTCCAATACATAATTAGGGGCACTATAGTAAAAATATTATTCCCTCTCTTCCTTTTCTACACTTTTTTTAATACGTGTGAAATAGTTTGTTGAGTCACTCATTGTCGGACTGAGGAAGTATTAAATAAAACAATTAATCCTCCAAATATATTATACATGGGGAAATCAAAATTTTGAATCTCGATTTGCACAAGATATTTGGAATCTCTAGGAATTCTGGTATCCCATTTTTCCTCATAAATTTGAATATTGATTTGCATAAAATATTTGGATGATTAATCTAGGATTTCATCCCAAATTCAAATATATGGGGAGTATAACATTCGCCACATATCCTTTAAGGTGGTAGGTGTGTGGGTTCTCTCACTTATATAGTGTTCAATCTTCCATTTTCTAACCAATATAGGACTTCTTCTTCCTCACACTTAATTCTCAACACTCCTCCTCAAGTGTGAGTCACAATGCTCCCCCTCATGTGAAAGCTTTCTTTTTCACATACTTGTATCACCATTGACATTCTTCAAGGGAGCATCTTCTACTCACCACCTGTGGGAAGTTTCGATGCAAGTTAGTCGGTCTCTATCTCGAAACCATAGGCTCATAATACCACTGTTAGGGGGAATTCCAAAGAGGGAGCATTTACTTGAGACACACTTTGTGAGAGGCACACCACATATCTATCTAAAATCTTAAGGTGATAGGTGTGTGGATTTTCTCACTTATATAGTGTTCAATCTTCTCTTTTCTAATCAATGTGAGACTTTTCTTCCTCACACTTGATTCTTAACAATTTTGATAGCTAGATATGAGATACATTTCAAGAATGTAACGCCAAACACATATGCAATGTTAAGTCTCGTAATGGCCCATGCAATGTTAAGTATCTTATTTGGGTGAAGTCTAACCTCTATTTTCTTTACGTATATAATTTTTTGTTTATAATTCCATATTTATTTTTGGCTTAAATGCACTTTTGGTCCCCCTATATTAATTTTTTTAATATTTTAGTCCCTCTATAAAAAAAACCAATTATTAGGTCTCCCAATATCATATTTCATGTTTTTTTAGTGGTTCTCCATGATAAAATGGTATAATTTACATAGGTGACATTAAAATTATGAAGTGACATTTTTTTAATTGATTTAACGTCATTATAAATATTTAAAATTTTATTATTTTATTTTTTAAAAGTTTTTTTATAATAATTAAGCATTTTTAATTATTTTATTTATTTTTGTCTATAAATATTTATTTAGAAATTATATATCATAAATTTTAATTCTAAAATATATATATATTTGAGTCTATTTTTAATGACGTGACAACAATTAAAAAATATCACTCATAATTTCAATGTCATATATGCAAAATAAACTATTTTGTCATGGGAGATCTCAAAAAAAATATGAAATATGATATTAGAGGACCTAATAGTTGATTTTTTTTATAGGAGGACTAAAAGGTTTAAAAAATTAATATAAAGGGACCAAAAGTGCATTTAAACTTTTACTTTTTAAAACATATGAAAAAAATACAATTTATTTTTGAGAAAAACGATTAAAAAAACTTAAAAACTAAGGCGTGAAAATAAATTAGAATATAATTATATTTTTAGAGTTTTTATTTGAAATAGATGAAATAATTTAACTGATATTTGTTAGTTGAATTAAATGTGCGTTATTATAATTTCTGAAAACTGTATTTTTTTTATAATATTTTTTCTTAATATATTGCTATATATAATTTGTTGAAATTTAAGAAAATAATGATAATAGTTTTCATTTATATATTTCAACCATTTACTAACTGCATTACTAGTTACTATGTCTCTTTCTTTTGTTTTGGTCAAATACTATGTCTCTTTTAAGGGCATCCTTTCCCTATTTCTTTTGGAAAAGAGGGTTATCTTTTTCTAAATAAGGTCAGTCACTAGACACTATTTTCTTTTCTTTCTGCAAGTTTACTATTAACTTCCTATGGCATGGACCCTCTTTGTAGGCTTTTTATTTCATTTTAATTTATACAAATGTTCTTTTCACAATTGGTCATGGAAGCTTAGAAAGAAAGGTTACTTTGTTTTGTAGGACACTTTTGTGTGGTCACACGCATGTCTGTTTCGGTCCCATTCTTCTTATCTTTTTCTATTTCTCTAATTTTATATACGACACACTTTTTTTGTTTGGGATTATTATTCAATAGTTTTATTTTCATATAGTTTAATTTAATTTTATAAAAACCTTATTCAAACATTTGATGATATATAGGTGCACCACTACTAGTAATCCCATTTGAGTGGAATTCATTATGACATCAGTCCCACCCTGTCATGACGTGTTCTTTTTCACTTTTAGTGTGTCTATGCTTTGTTACTTATTTTCCCATCTAGCAATATATTTTCACAAACAGCTCAAGGAGATTTTGATTGGCTTTTATTTTAAAGTTAAACCTTTTTAATTCTATGCTGTTTTTCTAATTATATGATCGTGCCACCACATGTAAAATATTTTTAAAATAAATATTTTTTATATAAATTAAAATATCTTTTATACAGAACTGCAGAGATTAATTTCTTGAATTTTATAGGATCATATACACGTGTCAATTTTCTCTCAAAAAATATAACATTATTGCATTATTAGAACATGAATTGAATTCAGGACCTATATATTAAATGAAACACTCTTCATATTTTTAAGACTTTTAATATGCAATTTTTAAGATTATTTTATAGATATTTTTTAAGAGCAATTTTCCTTTTTGAGAAAAAATGGAAGGGAAATCAATGTTTCATTTTGTATGAAGATATTCTTTAGATATAGTGTCCCTAATTGTAAGAGCTTCCTTTCTATATAAATTTTTTTTATATACAATGAATGCTTTCTATTTTCATTAAATTGTCAACTTATAAATATTAAAAATTTGTTTATATCAACATATTATTTAAAAAAATTGTTGTAAGAGATTGAACTTTAAATTTATTTATCACATTAATCTAATTCAACTAACAAATATCAGTTAATTACTTCACTCACTCAAATGACTATTTTCTATCAATACTTCTTATTTTTTATTATATAACTAATAATATGAGTAATTATAACATGCATCTTTTATAAATTTATCACAACTAATATTTATATTTGTATAGGTAGAGAGTATTTAACTTTAATTTTTCATTCAAGATAAATTCCAAGTATTAAAAAACAATTCTAATAAATGCACCTAGTAGTCCACTTGTATTTTACCATTTAGAACCAACTCAAAAAATTGAAAATTAGATATGGTAGAATATATACGGACGGGGCTAGAGTTTAGGTTGAAGAAAATGGGGGAAATATATGGACGGGTCTAGTGACTAGGTAGAAGAAAATGGGGGCAATTAATGTCCACCACAAAATAATTTTTTTCTTACCCTAGTAGGATTTTCTCCACCTTCTTTTAGGAAATCACAAATAAATATAAACATGCAAGTATGATGATTGTCAACATTTTATGAGATTTTATATATTTCTCTATATTTTATTGTTTTATTAGGAGCCTGATAAATGATTAGAAGTATTTAATATCAATAAAAATTACATAAAGGTTGATTAGAAAATTACTTAAAGAATGAAAAATAAAATAGAGCAAATTAGCATGCATGTATATTATGATGATGGCTTACTCGATTGTATCATGTTAATTTATTTATTTTTATCAATAAAGTACGTTGTTAAACTCACTTGAGATCAATTAATTCAGCGTGAACTATACCTTACCTTTATTGAGCACAAAACAAGTAATGATGATAAAACTAATTTTATTGTTTATTTTCCTTTCCAAAAAATATCAACATGATCCATAACCATGTGACAAATTTGAGTATTGTTATTTGACTACTATTAAGTGTTTACACATGAGCTTTTAGGTGATTAAGAAGATTTGATATGCAAAATGATGAGGTGTTTTCTTTGTACGACAAATAATTGAGGTGTATTATAAGAAATAATTGTGTCAAATGGTAATGATATGTCTAGGTGGAGCTTCTAAGGCAATCTTGTTTTGTGTAGAGGCATGTGTAACTTATAAAATTTAATGTGGTTTCCAATTAATTTGTCGCCCTAATACTCAATTAGTAGCATGGTGTTTTGAGACTATAGGAGATACTAGGAACTATAAATATGTTTGGATAAGTAATTTGAATTAGGGTTTTCAAATTCAAACTCATCCCAAAAAAATTATTAATTAATGTTAAAAAATTGAAAATTGTAACAAATAATTTTGGATGGATTCTCTTTTATTTAAAACTATTCAAAATCGGATTGAATCTTGATCAGATTGATTTTTCGAAATTGATTCAAAACAAATTGAATTGTATTTATATGTTTAATATTTTTTTAGTTTTTATCTGTATAATATATTATGTTAATTTATTATTCATTAATATTTAATTTGTTTTAATATTATTTACTAGTTTAATTAATTAATTTCTTTTTAATATTTCTTTTTTTTTCAATATGATGGATTGTGGTTTTTTTATATTTTAATTTTAATATACTATTTGTTTTATATTAATACAAACAAAGAATTTTTTTTATACTATTAATATCAATAAAAAGTTATACAATAACTTGTAATTTAGATATTTATAAATCGATTCAAATTAAGTTGCATGAATTTGAATTGAATGTGATCGAATTATTTTAACTAATCATCCAAATTTGAAAAGAATTATTTTAACTAATCATCCAAATTTAAAAAGAATTACACATAGTTATATTTTTTAATAACATGAATTTTCTCCTCCTTGAACATATGCATGCAAGTTTCTCTAAATTCATAATTAATTAATTTATAAAAATATTATGACACAAGTTAATTATACCAACCAGCACTAGCTAGCTAGATCTTCTGATTCTGGTCGAAATATAACAAAGATCTGGACAATTAAATATTCCGTAGCCATTCAGAATTTCATTGTATGTGGTCCAACTTAAAAAAAAATTAAAAGGAACTCCAACTTAATGAAAATTTTACCACGTACCCCTACATTTATTCTCATACCCCTACAATTTTAACATTTGAATGAAATTGTCCTTGAATAAATACTAATTACTTTTTTTTTACTTTTACCATTTTAACTTCTGAAAAAGGAGAGAGAAAGATAATTTTTTTACAAACCGGATAACATGGTAAGTGGGTTATCCGGGTTATCCGGTTTGGGTTTTACACTCCGGAAGTCTCATCCCAGGGTTATCCGGTTTGCTTCCTTTCACCCCGGATAACCACTATCCAAGTTATTCTGCGTATTTAAAAATATGTGATTGGATGAGCCAAATCCCTCACAACACTTGTGAATCGTCTTTTTTCCTGCTCCAGTATACATAATCTGATTCCTCTACCATTATCTGATTCCTCTACCAGCTTAAACAAATGTTGCATTTCTGTTCTAAGCCCCCTTATATCTTTGGTTTGGAATCAAATTATGATAGAGGAATCGATTATATCTTGAGCGGAAAAAGCGTGTGAATATTCTGGTTCATCCAATCACATACGAAATCGCAACAACAGATAACAAATAGTGGGTTATCCGGTGAAAGGAAGCAAACCGGATAACCACGGATGGGACTTCCGAGTGTAAAACCCAAACCGGATAACCCTGGATGGGACTTCGGTGTAAAACCCAAACCGGATAACCAGGATGTGACTTGTGTAAAACCCAAACCGGATAACCACACACGTGACTTCGGTGTGTGTTAAAATTTTCAAAACACACGGATAACCCACTTACCATGTTATCCGGTTTATAAAAATCTTTCTCTCTCCTTTTGGTTAAATGGTAAAATAAAAAAAAAAGTAATTAGTATTTATTCAAGGGCAATTTTGTCCAAATATTAAAATTGTAGGGGTATGAGAATAAATGTAGGGGTACGTGGTAAAATTTTCCAACTTAATCGGTCCCCATATTATATGTTATAATGGATCATTTCACACTGATTAAGAAACAATAATAAATAAAAGAGAAAATGATAAATTTATCAAATTATTATGTTTAACGATTGATTTATTCAAATTAGCATTAATATTAAGTAGAAAAATAATAAATTAAAAATATTTATTAAAGAATATAAATGAAAAAATAAATATAAAATTGTATTGATAATGTAAAATTAAAAAAAAATTGAATAAATTTTTTTCTTAAACGTGACATCTATTTTGAAATACAAGGAGTATATAGTATGCATTTAAATTCATCAAGTAGCTATTGAGAATTGCATCACCTCTAATATATTTTAGAGAGAAGTTTCTGGCCATACAATACCATAATAAACAATTAAGAATTTAAAATAAGATTAAAGTAAGTTAATTTTGACGATTAATCAAGCCTAGCTTCTTAATGGATTGAGTATAGTAAATGAGAGTATAAAAAAATACATAAACTAATTTCCACTAATTTGTGAAAGTTAAATATATTCTTTTCATGCTTACCATTGACTTTCATCTTTTATACATATATACATCTACGTTTCAATCTTTCATTTTCACTTTCGGCTAATTCTTAGACTCAAATCTATGAGTCAATTCAAACGTGATATTCTGCAAGTCTTTAAAAGATTAGATTATTTAGTATTAGTGGCTCCAAATATATATATATATATATATATATATATATATATATATATATATATATATATATATATATATAGATGTATCTCCAAACGTAATATTTTTATTTAACATCAATTTTTTTTCGAAGATCTATTTCCGAAATTTATGTCGATAGTAACACAGTTTATTTTATGCATGATTATCATATCAAGACTACAAAATATATATGTTAGAATATTTTCTAAAATTTTGACTATAATGACAATACGAACAAAACGATATCAAAAGTTACACCGAAGTCGATATACATAATATATCAAGAATATCAAGAGTTACCCAGAAGTCGATATACAAAATACAATCAAATATGTAATCAAGTGTACAAATACAATAATTTATTACATATGTCGGACTATGAGTCGGCCTCGCCTTGGTCAACTCACGTTCTTGTGGTGCCTCATGTACTATAGAGCCTCCCGAGCCTCTATCATTATGGCATCTATAACACGTCTCATGAGCATGGTCTGTCCTAGTCTGCTTCTCCTCTGGCATCTCATGATGAACTGGTCTATGTGGGTCTCTTGGAGCATCAATATATGAATGTGACACCCGAAAGAACCACCGGATGAAATCGTCTACGCAACTCCAATCATTTGGTGCTATGATATGTTTTGCCTCATTTGGTACCATATGATTAACATAATCATCAAACATGACACCATATCTCTACGTTTCACAAGGGGGGAGCAGACACAACAGGATCTTTGGGATGTACTGCATGCTAAACTGACGTATGACACGCTCAGGTAGATGAGGAATCGCCATGCGTAACCCGCAAGTCAACCATTCCGAGTTTAAGACAATGTCATCAAATGGATCGTCACACTGTGATCGATGTATGTATGGGAGTGTATATCCTCAAAGACTAAGCTGTCAATATACACCCTGAACGGCTTTGTCTCCTGATTTCTTCTAAGTAGGGCGAATGCAGAAGCCCGCAGCTTATCCTCAGTATAAGTCGGCGGAAGTGATCAACTGGAGATGCGTGGGAAGTGTTGTAGGATCCAAGCCTGAAAAACAAGAATCATTAGTTAGTAACGATGTTGCGATAATTAACAAGAATTACACTTAGTCAATAGAAGACAAAGAAATGTTATCGTTAAATGTGTGATATTTTCGGTCACCTGCTTCGTCTTCCACATACAACCTTCAAATGATTTAGAGTTCAAGTAGATCAAACAAGCGACCTCTGTAACGCCCCAAATTTAATTAATTAGTTAATTAAATTATTGGAGTATTTTATTGTTGGATTTAGACGAAATTTGAGAATTACTCTGAGTGATTGGATTTGTCGGTATTATTATAAGATGTATTATTGGATTAATATGTTAGTTGAGCGGTTGAGTTGATAATTGAGTAATAGTCGGTTTAATCGGAGGAATAATATTAAGAATAATATTATTAATGGACCATTTTTATTTAATTATATTGGGTTGGCTTGTTGTGTGGTTGTATGAAGCACTCGGGAGGTGTAAGAAATAGGCCCATTAAGGAATAATAGTATTATTATTATTATTATTATTATTATTATTATTATTATTATTATTATTATTATTATTATTATTATTATTATTGGAGTAAAAAGAAATAGAAGGAAATTAGGTTGCAGTAGAGAATAAGGTTTTGGCTTTTGGGAGAATAAATCGTAAAAAGAATTGCAGACCAAAGAGGAACAAGGATTTTGACGGAGAAAAGTGGATCGATCGAGGAATTTGTATAGCAACCTTCAATCCAAGGTAAGGGTGGGGTTCTTGCTCTATAATTGGAGATATGATGGGCAATAGGTAGTTAGGGATGTATAATTTTGCTAGATTGTATCATGTTGTTGTTAGAATTGATGAAAACCCCAAATTTGATTGTGGAATTTCGTGGAAACTGTAATTTGGACATTCCCACGTTGCATGAGCCGACTCAAGAAAGTATGTATCGATACATGATGTGTTTGTTTTAAAAACCAGAGCTTGGAAACAGCATGCATCGATACAAACTGCAATGCATTGGCTCATAGGGTAAAACTGTGAAGTATGTATCGACTCATGCATGTATGCATCGATACATGTTGTGCTGATGTTAAAAACTAGAAGCGTAGGATCAGCTTGCATTGATACAAAATGATATGTATCGGCTCATGAGGCAAAACGTGAGAGTATGTATCGATACAAACCGGTTATGCATCGACTCATACAGAAGAAAAACGGCAAAACATAATTTAGCAGAACGTATGAGTCGACTCATACGATGTATGTGTCATTACAAGTGAGTTATGTATCGACACATAGGATTTTGTATCGGCTCATACTGTGCAGAAACAGAACATAACTCTGAGAAAATTGTTTTGGTCATATCTTTGCGATCGTAACTCCGATTTAGTTGTCGTTTGAACCGTTGGAAAGCTGGAATTATGATTTAGCCTATAATAGTACTTTTAAATACAGTAGGTGAGATTGTGATGACTTGATGTAATTTCCGTATGTGAAATCCGTTGTTGTCGTTATTGTTGAATGTTGTTGTAGAGGCTTTGATAGCTAAAGTTGATGGTTGAATTGTTGTTGATTACGTGGTAGGCTTATGGCTAGTGTTGGTAAATCTATTTTATTGAGCCGTAAATGGCAATTTGATTACGTTGGCCGTAAGTGTAACACCCCAAATTCTACCCAGAAAGTATAAAGAAAATCAGAGTATTTTTAATTTTTCATACAACACATGGGATGTCACACTATCATCTTTAACAACAAAAACATAACAGATACATAACACCTTTATTAATAGGGGATCACATAACACTTGCTTCAGCTTTTAAAACAAAACAACCTTTTATTTAATATGCAACTCATCATCTTCATTTACTCAGAATAATTTGAAACATCATCTTCAACTTCTAAAATATTGAACAACTTTTATTTCACAACATCACTTAGGATTCAACAATTACTAACAACAACAAGAGTCAACATATAAACAACATATAAACAACATAGACTAAACATCCCCCCGAGTGCTACGTATCAGAGCAAGACACCAACTTAAACTAACAACGGCTAATCCTTCATCCTTGGATACCTGCACGTTACCAATATAAAGGCAACGGCGAACAAATAGAAAGGGTGAGATATCGAAAAATATAAGCAAAAGTATGATAACTAATATATTAGATCTAGAATCATACAATGTTCACTGCTTCAACCAACTACAACATAACAATCAACAAAACAACATATTAAATAACACCCCTTATAATAACCTTTATCATCACCACATATATCATCACAACTCATCACAATCATCATAATACAACACATACACACAACAACACATCAACATTGTCATAATCATCAAAATGGCATAAGCCCTCATCATTTTATTTACCAAACATCGGAGGTAAAACATCGTCATTAACATCATCACGAAATCACAACAACTTGAACAACATAAACCACAAAGACGACACAAACAACATAATGCGACTCGATAATGTTTATGCATGTGGTACCCGAGGCTACAACCCACATCGCTAATGCCCGTAAATATAGGCCATCATTATTGCCATTATGGCTATCAACAAATTGCCATTAAGGCCGAGGCTACAACCCTCATCGCTATCAACAAGTTGCCATTAAGGCCGAGGCTACAGCCCCCATCGCTTATGCTGACATATGTGACTCAATGGACACGACTCACATATACAACAACAACAATCAACAACAACATTAACTCATAATTTGGGCATAAGCCCTCAACGTTTCGTTTACCAAACTCCAAGGTAAAACGATCAACAACAACATCAACTCATCATTTAGGCATAAGCCCTCAACATTTTGTTTACCAAACTCCAAGGTAAAACGGTCAACAACAACATATTTTGCATTATGCAAATCATCAACAGCAATTCATTAATCTCCAAAGTCATGCATTCAATTAAAGGAAGCATATCAACAATATTCATAATTTAATCAATTCCAGTTACGGATTAATATTCACCAAAATATACTCGTCATTTTAATTACCAAACATCGGAGGTAAAACATCATCATTAACACCATCACATTTTGTGTTATGCAAATCATCATCAACAAAATCATGCTTCAAACCGGTGAAAGTGAGAAACGTCCAGAAATAAGCAATTTCCTCAAAACAGCCTGCATGAGCCGACTCATGGGTGCTTAGGTCGGCTCATAAGGGAGAAATTATAGTCTGGCAGCGCTCGGGAAGGCGCACGACTTCTCCATGCGTCGACTCATAGTCCTGTTCCAAAAGTTTCTACTTCTGGACCATCAGAAGTTCTGCACCATCAAAACTTATGCCCAACTTACGCACCATCGAGCTTCGACCATCGAAGTTCGCATCATCGAACTTTACCCATGAACTTCGCACCATCAGAAGTTCTGGACCATCAGAACATCTGCCCAACACAACTTCTACACCATCAGAAGTTTTGGACCATCAGAAGTTCTGCACCATCGAACTTCTGCCCAACAGAAGTTCAGTTATGCACCATCGGAAATTCAGTCCAACAAAACTTCTGCACCATCAAAATTTCTGGACCATCAGAAGTTCTGCACCATCAGAACTTCTTCCCAACAGAACTTCTGCACCATCAGAAGTTCTGGACCATCAAAAGTTTTGCACCATCAGAACTTCTGGACATCAATTATACCCAACAAAACTAGTCTGCTATGGCTATTGTTTGCTACAAACCACATGTTAAATTCACTATTATAATAATTATTATTATTACTCCAACTATACTATACTAGCGCATGTATTCATTATACTTAAAGGCTCCTAAAAGTAATGCCAAAACAACTAGCTAAACCGTCCCCTTACAACTTCACCTCCTTCACCATTTCCTTATTTTTCCAACACTATGTGTTCTAACAGTTCAACCTAGAATCAACTTATCTTCCAAAAATACAACTTTTATCTTCCAAAACAACTACACACATAATCACACCAGCACAGTACTAGCAACAACAACAATTAACAGACATCAATATTTCAATATTCATCTATCAATTTCATCACAAAACATCGTATCTACAGTGAATTTATACACCCTAAATCCCACATAAAAATCATCATACAAATGATTATATAAATCGAACCCCACCCCTTACCTTTGGATTGGAGAGAGCTCGAAAAACTTGATCGGAAACGGCAACTAACGGACTGGAATTTGAGCTTTTCTCTTCAACTAACCAAATAAAATCCAGCTTTAATTTAATAATCCAATATTAAATCCTTATATAATTTAATTAAATAATTAATTAAATTCGGGACATTACAGTAAGGGGCGAAATGAATATGTCATAAGCTAGTTTACGTTGTGGTTTTACGTTGTTGTTGTTGTATGTCATTTCTGATCATCGCATACATACATTTGCATATTATGTTGAGCCGTGAGGGGCAAAACCACGTTGAGCCGTTAGGGGCAGGATGATTACGTTGAAGGCTTATGCCTTGATGCCTCGGAATTACTAGCAATTGTTTACATTGGGAGTTTTACTCCGATGGATCCACATGCATTTGCATCCGTTGAGTTGCATATCATAATATATAACGATATTGTCTTGTATTGAATCATGTTGTTATTACCGTTGAATTTAGTTGATGTTTGATAAATGTCGTCGCATATAAGTTGATGTTGATATGTTGTTGTATTGAATTGCGTTGTTGTGGAATAGTGGTGTGATCGCAAAACAGTAATTTTGTATAATTCGAACTATATATTGTTTATAATAATCTCAATTATATGGTTTGATATCTCACCCTTTACTTGTTTTCGCTGTTGCCTTTATACTGGTAACGTGCAGGTAATGAAGAATGAAGAGTTAGTAGCCGTTAGTTTGAGTATGGTGTCATTTTCTCTGATACGTAGCACTCGGGGGGGTGAACACTTGTCGTATTTTGTTGTTTCGTTGATTGAATATGATGTTGTTGAATTGAGAAGTTTATTATGTTATTATTGTTGAATAAATCATAAGATGCTATGTTTTGTTTTGTAAAAACTATTTTAATGTCGCTGCTAGTTAATGAAGTTGTTTATGTTTGAATGAAAATGACATGATTATGTGTTTACGTTGAGAATTGTGACATCCTGATATTGTTGAAATTGTTATACTCTGATTTAAATTAAATGAACATGTGGGGTAGAATCGGGGTGTTACAACCCCCTCCCACAGTTGCACTCATGGATTTGCTCAAAGTCCTCAAAGTATTGTAGGTATATGACATTCACACAAATAGAACTCTTGTCCATAAAAATGGCATTGCCTACCAAATACAACATGTATACTCTCTATTCATTTGAACGGTAGCATGTTTTATTTGGTTGGCACTACCATTTTTGTTAACAAGAGTGCCACTTATGTTGATGGCATATACTTGCGGTACTTTGAGGACTTTGAGCAGATCCATGAGTACAACTAGGGGTTGGTTGTTTGATCTACTTCTACTCTAAATCATCTGAAGGTTGTATGTGGAAGACGAAGTAGGTGACTGACAGTATTACACTTTTAACAACATTTCTTGGTCTTCTATTGAATGTGTGTCATTTTGTTAATTATTGCAACACAATTACTAATTAACGATTCTTGTTTTCATGTCTAGATCCTACAACACTTGTCACGCATCACCAGTTGGTCACTTAAGCTGGATTATAATGAGGATAACTTGTGTTCTTTTGCATTTGCCCCGCTCAGATGAAACCAAATGATTGAGTCGTTCAGGGTGTATATTGGAAGCTTAGTCTTTGAGGATATACACTTCCTTACATACGTTGATCGCCGTATGAAGATTCCATTTGATTACATTATTGTATACTCGAGATGGTTAGCTTGTGGGTCACGCTTGGAGGCTCCTCATCTGCTTGGGAGTGTCATGTGTTAGTTCGGCTACATGCAGTATATTCTCACAAATCATGATGTGTCTCTTTCTCCCCTTTGTGAAACTTAGAGTGTGAATGACATGTTTGATGATTATGTTAATCATTGGGTACCAGATGAGGCACAAAGTACCATAGCACCAAATGACTGGAGCTATGTGGACGATAATATCTAGAAGTTCTTCTGGATGTCATCTATATATGGCATGTGATGCTCCTGGAGACCCACCTAGGTCATCTCATCAGGAGATTCTAGAGGAGGAGGAGGAGGAGGCTACGACGGATCATGCTCATGATGTCTTGCCTAGATGACGTCGTATCATGGAGATTATGCATGAAGGTATTGACGGAGGACTCTTTTGGGATGGCTCTGTGGCAAGGGTATTATAGATGCCATGATGAATAAGGCTTAAGAGGTTCGCCAATACAGGAGACAACGCAGGAACGTGGGGAGACAAGGGAGATGTCGACTCATAGTCCGACATATGCAGTAGATTATTGTATTTGTACACTTGATACATTTTAGATTGGATATTGTTTATCGACTTCGGTGTAACTCTTGATATTTTTGATAAATTTTGTAGCCTTGACTTATAGTAGGATCTTAAAAAATGTTCTAACGTTTTACATTTTATAGTCTTGATATGAGAATCATTCACAAAATAAATTGTGTTATTATTTGCATAAATTTCAGAAATACACCTCCGAACAAATGATAGATATGTATCTTTGAAAAAAACTGACGTTAAAGAAAAATGGATGCGTTTGGAGATACATATTCAAAAATTGGAGAATTTTTAAGAAATTACAGAGTGTTTTTTTTATATATAGGATGCTTTAAAAAATTCTCTTTTTAATTGATTATGCGTCCTAAATATTTCATTCTGACTTTAGTGAAAAATCAAAGTTACTCATCAAATTTGAAAATACACTTTTGGATGCATTTTAAATATATTAAATTCATGTGTAAGTGAGTGAGACTTTGTTTTATTAAAAAAATTGTCCAAAAATACACTTTCAAAAGTAATCAAAATAAATATGGATGTTCTTAGTTGTCCATTCAAATGTCCAAAGTTGGAACACCATTTTGCTTAAACTCTATTAAATTTTATTGGTTATTCAGTAGCATCTCTGAGATCAAATCTGCTAAGAGCATAAACATTGGTTCATTTTCACTGTTCTTTCACAGTTTTCTAAATATTTGTGTCAGAAGTTAATGGATATTTTACAAAAAGTAATGTTGGCTGGTTTGTAACCGTTGGCTAATTTGTGACCATTTCCACATGCCAACTATATTCTTAATGGAATAAAAAATAATTAAATGAAATAAATTCAGCATGAATTATTATAAAGGGCAATTATTTTGTAACGGTAATATTTTAAAAATATTAATTAAATAAAAATTCCAACGATAATTATTTGCTATTTGTAAAAACTTAACGGTCATATTTTTCAATTTTATAAATGGGTTACTAATTTTATTATAATTCTCATTCACAACTAGTCTAATTTTGAACTATTGATTTTATCTCATTTTGATCTTTTTCTTCTACACATTTATTTATTAAATAGGTCTCAATCAACCTAATTTTGGGTTTAATTTTATGCAAAATTGCGGTAGTCCTCCTTCTATTCCAAATAAACAAAGTAATCCATATTTTAGAAATGCACATTTTATTCCAAATTTTCAAAACTCTCAATTTATCCCAAACCCACAAAATAATCCACACTTTGAAAATTACTCATATTACACACCATGTTATCCATATCAATATCAACCATTTACATCTCAATTAACTAAACCCGTTATAGCTCATGTGACTCAGATAGGTATCAGTGGTGTGCAATCAAATGTTAACCTTGTTGAAGAAGTTGCATCTGCACCGATTGTGAATACGCATAAACAAAGGTTCTAACAAAAAGAGGATGAAGTTCTCATTCAATCATGGTTCAACGTTTCAAAGGGTTCAATTGTTGACGTTGATAAAAAAGGAGATAGTTTTTGGAAGAGGATCGATGAAACTTACAACAAGCATCGTGACATCAATTGCAAAGAGAGGAAACTGACGCAACTAAAAGGTCGATGGCACAAAATTAATCCATTTGTTCAAAATTTTGTTGGATGCTGCAAACAAGCCACGTCTACACAATAAAGTGGGAGTTCTGAGAGCAATATCATACAAAACGCGTATAAAATCTATTTCCAAGATGAAGGTGAAAAGTTTAGATTTGAGGCTGCATGGAGATTATTGAAAGATGAACCTAAATGGCTCGCAGGTTCATCAGAAGCTTCTAAAAAAAGAACAAAAATTTTGACTTTAGGAGCATATTATTGATCTTCTAATACACTAATGAGCAGTGAATATGATCCATCATCACCTACTTTGCCTCGTCCTCCAATTGGCCAATAGGCAGCCAAAAAGAAGGAGAAATAAAAAGTTGTGGAAATGTCTTCTATCCTCAATGTTAAATATAATGAATTCAAAGATGAATTAAAAAAAGGATTTGATGTCAGTGTTTGCTCAAGACTATGCACGTATTGAGAGTGAAAGAGTCGAGATCGAGAGAAAAAAGGTTGAATCAAAGATTAAGAAGGCCGAGATAAAAGAGGAAATATTGAAGATCAATGATCTACAAATACTCTCAAAGGATAGATCAAATATGAATCCAAGACAACTATAGGCTCATGATTTCTTGTGCGAAGTGATTCGAGAAAAATTCAACCTTAATTGATATGATTATGTATTTTGAATTTTTTTAGTATTATTATGCATTAATATAACTAGATGTTATCTTTGAATATTTTTAGTATGATTATGTATTTTTAATATTTTTAGTACTTTTGAATATTTTTAGTATTTTGTCAAACTAGCAGTTATTCAAACTAGCCGTTATTCAAACTTCTCATATAAATAATCATTAGTAACACAATGAGTCTCACAATAATTCTCAACCCCATTCACTTTCTACCAATTGTTGTCATCTTATTCAATATTAAACTTTTGTTCTCATGGATCCTTTTAATCATTCTCACATTGCAAAAATGTTCATGGATTATATGAATGATGGTATGGATGAAAAACTTGTGAGGCTTTTTTTTTTAAAGTAAAAAAGCAAGAATAAGCCTCAAGCTCTAGAAGGCCTAGACATCAAAGAAGGAATATATAGAGGTATCCTAAAGAGGGACACGATCGATTATTCAATGATTATTTTTCAGAAACTCCAGTATACACAAATGAGCAATTTCGTCGAAGATACCTAATTCATAAACATGTGTTCCTTCGTATTGTGGAAGCTTTGGGTCAACATGATGAGTATTTCCACATGAGGGTTGATGCAACTGGTAGATCAAGTATTTCACCACTAGAAAAATGCATTGTTGTTATTCGTATGTTGGAATATGGAACGTCTGTTGATAGTGTGGATGACTATTTAAGAATCAGTGAAATTACAACACTAAAATGTGTTGATAAGTTTACAAGAGGTGTGATTAGCATATTCATAGCACAATATTTGCGAAGGCCAAACGCTCAAGATATCGAACACTTACTTTGGATGGGGGAGGCACGAGGTTTTTCAGGTATGTTAGGTAGCATTGATTGTGTGCATTGGGAATGGAAAAATTGTCCAGTTGCATTGAAAGGGCAGTATGTTCGAGGCGATCATGGAAACCCCATTGTTATGCTTGAAGCAGTAGCTTCATAAGACTTATGGATTTGACATGCATTCTTTGGGGTAGCAGGTTCAAATAATGATATTAATGTATTAAACCAATCCAATGTCTTCAACGATGTTCTACAAGGGAGAGCTCCCGAGGTTCATTATACAATCAATCATACTGAATGCAACATGTGTTATTGCTTATTGTATGGCATTTGTCCTGAATAGGCCACATTTGTGAAAAGTATCCCAATGCTGCAAGGAGATAAGAGAAAATTGTTTGCCCAACATCAATAAGGAGCAAGAAAGTATATTGAATGTGCATTTGGGGTTCACCAATCGCGACTTGCAATCATACGTAACCCAACTCGATCTTGGTACATAGATGCACTCCAGCGTATTATGGATACATGTATCATATTACACAACATGATTGTTGAAGATGAACGTTCCACGTATGGTGGCAACTTTGATTTTTCTTATGATCATGTAGGCAATGATTCGACGACAATGCCGAATGATTCTAATATTGATTTTCAAGAGTTCCTACGTAGAAGATTTGATGTTCGTGATAAATAAATTCATCGACACCTTAAACAAGACTTGATAGAACACATATGACAACATTTTGGGAATAAGAATAACAACAACTAAAAATTGTATTAAAATTATTTTTCTTGCATTTTTCGTGTTAGTGATGTTTTTTTTTCATTTATGTATTTTTTAATGTAATTTTGATGCATTATTTGTGTTATGTATTGTTATTTAATACATATTTATTTTAGTCTTATTTATATTTTGATATATTTGAATGATTTTTTTAATTATATTTTATATAATATATTGTGGGGTTTAGTAGGATCCATTTTAAATTTTTTGATGAGTTTGATGGATATTTAAGAATTGTAGATGAGTTGTTTAAATAAGAGAAGTGTGAAATAATATAAAAAAATTAAATGGACCCATTTAAGGAATCCAAGTGAGTATGATGGATGTGGATACTCTAAGAGTGTATTTGCCTTAAATATGTAGTAGACAGATGTAAAAGGCCAAACTTGTAAGTCAAATAATTTTTCATTTCTATATTATTGATATTTTTTGAAGAATATTTTCAAATTCTTTTTTGTGATAAAATAAGAGTGACTCGTTTACGTGTAGATTTAGTGTAATAGGAATATGATGAATTTAGAAACGCAATCTCAAATTACATCTTGGAGAAAAAAATAGGGTGAGTCTAGACATATTTTAGTGTGAAAAAGATACGTTTAAAAATACAATTCAGATTCAAAAAGGTATTTTTGCTATTCCTTACGGTGTTTCCACCGGGTGAAACAAACAATTTCTGTTTTTTTTAATCTTGGTTTTTGATTCGGCCTTGCAAGAGACTAATTCAAGAACGTCAATCACACCATCCATTTGTGAGAGTCCATTTAAAGACCCGAACATTCATTTTTTTATAGAAATTTCTTAATGCACCTCATAACCTTCTAGCGCACCACGCGAAAATACTATAATGCTCTCATGTTCCAAAGATGTATCTCTAGATGCACCAAACTTTAGTTGAAACCTAAATTATTTCGAAAATATATATACGTGACATCTTTGGAGGTATATTTTTGGAAACTTGCAAGGCAGAAGGAGAAAAATAGAATGGAAAATAACAAATTGACAAAATGAATATATCATTGATATCATAAAATCAACGGAGATGATACGATCATTTAGATTTGGAGGTGTAGAACTGCGCAGTGGAAAAAAGTTTTCAAAACACCGTATATTGTAAGATCAATACACACTCTACCGTACGTATTTGCAATGAGATGACTCATTTTAGGGAAGCGTATACATTTATCCTCTGATGTAGATTCACTAATGCAAGGTATAAGAGAGTGGTAAATTTCTTCAACTTTTTCTTTATTCTCGAACATTCGTGTGTATAATTCTTTATTGTTCCTCAACTCTTGGATAAGAGTATGACGGACAAGTGCGTGATTCTCTTCTCCTTTACCGGGTAAAGCAGAAACAGTTACCGTCACCCTTGACATTGATTATCCGTTTAATGTAATTGTGCATAAAAATCGACATCTCCTCAATGCATGAGATTTTTTATGGAGGCGGGGAAAGAGGTGGTTGGTAATGCGAGCTCCTTTGAAAACTTTTATGAGATTTCAGAGTTGGTGATTCAGGAAAAAGTTTGTCAACATGTTCAAAATATGATGGATTCTACACCGTTGAATTGTCACTCAGTGTAGGTTGACCTTCTTAGGTGTTCATTTTGTTTTTACTGGTTGAGAGGTGGTTTCAAGCTCGTGGTCTCCAAAAATGCAATTTTTCTCAATTGCTCTTTGATGTGGAGTTTTGTGTTGTCACCGGCTTTCCAAAATATTTCTTTTATCACTTCCCATTCAGTCAATATGGAGATATTCGATTTATTGTCTTTCATGACACCATCAACATCAAAATTGAGACTCTTCCAATGACTAGAGACTTCGTACATTCACATCGATCTACCAAATTTCACCATTTTAGATATAACACAAGTACATGGAAGATCATAGATTCTTAGAGAATTCGTAAATACACTTCTGATTACAGTGTGACCTTTTTTTGCTTCAAAACCATATTAATGTGAGCAATGGGGTTGAAATGAATTAACTTTACCTTAAATTCTAACTCCTTTGACTCCTTTTGATGCGATAAAACACAAGAGATTTGGAGTAAAATATTTGATTGAGAATGAATGAATTTTTGAAGAAGTTTTAAGAAAAAAATGAAAATAACCCTGATCATGCCGGTTTGATTTTTTCGGAGACGCGACTCTAAAATAATTTGACATGCAAAGGTGGCCCCATTCCAAATTCCCCCTTAAATATTTAGAGGTACATCTCTAGGTTTTTTCCTTATAATGGTTAATTAGTAATTTTTTTATCAAATTTTTATTTGACTTTATGGTGGAATAAAATTTGCTCGTTTGTATGTGAAACAATGGGTGCGTCTAAAAATATATTTATGGAAGCAGAGGTGCATTTTCAATTTTCCATTGGGTTCTTTTATATAGGGTGCTTTAAGATATCCTCCTTTTTTTTAATAAACAAAATTTAATAGAAGAGACAGGGGTGCCCAACCCAAATACACAATCAGAACAAAACTCCAAAATAAAAAGCAACAAAAGGACCAGCCGTAAGCACCACCAATTAATCAAAGCAAGAGGTCAGTTTGACACACCAATCCGCCCAACTACATTCCTTGAACTTTTTGAAGGACATCAGCTATTCCCACCAATCGCATAATCTAACAACAAACAAGCTTACTAACTTTACAAGCATGAAAGAGGTGAGTGATGTCTTCAAGAAAACAAAGAGGACACACCCCATTATGCTCAACTTCAATAATTCCTCCACTTCGGTAAGTAATATATTTAAGAGAATTCTCCAACCTAAAATTAGCACCTTGCTGGAACCTTGGTTTTCCATAACAAGCACAAATCCACCTTCAAATCGGATGTATAAACAGATCCGGATGAAACAACTTATGAATCATGTGGTAGCTTGACTTAATCGAAAACCCATCTACATTTCTCCACCAAATGAACGTATCGACTGGACTGCAGGTGTCTAACCAACAAATGACCATGAATTCAACTTTTGTTGAAGTGATAATTAACCACTTCCATTACACATTATATATGGCTCACACTATAGAATACAAAATTATCATATATATATACTTCCATCAATCGTAGGCTCCCAAAACAAACAACTGCATATGCAAAGAACATTTATCAATAAATTCTTACGTACAACTCTGAGCCAATAAGCCAAAATCAACTGTGACATTTTTACTCTTTTATCATTATTACACATTCTCAAGTCAAAGATCATCAAGAAACGGTGGTTATTGCATGCAAAAACAAGATACCAAAACAATTGGAATCAAAGTAAATTCAAAACATCATTCCACTTTCAGCAACTGTTTTTTCCTCCACTATAAACTAACTGAAATAATTTAATATCAAAATATCATTTTATCACATAAAAACTGTCACAACTCACTAGCCTTGTCATCAGTTGAACCCCCGCCTATGTTTGTCTCCTCATCCGCTTCCTAAGCTTCTGATACTTGTGCTTGTTCATCTTCTTCTTCCGCTTCTTCTTCACGCTATCCGCCCAAAGGGTTCGAGAATCTTCCAACTCAGTATCCTCTGACTGATGGGAAAGGATCCCATTTTCAAAAACAGGTTTTGAAGCAAACCCAAAAGGAAAACTAGGGAAGATCAACGTTGAACTAGAGGATCCGACAAATCGATGCGTTAGTATTGGGCTTATTGGGAAGGGTTCAGTGGGCGCGTCGTGTTCTTGATTGTTGGGAATGATGGAGTTTAATGTTTGCAAAGGGTGATAAGCAGTGGCGAGTCTTGATGATGGTGGTTTTTTCAGAAGTTTTTGTAGCAAAGAAGCCATTGAAGAACTGAAGACGGCTTTTTCCTGTTTCAAAAAAGGATTAGAGTAGGCGCTGACGATAAAAACTTCATCATAGATATCCATAAGCACTCAGATTTGAAAAATAAAGAAATCATAGCAGATTTATATCATGCATAGAGCAGTTTGAATTATCTTGAATACATCATACAATATCAATGTTCCAGGAGACATGATAGAATCAAAATCCATATTTTGCATTAAAATACACTGTTAACTAACCACACATTACCCATGCATTTAAACATAGTATCTTGGAATGTACGGTTGTACCTAACTTAACCTTACAAAACCGGATTGTAACGTGCGGATTGTCACAACGCAACTTACGCAAGTCATATCTCTAAGCAATGTGGGACTAAATCCACCCATTCATACACAACGCAAGCCACATCTCTAAGCAACATGGGACTAAATCCACCTATTCAAACACATCGCAAGCCATATCTCTAAGAAACGTGGGACTAAATCCATCCATTCAAACACAACGCAAGCCACATCTCTAAGCAATGCGGGACTAAATCCACACATTCAAACACAACGCAAATCATATCTCTAAGCAATGTGAGACAAAATCCACTCATTCAAACCCTACACAATGAAGGTGTTGGAGGCTACAATGAATGGAAGCCAAATGTTGCAATATATGCGACAAGGGGCAAATCACAAAGAAAGCAAAAATTCCAATTTCAATACAGTACAATGACATGTTTCCTAAACAATTAAACTCTTAAGCAAGACCCGCTCCACAATCAAAATCAAGCCACATCATCTATTTTTATTAAAAAACAAGTAACAGGTTTGGTTTGGTTTTTAAAATTTATACAATTTTTTGTAACTAAAAGAAACCAAAAGCATACTGTCATGCAATCCCTCCATGGTAGGTCCTTTCTTGTTCTAATACCCATGTTTCGTATCTATAAAACTAATCAACTCAGAGTACACCAAGCTCAACAATCAACAAAATATCAAGCAAATCGAAATAATCATAATTAAACATCAATGTAATCCTTGAAAGGTAACGCATTAAACAAGATTCTAACTCCGAAATCAAACCCTAATCCTGATTGATCTTATGCAACAAAACGGGAAATAAAATATAGAAAGAGAATTCGCACCCTTTTGATGTATTGTTGTTCAAATATTGTGTAGTCTCTTTTTCCGCGGTATGTGATTCAGAAGGTTGATTGATTGAAGAAGATGTCCCTCGAAGGTTTTGTTGAATGAAGAGAAAATTAGGGTTTCGCTGTATCTTCTTTGCCGGTCAGATCAGAATATTTTCATTATCTGGACAGTGTTGGACTCTCCTTATGGGCCGTACACCAACACTAATTAGAAAAACCTACCGCCCCTGACTTGATCTGATACCCCACATATTTCAATTATACTACTAAAATTATCTCCTCACTATTTTTTTTTCTTTTAAAATGTACCGTTTTTATATGTCTATTCTCAAAAAACTAGTAAAATATTAAAATTTCAGTAGATTTTGTATTGATTCAAAAGCAAAAAAATACACAATTTTATTACATTTCTCTTAATCAGATTTTTGAAATATTCAATGTAATATACCAAAAATTTAAAAAATTTAATATTTCAAATACATCTCTATCCTAGGTTATTTAAGCATGATCTCGTTAAATGTCTCTGAGATTGATGGTTGTCCTACATATTTGTAAGACTTCATAAATATTTTCCTCGCAGACCGAGTATTATCATAGAAATTTCCCTCTTTAGTGTTATCATGGACAGATCTATCGAGAGAATGCATGGTATAACTGAATTGTGAAAAAAGAAGAAACTACAAAAGCCACAAATTGTCTCAAGTCAGATAAAATAATACAAGCTGAATTGCCATGCATGCACAACTTAACGGGTTTTTTACAAAATTTAACATAACCAATTTGTCTAACAGAACATTTTTGAGACTAAAAAAACATTTATTAATGACAAAAGTGAAACTTTAAATTAAATTAAAAGACCAAAAGATAAATTAAGAAAAAAATGAAAATATTAATTAAAAAAATAAAATAGCTGAATTAGCACCAAATTTCCAATACAAGTTTCCACAATCTAGCAAAGAATTAATATGAATCTAATTCTCAACGACTCTTCATAGAGTGAATAGAATTATGAAGATTGGGTGATAAAGAATAAGATTCAGTCACATGAACAAAGAGACTTTTCAGGTGTCTACCCAACAAATGGCCAAGAATAAGTGGTGACTAACCACTTCCATTACACATTATAATATGGCTCACCATAGAATACAAAATTATCATATATACTCCCATGTATCTTAGGCTCCCAAAACAAACAACTACATAAACAAATAACATTTATTAAGCAACTTTTATGTACAACTCTGAGCCATTAAGCCAAAATCAACTGTGACATTTTTATTTTAAGCTTTCTAGTGTCTTGAATTCATTGAAGCTCCCTTTTGCCTGCTCGACAAAACAGCTCCCTCTGACCATGATGACGGTTTATATCCCCCAGCCAAAAGGCTAGATGCGGCACTTGCAGAAATTTTTCTTCTTTTAGACTCTAGCTCCAGCCGTCTCTTACCAGACATGGATGAGGCAGACAATCCTGGGAATATGGAAGCAGAGTTGATCAATGCCCGCTTGTCCTTCCTATTTTTTTCAAACTTAGTAGAAAACTTCACTTTTGCTGCTGCGGCAGCATCTTGTTCTGACGCTGGAAGTAATCGAATGCCAAGGCCCCTTTTCCTAGAAGCAGCTTCTTCTTCAGCAACTCTTTTCTTTTGACTCTGAGAAAATGGAAACAGGAGAAACAAATGTTAGGAAAAATGGGAAATCCAATGGATAAATAATCGAGATCGAATTTCATGAGCTAAGTAACATACTCTCAATTTGGCCCGGAGACTCTTATTTATGGCATAGTCATCCAAATGTCTGGCATCAGATATTCGCTGGAGACGAACAAGCACTGGTTCAGCTTCTTTCTTTTTCTTCAAGTCTTCTTCTTGGTGTTCGAGGCGGTAAAATGGATCGGCGAGCTTCCCTTTCTCTGCAGGGAGAATTTAAAAAAAAAAAAATTAAGTTAGCAAACATTCACAACAGGTAAAAAAACATTAAACTTGTTAAAAGGACATAATCCATAGAATACGGAAAACCCCAAGGGATCAATGGCTAACTCTACCACTTCAATAATAAAATTGAAAGATGCAATAACATGTTTCAAACTACAAGGGCAGATGAACACCAAATTATTATCTACATTTACATGAAAAAATAACAGCAAAGATTTTTTCCATATTGCACACCTTCATCAGCAGGTAATTCAAAAGTTTCTGCATCCTCAACATCAAAGTCCTCAGTTTTTTTCTGAGCCCCACTGATGATCACATACTCACAATTCTTTGGATCAGTTTGGATGGTGATCTCTTGTCTACAGCATGCAGCTTTCATGGTAAAGCTCCATATCTGAAGGTACCAAGATAAATATGTTATAACTATTACTAGTATACAAGAGACAAATTGAACAGCACTATTTAGATTGTTCCAAAGATGCAGTGCATTAACTCTTGAAAATATTAAAGTATAAGGAATGTATCTAAATCCTTATCAGATTATAAATGGTTAGAGTTTACACTATCAGTAAGGAAGTTACTACCTCATTAGAAATTTAGAACAGTTGGAAATTTACATTTTGCAGCAAGTTTTTCCAGAAAGTCATAAAAAGTGAGGCATCATAAGTTATTAATATTGTAAGACTTTAAACTGTCATTGGATCAAAATTAATTATTGTATGCAAAATATATAAACAAGTCTGTCATGCTTCTATATCTTTGTTTTAAAACAATATTTTCCCTTGTAGCCATGATAAACATTAGATGCTTTGAACTCTACTTCAACATACCTTTGTAGAATAGTAATTCCCGACTTGCTTCTTTTCTGCATTGAACCGAACACCCTTTGCAATCATAGAATTACATCCTCCACACCATATATTATAAGGCATCTCAAACCTGAAAGCAGGTCATCAGATATGGAGAAAAAAATTAAGATAAAATAAATAACCTCCACACCACTCGTGATTATTCTAGGTACAAAATGGTCATGGATATCTTAGAATGGTCATCATCCACATTGTTTAATTTACCATACTAAAAAGAACAGCAAAGGACTCACTGTAGGAAACAAAACTTTTAAAATAAATTATGAAGACAAATAGGTTAATGGCCAGACTGTAGCCTAGTAGCTGCTGTTAAAATGAATCACTTACCTTATAATCAAGATACCCTGATCTATCTTCCTTGCCCTCTCTCTTAAGGCATGTTGGCCATGAAACGTGTTCAGAGAACCCTGAAAGGCCGAAACATAGTGTAAGATCTCTCTACTAAATAGTAAATATTTTAAAAGAACAAACTTTTGTAAGCAAATATACCTGGCTTGGATCCCATTCTGGGGGATAGTAAAAGTTGTCTGCTCTGGCAGCTGCAAGGGAGGACTGTAGTAATACAAACAAAGCAAGTTCAGTTATTTGGAAAATATAGTAAGAAACTCCAAGCACAACAATCAACATAACATCAAGCAAATCGAAATAACCAATAAAACACAGAATTGAACATTAATGGAGTCTTTGAAGGATACAACATCCATCAATTTGATTTCTAAACCTAGAGAGGAGAAATTTCATAACATTTTAACTCCAAAATCAAACACCAAACAACAAATTCATGGTTACCATCACGAAGAAGAAAATATTGACGGAAAGTATTGTACAAGTAACGATCTATAAACAAAAACCCTAATCCTAATCGATTTCATGCAACAAAACGAGAGAGGAACAAAGATAGAAAGAGAATTCGCACCATTTTGATGTATTGTTGTTGAAATTTTGATTAGTTTCTCTTTAGAAGGTCAATGGATGAAGATATCACTCTGATTTGGGAAAGTTTTGTTGGATGAATGAATGAAGAGAAAATTGTGGTTAAGGGGTTTCGCTGTTTCTTTCTTGCCGGTCAAATCAGATTATTTTGATTATCTGGTCAGTGTTGGATTGTCCTTATGGGCCGTAGAGTAAGACTTTATTACTAGGCCTACGACTTTAGACAAAAGAATGGAAGTTGTAAACAACACCAACTTAATTTATTATACACCCCTAATGTTTTTATTTTTTGCTTGTTTTTTTGTTATATGAGAGAGAAGAATTTTTTTTTTATTATATTCTTATAATGAACACTTTTAGAGTACGAGATAACAAACATAATGACAAGGCATAATTAAAGGTTTTATGTTAATAGCACTTGTTTTAGCTGGGTCGAATTAGAAGGCAAAAGTCTAATCAAGACATAAAGTTATTATACTGATATTTCTTTTTTCCCATGTGTCGTAGAATACCCTTCACGGGGATGTTATGTTAATCTCTCAATCAATCCAATAATTAATTTGATTTGAGTGTTGGCGTGTTATTCTTTTAAGTCTGTTATCTCTCCACCACATCATAATCTTTGAACAACTACAATATACTGTGATTTCATCCTTTCTAATTACTACCTAGTTTCAGAGCAAAACATTAGAGACATTTTTGGGAATCAAATTATGATTTCTAAGATCTCCATACTCCATTGTTTTTAAAGATCTCTGTCTCTCAATTGTTTCCATCGAATCCAGACTCAAACCTTCTTTCATTAGATCCATTAAACAATGTTAATTTACAAAACTACCCTCTCTAACATTCAACAACGATCAACTAAAAATCATTTGTTTCCTCCTCAATGTACGAACTATCAAGTCTTAATAGTCGCTTCATTTGTTCCTCTACAGTCGAATTCTGCCCATCCCAGGACCGATTAAGCAACTTCATAACTTTTTCCATTCCTTATATCTATTATGGAAATCCACTTAGGCAAATCTTCCTTTAGACTTACAATGTCTCATGTTGTATCTGAACAAGAACTGTGTCCATGTCTTTTAGCTTTGTAGGATAATTTTGGCCTAAAACGAGCTAATGAACTATTGAATAATGTGTACCAGATGGTTCAGTAGAAAAACTCTCAGGCCTTGGTAGACAGAATAACTCAAATTTAAGAAAGTTTTCACAATGCTAACCTGAAAAATAATATTGTGCAAGAGGCGGCTTCGCACAAAATTTTCACCCCTGAGAAATTAAAGGATTCAAAAATCTCTAAGCCTCCCATGAAACATGTGTCATATTCCTTCTCCCGGTCCTAAAGGACGAAGGGGGTAGACATACTCATCCCGGAGTTTGCCTTCCTAGGAGGATAGAAGAAAGTTATTTTGTGGGTCTATGTGCTTGTAGGTATACATTGGAACCAGTAGTTAGTGGTGGCAAATAGCATATTTTTTAAGAGTTGCACTCTTTCGGAAAAATTTAGCAGTCATGCACTCCAATGATGAATTCCCCTTGCATGTTTATTAACCAATACAATGTAATGTTGGCTAGATAGTTTTTTGCTTGTGATAGGTACCTAGGTATCTAAAGGGGAGAGTTCCTTCTACAAAAGTAATGAGGGCTTATATCTCAATCTTTGTGCTATCTTCAACCCCACTATAGTAAGCCTTGTGTTTGGAAGGGTTGATTGTGAGTCATATGGACTTTGAGAACTCAATGAAGGTCTTCATTAATAGCTCAACTGATATAGTATCCCTTTACGAAAACAAAAGTAAATCATCAGAAAATTGAGGTTTATGATGTGTATGTTCTCACATTTCAAGTGGAAGTTGAAGTCTAGTATTTTCCTCAGTTTTTATAGAGGCTTGAGTAGGTATTCCATAACTATAAAAAACAGTGGGGGAGATATGGGACCCCTTATCTTAATCCCCTTATATCCTTTAAGCTTCTAGATCGTTCTTAATTGATTATGAACTAGTAAGACACAGTGGTTGTATCAAGCATGATCAAACTGATGAATTGCCTTAGAAACCCAATTTCCTTCGAAATGAACTTCATGGCATTCCATTCAAATGTGTCATAGGCCTTTTATAGGTCTATTTGCAACATGCACTTAGGCACGCCACCCTTTATTGTGTAGCCCCTGATAAGCTCGTATGCCAATAAGATGTGGTCATGAATTTTTTTTCCTTGATACAAATGTTATATGTCTTTGATTTATAACGTTGCATAATATTCTTCCCAATATAGTGGTCAACACCTTTGAGATTACCTTGTAGATGTTGGTACAATAATATATGTGCATATAATCTCTAATGATTTTTGCATCAGGGCTTTTGGGGATGAGAGGAACTAGGGTGCAATTGATGGCAATATACATTTTATTTTTCTCAAAGAATTTCAAAACAACTACTATAAACTATTTCCTCACAGTTTTAAAGGATGCTTCGAAGAACCTTGCTCTATACCCATCCCAGCTATGAGCATTTAGGTCTCTAATGCCTTTAAGGACTTACTCAATCTCCTTTTTAGTCACATGGGCAATGAGAGATGTTATATCCTCCATGGTCAACTAATTCCCATCTCTTAGATTTTTTATATTTATCCCATTCATGTTGCAATTTGTATTCTCCAATAAGTTCCCAAAGAACTCTAACACCTCAGTTTCTATGGCCTTATGAGTTGTTAGAAGTGTTCCATCAACCTTGTATAAGGTTTTGATGTATTTTTGTTTATGCTTTCTTTTCAAGGATGCATGGAAATCTGAGTTGTTCATATCTCCAAGTCTGAGCCACTCAATATTGGAATTTTATCTTAAGGCTTTCTCCTCTAAAGCATTCCACCTAGTCAGCTCCTCTGTATGCTTTTTCATTTTGTAAATATTTCTATCTTGTATTAAGGTTGTTTGTGCCTCAAGCAGGTCAACTATCACCTTTTTAATATATGTTTTGATTCCTGCTATAGGTTTGCTTAGGTTCCTGACTATAGGTTGTAGTCTTATCAGTTTCCTCCACATGACATTCATAACCTTGCATATCATTGGCATCCTCCAACTCTTTGAGATTGCTTTAGAGTAACCCTTCATTACTGTCACACTATTGAGGACCTTAAATAAGTGGTCTTGGTTCCTCTCCTTATAGGCAAATGAGAGCATGGTCATTGATGCTAGGTGCCATAATGTTCAGTGTTATTCCCATGTTTTGGTGGAACCAATCCATATTGCCAAGAGCTATATCTATTCTAGAGTATATTTTCTTTTTATTAGGTAAATAAGAGAATATGATAAGACAACAAAAAGAGAGAAGAGTTATTTAGTAAAAAATGAGGGAAGAGTGAAAAAAGTGCGTTATAATTGTGTGGAATTTTAAAAATAATTAAGTAAATAATGGTGTTTGAAATCACCATTTTTTCACTAATATTTTGTCGTTTAATAAAATTGTCGTAATCAATTGTAAATTGTGGCGGTTTTGACTAAACGCCGTGATAAAACCCCCATAATTAACGTTATTTTTTGTAGTGTTTGTTAGTTTTGACTAAACGCCATAATAAAACTTCTATAATTTACGTGATTTTTTGTTGTGTTTGTTTCGATGACTCTAGGTCCTATTTATAAAAAAAATGATGATGTCATTCATTCTCTAATTCACAGAATGCTCGATTAGCGAATATACTTCATTTGGCTCTCAACCGCATTGCGCCTGCTAATCGAAGGATTCTCAGCTTAATGGTTTGTCTTTCTTTTGATTTTGCTAATCAATAGGAATTTTGCTTAACACAACTTTTCTGGTTTCCTTAGTTTGCTTCTCTTCTGATTCGCCAATCAAAGAAATGCTTAATTAGCAAACATTGCTTGATAGATTTGCCTTTTGCCTTCCAATGCAGTGTAGACAAATATTATAACAAAATTTGTAACAATGGAAAAAAAATATTACATCCCTCTATCAACTTTTCATATTTTATAATTTTTTAAATATTATTTTTCCATAATAGTCTGCTTTTTAGGGCTAAAAATGCATGATATTCAAGAGTTCAATCCCGTATATATAGAATTAGGGATGTCAACTTGCACTCGTTAGTAGGGATTCCCCGTTTGAGGCCCCAAAGATGAAGAATTTTCTCCCCGCGGGGACGGGGATAGGGAATAAAGTTCTCCTGAATCACTTTGGGGATGGGGATGGCGAACATATCCTCTGCCCCGTGGAGTCCTCGCCCCGCACTAGAATTCCATAATATCGTTAATTAATATATAGTTTAACATTTATATGTAGTTTTATTTATCATTTCAAATAACTTGTTAGTAAAAAAGAGAAATCTAAATGACTATTTTAATTTTTTTTAAGTTTGAAAATTTTGTGTTCATGAATCTCAAGATTAAATATTGTTAAAACAACATATTTATCGTAGATGATTAGCTTACTAATTTATTGTCGTTAGTTTTTGAATTTTTCTATTAAATTAGTTAAAAATAAAAAATAAAAAATTATGCTTATAAATATTCGCAGAAAATGTGGGGATGCGCGGTAATCCGTGGAAAATGGATCCACTGCAGTCAGCTTTTTGACGCAGTTACGTAGTTAATCCATTGATGACTAGTGGATCTTAATCAGACGGTCCAAAAAAAGACAACATTATTTTTATATAATAATTGGATTTCAAATCAGAACCATTTGATTTTGATCAGATGGTCAAAAAAGCTTTACAGCGTGACTGGAGGGGTATTGTGACTGCAGTCGATTATGGTCTGAATTCGTGGGGATGAGAATGTAGGACAAAATCCCTCCCTAACGGAGATCTGATACGGAAATGGAGAATAAATTTGATGGCGAAGATTGAGACGAGAATGTATCCACCACTCCACTCCGCTCCATAGTGCTATCTTGTATTTTAAGAGCAAGTGTTAAAAATCTCATAAATAAAAAGTTTATGCTGAACATGAAAAACTGTTTTGTATTGATTTGATTAAAGATTTATGTTTATTTATTTTAAATTTTTTATTTATGATTTTTTCATATGTACCCTTAAAACACAAGATAGCATTATATATAAATATAATCAAACTAAAAATCATTTCAATTAAAAATCAAAAAGAGGCCAAAGGCCTGATAAAATAAAATAAGTTAACTTAATCCTAAACTGAAATTAATTAATCATTTGCACTCAAATACTTAATTTTGTCTATCAATATTTGCCCAATACTTAAATTTGCACCGTCACATACCATCTTACATTTGTCAAACAATTCTTAGATTTAGATTGCTTTGCCAATAGAAAATATAGATTGCACATTCCCCACCCATTTATTAAGTTACAATACACTCAAAAACACATGGATCTTTCCTTACACCCAATCATCTCTTTTTATTCATTTTCCAAGTGCATCTAGAATATTTCACAATAATAATAATTAGCACTATAATACTCCATAAAAGATTTGACATTTGACATTATAATCATACGATATTTTCTTTATTTCTAAGGAAACGTTCATTGTTAAAAGTACTATTAATTACTACTTCTAATATTATTCTTCACTCTACTCATTAAAGATTATAATATCAAAACTTTACTCTAAACTCTCATTTTTTTCTTATCAAAAGAGCATTTCACACACATTTCTCATCTCACACTCTAACCCTTTTCTAGCATAAGAGTTTATTCTCCCATATCTTAATATTCATGCTCCATGCTTCCACTTTTGTTCCTCCTTCATCATGGCCTTGAAAATTTCTCAAATAATTCACATTCTTCTATGGCTATCTCTTATATTTTTGCTCTTTCATGAGTATTACAATCTAAAGTACTCAAAGATCAACAAGAGGCAAATTTTACAAGCAAGTCATCATTCATTATCCTCTCTTCACAGCAGAAAAGTTCTAGCAAGAAAGTTTCACTTCTCTCCTTTCTTTAAGCATCATCATCATCATCAAGAACAAAAGAAAGATCCATCAGACAATGAGATTGATCCTCGTTATGGTGTCGAGAAACGACGTGTGCCAACGGGTCCAAACCCATTACACCATTGAATTGATTTAATTTTCAATTTTTTTTTAATCTTAATGAAGGCCCGGTAATGATGCTTCATAGTAGTAAATTAATTTTTTTCTTTGATTTGTGTTTTGTTAACTTTCTTTGTTTGCTTATTGATATGAATGAAGCCAGAAACCAGAATTAACCATAATCATATAATGCAGCATTAGTGCATAGTTATATAATAGTATATACTATTGCATGTCGCATTGAGATTGTATAGAAAGTGAAATATTTTTTCTTGTTTTCAAGGCATTTAACTTTAATTAGGTGATTATAATGATTTGGTTATTTCGTTAATGTAAAGATTCATTAAAAGTGAACGAGAAACTATAATATTTTTCTATAATGCGTTGGTGAGTGATTTGAAAGAAACATAACTGAGACGGCACGGTACATATTTAGAAGATTTTAGTTGGAGCATAATAATTAAATATATGATGAGTTTTGAAGATTGGATTTGAAGATTAATAAAATACTTTTTTTTTTCTTCATTCAGGTGATCATAATAACTAGTTGTTTATAAATGGAACATCATTTGTATATTTTATGATATAATAATTAAATTAATCGGTTTGATTCGATTTAGTTTGATTAGGTTGATTGATTTATAATATTTTTTTCTAATATTATATTCATAAGTGTATTATTTGTTGTCGTATTTTTTTGATGTATTTTATGTTATTATTTTTAAATTAATATATTTTATATAATTTATTTCATACTCTATTTCTCTCCAAACAAATTATTAGTTGTTCTTAATCCATACGAAATAATGACATGATTTTCATTGTATCATGAAATACATTTACTATTAAATATAAAAGTTGACACTTGACATCAAAATATTGGAAAGAGATTTGAAAACTTAACAAATAGAGCACAACAAAACTCACAGCAATTAACATGTTTCACACCTCAAACACACGTCAAAACTATTTCGTAACACGACTAAAAGGAATTTTGTTGAAGAAGAAGAAACAAAAAGGTAAAAAAAAAATTATTAAAGAAAACTTGAATACGGAGAAGACAACCATAAGGGGTAGAGAGACCATTAGTTGTGGCGGGCAACGTGAGTAACAACTCAGTCAAGGCAAGTTTTTGTGACTACTTTCTATATTTAGGAATTTGGTTCTAGATATTTGTTTTGTTGAAAGGAAGTTAGAGTAAATAAAAATGGAATGATTGGACCGATAAAAAATTGAGTTTAATGATTGGTGGATTAAAAAATTTAGAGTGTAATTATATCAATTGATTTGGTTCATCGGGTTGAAGGTTCTTAAAAACTAAAATCGAAAACTGAATCAAACCAAATTAATTTTTATTGGTTCTCTTTAGTTATAAAAACGAGCAAGAAACAATTAATTTTATTTTGATTTGAATTAGATTAAATTGTCGATTTAAATTAATTTTTTTAATCTATTTGCACCCTTAACTCCTACTGATATGCATACTTAACAAAAGTTAGAGTACAATATTGTATACTTTGTTATCATCAAAACTCAAGGATTAGTTGCAGAAAGAAATTTGCTCCAACAATTCCAACGTCTCTGATCAAAGCTTCCCAAAGACCCACTTGCACAAGAAGTCTTCTTCAATGACTTTTTGTGTGTCTCTATATATGGAGCTGAAGGCTTGAAGAGATATATAACGAATCACTAACAAGCAAATAATTGTTACTCTGCTAAATCAAAAGCACAAGTTTAACTTAGAATTTATTAACCCTTGTATTTCTTATAAATCATTAAGTCTTAAGAGTATTTATGTGTTGTATTTTGTATACACCTCTAGTTGTATATCAAGCGTAATACTCAAACAATGTCTTATTCGTAAGTTTGATTGTTAAAAGTAAATAGCTTGTGTGTTGGAGCATATGAAGTCTCTTGCTTGTGTGCTTTAAGAATGAGAAGTATCTTACTTTCGTGTTTAAGTATTAGAAGTCTCTTGATTGTGTGCTTGATAAATTGTAATCAATATTGATTATAGTGAAATCACTTTGAAGTACAAGGGGACTAAACTACTTCTCTTTTCTGGGAGGAACCAGAATAAATTGTGTGTGTCTCTCTTTCTCTCACTCTCTAACTCTGATATTTCTTTTATTTGATGCAAATAACTTAACCTTGAATTAGATTCTAGACCTTGTGTTAAAAATATAATAAGAGTGTTTTGAAAAAGAAAGAAAAAGCCTACATAATTCAACTCCTTCTTGTGTTTTTCTCACCTTCAAATGTTGGCTTCAAGGAAAGTATACACATATGTATTGGTAAAAATGTACATAATATGTGGCACCCCTATGCTGGTAGCGGTGGCCATAGGCCTTTGTATCTTTCAATGTTGTAGAGCTTGCTCACAGTGGTGAGAAACCCTGTTTGGTGGTGTTTTGGATATGGAGAGAGCAAGCTTGCATGTGGTGAGAAGCTCTGTATCCTTAGGCATTTATGTATGTTATGAGTTGTCTCTATCAATCCTAAGATTGAGGTATTTGTAAAGGCTCTATTGGGCCTGATTTACAGAGTTAGTGGGTGGTTATTCCATAGCTCATTGACCAGGAAAATGGTCAAGGGAAGACTTTCATCAACAAATCATTATGGATCCACATCACCACCCACTTTTACTTGGACAATTGACATTGAGAGTCCAGTCCGGCGACATGTTACTCAAATTCATGCGGCCTCGTGGCCCATTACAGACGACCATATAGCCCATTGAGACAACTTTTAGATTTATAGGGTACCTCGCTCCTTGTCATGGCGCTTAGCCTACCTTATTTTTAATGGATTAAGGGACTGATAAAATTATACTGGTACAACATTTAATTTCAACAAAGGGATTGTGAAAGAAGTTCTAAAATCCAATACCCATAATGTTGAGAAATTTGATCATTTGAGATACTATTTCATGGTCCATGAAACAATTAACCATAACGAACGTCGGTAAATAGGACATTTCAATATTGACCTCCAAAAACAGTGTTATTGCAACATGTTCTAGCATACATCAAGACTACATTATACAAATATCATGTGTACAAAATTGTTAAGGTATTTAAAGTCTACAAGTAAAGCTTCCTTAGACTCCCTCCGCAAAGGCTATTGGCCTCAATACGAAAGATTTGCACTTTGCCACAATGACTTTATGCAAAGAAAAAGAAAGGATGTCAAACAGTACCCGCATTAGAATATAAATGCCTAATGTTGACGAGGGAATTGCCACCAAATCAACCATAGTCGTAGAAACTCTCCAAATGCTATAGAAACTTCTAAATAATTATATTTATTTTTTAGTTCATCTCATAATCAAGATTTTAGTTAGTCTAATGTAATTTCTTTGCTGCAAGAAGTACGAAATATATTTACAATTAAAAACTTGAAGTTACAACACAATAATACATAAACATAAAATTAAATTACTTCAATGATATTATAACATACGTCTTAATAAATCAATCAACAACATCACATAAAATAAATCGATTTGTAACTTCTCTATTTACTTCCCCTTTGTGGATTTCAAACATAACATGAACATCCAAATCATTTTGTATATAATCTCAATTGAAAAATCTTCCAATTCATCCTCTCAAAAATCTTCATCAAGACCACCCTCCCACCAACCATAAATCTTCATCAAGACCACCCTCCCACCAACCATGAACAAAGTTTTCTTCTTCTCCTTCTAAGGTTATGTATAATGGAGGTGTTGAAAAAAATTTCAATAGTTGAATGCTTGCAATGGAGTGTTGAAAGTGATGTGGATTAATTGGCGTTGAAAATATTCAACATGTTGATTGAGGAGGAAGTGAATGCCCATAAAATATTTTATAAAATCTTATTAATTATTGTGAATGTTTAAATTTTTAGTGTCTTGTGAACAGGGGCGGAGGCAGCCCATTTGAGGGGGTTCAATTGAACCCCCTGAACATTAAATATTGCATCTAAATGTTGATATAAATTACATTTTGAATCCCCTGAAAATTTTTATTTGCACCACTTGTTCATTTGGTCTTGAATTTATTCACTTTTGCACCCTCAAATCTAAATTCTGTCTATATTAATTGCACTTTGAACTCCTAAGTTTTTTTATTTGCACAATTAATTTACTTAGTTCCAAATTTATTTATTTTTGCACCCCCTGACCTAAGGTCCTGGCTCCGCCACTGCTTGTGAATAATAGTGAAGTATGGTCTTGAATTTTATTAAACAAAATCATTGTAGTGTTAAAAGTTGAATATGTGTTGAATTATTAAGTGGAAAAAAAAGAAAATGATGTAAATAATAAAAAAATAAAAAAGTAAGATGTTGAATATGTAACCATTATAGATAGTCTACCAACATATATTTGTGAGCGCTTGAAATAGATTTAAAAAAAAAAAAAAAAAACTAGATTGCACTTCCTCTAGCAAAGCAGATAAATGCTAAAGTGGTTTTAATTCAATTTTTAATAACCATTTTAATAAAAAAAAAGCAGATAAATGCTAAAGTGGTTTTAGTTTAATTTAAAATCGGTTTAAAACCAATTTGTATTAAATAAACTAATTTATAACCAATTTCTTCTATAAGCAGATTTTATATTTTGAATTCTTTTAGAACATTTTTTAAGATATTTTGTTTGTACTTATAAACTAAAAAAACAACTTTTCTTCTCAAGAAAAACAATTTTTATTTTTTTATTTCCAATTTTTTTTAATTAAAAAATGCATATAACTACTAAAGTGGTTTCAATTTAATTTAAAACTGAGTTAGAACCAATTTATATGTATAAAGTGATTTATAACCAATTTCTTTTATGAGCCGGTTTTATATTTAGAATTCTTTTAGAACTATTTTTTAAAGTTTTTTTTTTTATGTTTTCATAAACTTCAAAAAGTAACTTTTTTTCTTAAGAAATATTTTTTCTTTTAATTTTCTGATATACTTTTTATTTTCAAATTTTTTAATTCTTCAACTCCCCATTCTTTTGAGAATGAATATGTACACATTTATTAATAATAATAATAATAATAATAATAATAATAATAATAATAATAATAATAATAATAATAATAATAATAATAATAATAATAATAATAATAATAATAATAATAATAATAATAATAATAATAATAATAATAATAATAATAATAATAATCTTTTAAAGAATATATTCATGATATTATAAAGTAAATATTTTCAAATGGTATAAGTTGACTTTATTATATAATAATGTAATTCATAAACACTATTAGTATTATTTAAAAAGTATTTTGTCACTATTGGTAACTTTTTTTATTATCACAAATGTGAACTTTACCTTTTAAAGTGATATATAATATTGATTACGGTTAGTTGTTAAATGTACATTGTATTTTACAAAATTTATAATGTGTTTTATAAGACTAAAGTTTATATTGTGAATGTGGTCTGACCCTTTAAAAAAATATTTTGATATTTCAATTTTTTAATATTTTTCCAATATGCATAAATACCCTAGACCTATTTTTCTTTTCATCAACCATCAACCCCAAGCATACAAAATTATTTACAATATATGGCTAGTTTGAGTGGTTTCAGAAATCATCTAGGCACTCCAACAATATCCATCCACATCACTTGTCTTCGTCCATATCATGATTGGAAGACAAAATCCAATCATCCTAACCAAGTTATTTGCCTCAAAACAAAGAAGCAAGAGGAGCTATCAACTAATTCAATAAATATCATAAAGAAAATCTACAAGGTAATGCATAACCCCCTTAAGAAAATGAAGAAACAAGAGGATGATAAATGCTTGTGGAAGAAGACCATATTAATGGGAGAGAAGTGTCAACCATTGGAGTTTCCAGGTGTAATATTTTATGATAGTAAAGGGAATCAACTTTCTGAGCCACCAAGAACCCCAAGGAATAGTCCTTTATTCATTTGCTAAATCTATGTCCCAAATGTAAGGTCAAGAATAGTCTTATATATGTTCTACATCCCATGACTTCTTTAATAAAAAAGTTTTGTATAATTTGCTGATGTTTCTGGCTATTTATTTTGTTTAATTTTCTGCAATGCCTATTTTGTTTAATATAACTATTTCATGTATTGGTCTAATTATAATGTTTTGTGAAATGTTCATGTTATATATCAATTATACTATTAGAGATGTATATGTATACTAAAAAAATCGCCAAAGTATTCGTCCTAGCTTTTTAAAAATATACTGAAAAAAGTATTCACACAACAAGAAAATTGACCTATTGAGAGACAAAATTCATCACTATATGTTGTTTAACCATAGATAAAAATTAGAATGTAAATCACCGACGGCCTTGCGGGTTCGGTACCGATTGACTGACGTTAACCTTTACCTACAATTTTATCTGTCTGTCACTATTTATCGTTATTTCTTTAGCTACAACATATGACCAGGTAAAAGTGTATCCTGAAAAAAATAATATTATTTTGTAAACCTAAACTTTTTTTACTCAAATAGAATTTTATTAATTTTTATATACACTACCAACCTAAACATTTTTTACTCAAATAGAATTGTATTAATTTTTATATATACTACCATATAAGCTATTTCAGATTGTGTAACATATATAATTTTTTTTTGTAATAACCAATTATTAAAAAAAATACGCAAATAATCAACTTTTGAAAAAATTTACTCAAATAACTATTTTCAGGACTAAATAACACAAAGGAGTCATCTGAGATGACTTCTACATTAAAATAATGCACATATGCGCCACCCCATCTGTCTCCTCCTCATGAAAAAGTCATCCTAGATGGCGCCTCCTTATTGTTGTTTACATGTAGGAGCCATTTCAGATGACTCCTGTATTTGTGTTTTTTATAAATAAACACCCATGTCTCCTTCATTTTTCACATTTTTTCAACTTCTCATCTCATATTCTCTCTTATTTTTCTATCATGACATCTCCATACATCCATACCAGATATGGATACGTTGTTTACCATGACCAAACTGAAAAAAGAGTTGATGCATTGGTTAGAGGGAGAAATAGAAGTTGGTGAAGAAATTAGAAGGATTTAGAGGAAGAGAACAACCATGAACTTCACAACTGGTCAACCTCGAATTTGGTTGGAGGAAGTCAAAATAGTCGTCGACGTTATTGCGGTGATGTATGGTTCAGATGAAATTGTTTTGACGGTTGTAGTGTCTTAAATAATTTTTTGTGTTGTTGATGCGTCATTTTCATGTTGTTGTTTTAATTGTGTAGTAACTTACACCTCCTTACTACTTCTATTTCCAATTATTAGACCCAATCACTTATTTCTATCATTAATATACCCAATGACACAATTAACACATAATCTCACAATTAAATAATTATCATACCATATAATAATTAAGTAGATAAATAATAAAATAACTAATATAAATCAGAATGTTACATAGTGTATCATTTAGGTGTAGTTCAAGAGAATCAAAATAATATTAAGGTTATTTGTTTATTTCTCTTAACAAAATAAAAATTTTAAATTATCATATTTATTGCTCTAAAATAATATTCATACAATACAATTTATAAATCACAGCCAATTTAAAATTAACAATTTACTGATAATTTTAAAAGAAAATAAATTTCCATATACAGATATATTTGTTACTGTTTTAGCCTTATGTAGTGGGTAAGTGAAAAAATTATAAAAGTCATTGATGGAAATTTATATGATATATATATATATATATATATATATATATATATATATATATATATATATATATATATATATATATATATATATATATATATATATATTTATTTTAAAATACATTATTTAAATAATAAATATTAAAAATAGTATAGCTAAGTAATATAGATATAATATATTATGATTTATGACAAACTTATTTCGTGTAATAATATAGATATAGTTAAATACAAATGTATTTAAATGTATTCAAAAATACTATAAATAAACAATTATATATTAGTAGATAAATATGTATAAAGATTAATATAGTTAAAGTTTACTATATATATATATATATATATATATATATATATATATATATATATATATATATATATATATATATATATATATATATATATATATATATATATATATATATATATAGATAAATATATTAAAAATTACTCTAAATTGATAAATATAAATAAATATAACATATAAATGTCTATTTATTATAAAAATATATATGGATATACTAATGGACATAAAAATATATTATATAATTGGACATACAATGTAAATATAGGTAAACATAAATAAATATCATTTTCATGTAGTTATTAATAAATATGAAAATTTTATTAAAACTAGATTATTCTTATTATTTATAAATACAAAATTTATTTTTATATCAAGAATATATATTTTTCTTAACTTTAAGCAAATTTATATAACTTTTTATATTTATAAATATTAAAAGTTATATAAGTTTAAGAATTTTCTATATTTATTAATATTAAACTTTATTTTAGAATATAATAATTTTTTGAAGTCTAAGATAAAATTTATAAATTTTTATTTAAATAAAATAAAATAATAATTAATTAAAATATTACATTTTTATTAATGAATATTAAAAAGTAATATAACAAAATATATTATTAACAAAAAACACGTGATTTTTATTAATAAATTGACTTATTTATCAATTTTAATATTCATTAAAAATGTAATATATAAATAAATATAATATTTTTATTTAAATAAAAAATAAGAAAATAACTATAGTTATATATATATATATATATATATATATATATATATATATATATATATATATATATATATATATATATATATATATATATATATATATATATATATATATATATATATATATATATATATATATATTCTATATTTATAAATATAGTTTTAAAATTATATGTATTAAAAATAATATATTTTTAAGATATGATTAATATAATTAATAACAAATATTAAAATTCGGTATGACAAACTTTTAAATTGATAACAAATATTAAAATCCGGCCACAAAAGCGGGAACATTGAATTACACGCCACCTAGATATTTTGTATGTTACTAGAAATTTATTTTTGGTTCTGTCACGAATGCTAATTGCTATAAGCAGCAACCATGGTGATCACCACCATTCTTCACTTTCTTCTTCAAACCTCTCAAAAACCCTCTCCATTGCTAATCCGTTTTCCACTCCAAATCCATACTTTTTCGGTTCATCAAATCAGAAAAAGCTCAACAAAGAAGAATTTCAGGTAAACATCATCCCTTTTATTCCCCATTCTCTGCATTAATCCTTAACTTGTTGTAGAAAATAAGGTTACGTACAAACCGAAAGTTTATTTCCGGTTAGTAGTTGAATTTAACCGGAAGTTTATTTCCGGTTTTGTCTCTATTTTGAAATTGTGCAGCAGTCTCCACTATTTTGTCTTTGTTTAGTGTATTTATGAATTTTATTATGTTACATAGGTATGGTGCACCCCGATAACATTCCTAAGTCCGATGACACTGAAGTTATATCACCGGTCGTTGTTCTACCCCGCATAATTAAGTCGGTCGACGTTCGTGAACATTTTGACAATGTCCAAGAATTTGATGTTCGGAACGATATGTTGCAGTGGATTCGTTTAGAGGAAATGGGGTTAGGATTTGGTACCGTAATGGCAAGGTCCGATTTTGGCATTGATAGAAGAAACGCCTTTGTTATTTTGACTTGCGAAAGGAGCGGAAAATATGTGGCCCGCATTCAAAAATTGAAACGCGAGAAAACCTGCACAAGAAAATGTGAGTGTCTGTTTCGGTTGCGTGGTTATCTCATGGACAATAATAAGTGAAAGTTTAATGATATTAGCGGAGAACACAATCATGATTTAACTCCAAAGTTGGTCGGTCATCCAATAGCATGTCGGCTACTTCCTGATGAGAAGACTTGTGTTTCCGACATGACTTTGAATTTGGTACCTCCCAAAAACATTCTTGAAACATTAAAGCGCACAAGACCAGAGAGCACCTCTAATATTAAACAAGTGTACAACAAGCGCTATCAAACGAAGTTGGCCATTCGGGAGGATCGAACCGAAATGCAACACCTTTTGAAAATTCTTGATGACAATAATTATATTTGTAGGCACCGACGAGGTGATGATGGGGAAACTGTTAGAGACATTTACTAGAGTCATCCCGATTCCATTAAATTGTTCAACACGTTTCCTACCGTACTCGTAATGGATTCAACGTACAAAACCAACAAGTACGGGCTTCTATTGTTAGAAATTATTGGTGTTACATCGACCGAGAAGACGTACTCAGTTGGTTTTGCATTTCTCAAATGCAAAAAAGAAGACAACTTTCAGTGGGCGTTAGAGGTGTGTCGGTCCATGTTGGAGGACCAAGAGGATATGCCAAAGGTAATAGTCACCGACTGTGATACGACTTTAATGAATGTCATTGCAACCGTATTTGCGACTTCTTCGGCATTATTTTGTAGATACCATATTACAAAAAATGTGAGAAGTCGGGTTAAACCTGTTGTGGGGTCGAAACAGGTAGCGGGTGAAGATGGGAAGTTGGTAAAGTTCGATGTTATTATGGATAAAATCATGGCTGCATGGAATGCTATTGTTAATGCATCTACAAAAGAGATGTACGTTGATGATGTTTTACAATTCCAAGCTGTTTGTGAGAAATATCTGAATCTGTTGAAATATGTGGAGAACACAATACTTGATCAGGTGAAGGAGAAATTTATTTGTGCATGGACTGATCAGGTTATGCACCTCGGACATACAACATCTAACCGAGTTGAATCTGCGTATGCTTGTCTCAAGAATTGGTTGGCAAATAGCAAGGGCGATTTGATTACGGGTTGGAAAGCTGTAAACCATATGATCATGAACCAGCATAATGAGATACAAATGACATTTGGTCGCAGTATCACGGTGTTGGAACACAAGTTCAAGGAGAATATGTTATATTCTCAATTGGTTAGTAACATATCTCGAGCGGCGCTTAACTATATTTTCCATGAGGCCGCAAGAGCTTCAACTGTGGGTGATGACACCTCAAAGTGTTGGTGCACAACTGTGAAAACATATGGTCTCCCATGTGCTTGTGTGATAGCCAAGAAGTTGAGTGAGAATGTCCCGATAAGTATGGACGAGGTCTCTAATCATTGGAAGAGACTTAGTTTTGAGGATGACAGTAAAATGAAAAGTGATAAATCAAATATCTCCATCCTTACCGAACGAGAAGCAATACAAGCGAGATTTTTGAGAGCCGATGACGTCACTAAAATCCAAATCAAAGAAGAGTTGAGAAAAATTATGTTCCCGGAGACCATGAATTTGAAACCACCCTCTCAACTGGTAAAAACAAAAGGTGCACCAAAAAAGTTGAAACCTACACCGGACGACAATTCTACAACGAGAAATCCTTCGTATTATGAACATGTTGACATGGTATTTCCCGAATCACCTACACCCAAATCTCAGACCACCGCCTACACCGCCTCCATAAAAAATATCATTCATCGATCACATGTCGGTTTTCATGCACAAATACGTTGAAAGGATCGTGAGTATGGCCGGTGACAGTAATTATGGCTTTCGAGTTGTATCTTGTTTGCTAGGTAGCCGTGAAGATTATTATAATATTGTGCGAGATACTCTAATCACAGAGTTGACGGAACACATAGAGTTGTACACACGTGTGTTCGGGAGTAAGGAAAAGGTTGAGGAAATACATTATGTACTAGTACCTGTTAAGGTTGGATGTGTACCAGAGGATAAATAGATGTGGTTCCCTGAAATGGGTCATCTCATATCAAGTGCGTACGAGAGGGTGTGTATTAATCTTACCCGATACGATTTTTTTCGGAGACTTATTTTCCCCTACGCACTACTCCTACACCAAATCCCATTGATCGTATCATTTGTGTTGGGTGGATTTCAAATCCATAATATTTTGTTCAAGTCTACTTGAAACCGGGATGCCTGATACCACCGACATCACCAGAGTGGGCGCTTCATTTCATAGAAGCATCGGAGACATGGTCGAACAATTTCATGGAAAGGATGCGAGAATACAACAAGTTGAGGGAAATAGATATAGAAATAAATAGGGAAAAGTCGAAAGGGGTGGCACCGATAGATTTATCCGGCGACACTTTTTTCGGCTCTTTCAAGTAGTATAGGTAGCATTGTAATGTTAACTTCATTTTAATAATGTATTATGATGTGGAAATATATTTATTTTTGTGATTTGACCATTAGGAAAAAATTTGAATGCATGAGATTTTGTTTTAGAGTTGTTGTTTCTGTTCTATTCTGGTTTTTCAATCCTAGACCATTTACCAGAAGTTTACTTCCGATTTTGGTCTTAAGTAGAAAATCAGAATTTAACTTCCGGTATTTTCACTGACATAAAAATAGGATTTCTATGGTCTATGTTTACATCCTTCTACTATAAAAACACCCTCCTCTTATATTTTTCCATACAACAACACAAAAAATCAGAAATGGACATGAAATTGAACATCGAATGGGTTGCTGGAGTTTTCCATTTTCCTGGCGATGAACCATCTCGCGAATTCAAGATCACGACGTACACCCCAATGGAAGAGGTACATGAAACTTTGCAGGAACTTGTTCCTTACGGCGACGGTCGAAAGGTAGAGAAGATCGAGTACCGCTCGCCATCAATCGACAATGAAGAGAATATGCAGTTCATGAACCGTGAACTGAAGAACGACAACGATTTACGGGCTATGTGGTTGACTTATCGAAGTTTTCAGGAGAAAGTTCCACTCGAGTTAGATGCGACTTTATCAAGAACCGTCAATGATATTATGAGGATGCTGCAACGTCCACCAGGATATTGATTTGTAATGTTCAATTTATGTTTAATTTTCGGTTTGTTATTTCCTAAGTTAATGTATCTCTTTGTTAGAAAATGAAATGAATGTTACTGGATTTCTGTTATGAACGAAACCGAAAATATAATTACGGTTATGGTCCGGAAGTTAATTCCAGTTTGTGGCAAAATATATGAAATGATGGTGCGTCCTGAAAATATATTTTCAATTTTGAAGGACATTTTAAAAATTTCGCAGGAGTGACTAAAAAAATATAAGGTGAGTTAAGAAATCTACTAATCTTTTTCCAAAATATTCATCAAGTTGAATCACACATTTGTTTTAAGATTATGACTGTTTAGATTTTTCAGTTTCATGTGTCCCATATATTTGTAAAGTTAATGTTTTTGATTTTTATATATATCATTTATTTCTATTTGATAAGCAAATAAGGTTCCAACTATAGTCTATATCATAACTCAAGGATAAATTAAAATCTTTTTGCATTTCCAATTATTTCACTTGCGAGTAGAGTTGTAAGTTTTCTATATGAATATTATTTTTCTATATACCTTCACAATTAACTATTTCATTTTGCATAAATACTAATTATATTTAAATTGAAATAAAAAATATCAAGAGTATTATTTAAAAAAATGTGTAAATTAATAATAAATAGTTGTTTATATTGTAAGTGAGGGATTCTAGCGAATATCTTGTTATCTCTCCCATCCATGTATTTTTCTGTCAAGGACTTTATCATTTATCAATCCAACATATTCTTATTTCTTCTTTCGTAAATATTTAGTTAACATCTTTTTCTTGGTTTACTTGTATGTTTTGTAATTAACAGCAAAAATATAACAATATTTTTCAGAGTTAAAATTTCAACATTTTGAAGGATGTTTATAAATTTGTTATTTCCGTTATCCCGCAAATCTTTATCTAATTATCTCCCATATAATAAGATGTTCTGGAAAAGTCTACCATACGTTTTGTATTGGTCCAATCATAATTTTTTATTTATTTTTCAATAATAATATAACTATAACCAAAAGATACTTTGTATATGAATTTCAATATTCATTGATATACAACACTGATCAATGCATTTGTTCCTCCCAAACACATTTTTTCATCTTATAAATACATCTGAATCAACAACAAATACTCCACGTCTTCTTCTTCATATGTTTTGTATTATTATTTCTTTTCTATTCTACCAATTCTTTCCTATTCTAGCCATTTTCAATTGATTCCACTATAATCTAACTTTATGTCTTCTCTTTCATCCTATCTTCCATCATATAAAGATGTGCAAATTTATCTACATTTTGCAGTTTCATTTTTTCAATCGTTTTTCTTTATGGTTGTCTTCATTATTTCTTATTATTTCGTATTTGGTTGATTACAAACTAAATTCATGTTTTATTTTTTGTTTCAATTTTTTAGGTAACTTCCTAATTGCAAGAAGCATATTGCAGCCCAAGTTCTTCTTTTTCTCATCAATTTTTTTAAGTTATCACTGTAAGTTTAGTTCTTGATTATTACCTGAAATTTAGAGATGCATATCAATTTTGTTGTTATTTCAAAGTAATGAATAGAAGAGAAAACTTTGAAGCTTTTTGTTCTTGAGAATGTTCATTAACTGTTTGATAAATTTGTTCACTACATTCAACCCCGATTGAAAGTCAAATCGCATAACACAGCAAATCCATAAATACATCCAGAGAAGCGAAGGAAAATAATGTGAATGAATAGGGATAAGGATTGTTGGATTTTTATCTATTTCGTGAGATTTGAGATTTGATTAGTATTAACTATTTTTTATTGGAAATTATGATGGTTAATTGAAATTTAGAGAAACAAAGAAAGCACAAAGAGCAGCCATTTTTGTTTAAACAAGGATTTTCGGTGCGAAAGGATTTGAACAATCTGAAATTTTAATCACAATTTTTTTATTAATCTTTATGTAATTTATTTTTAATGATTTTTTAATGATATATCATTAAAAATAACTGAGAATAATTGAGAATAAATATGTTATTATTTAATCACCGCTACATACATTTATTCAAAAATAATTGAAAATATATATGTTATTATTTGCATTATATTTTGAATTTAATAGAAGTAAATATGTTATTTTTACACTAACTGCATAACAATTAATCTCTTATTTTTTGTTTTATATATATATATATATATATATATATATATATATATATATATATATATATATATATATATATATATATATATATATATATATTAAATAAATTACACTGATTGGTAAAATATTAAAACAATTAATTAAATTGATTATAAAAATTTATTTAATAAACTAAACAAAAATGAGATAATCAACTATGAATGACATTTGTATATTTACTAATCACTATTTTAAACTATATATATATATATATATATATATATATATATATATATATATATATATATATCCATATAAATTATAATTTATATATAAATATTCATTTGACAAATTATTGAGAGAAAATTTGGGTTTTCAAGTATAAGTAATGTGTTATTTAAATTATATAAATTAAATAACATTAAATTTATATGCTAAAATAAACTAATATAAATAAGAAGAGTATAAAAGGAAAAGGAATCGACAAAAAAATTGAACGAATAAGTTAATAAATTGGATTAATAAATACACAATTAACTTTAAATTTAATTATTTTATTTCATTTAAAAAATGCTAGTTAATAATTAATAAAGATATATAAAATGTAATCCAATAAATTTATATTTTAGTTTATATTTGTTGATATATATTTTTAATGACCAATACATCAAAAAAAATGTGTAAAATTATTCATTTGATATTATAATTTAAATTTTTTATACAAAATACTAATACATCATTCCAAATAAAAAATAAAAAATATATTATTATTATTTTATTTTGACAAAATAGTGTTTTACTTGTCTATTTTAAATTAATATTATTAATATCTATTCGAGGTTTTAATTGTTAAATGAAAAAATTTCAAAACACAGTGGTTATTATTAAATGTTTTGTTCATGTTACATTTGTTTTTAAATATCCTATTATCCGAGTATTAATGAACAATAAATTGTAAAATAAACTTTAAATTTGATAAATTAGATATTGCAACTTAATTATAATTATAAATATTTTTATGAATGAAATAACTATATCGTTATACAATTATTTTTATAAAGGGGACTAAGTTAAAAAAAAAATTATAAATGGAGAAAGTCTATTTTTTATACAAAGAGAAGAATATTAATTTGTATTATATAATTGAAATATATATAATTAAATTAATAAAAAAAACTTAATTATAAAATAATCATATAATATAAATGAACTTTAATATAAATATTAATAGAATGATGCATACGGGTAAAATGCATTAAAAATTAAAGATTGCGAAAGAAAATGTATTATAATATAGAAATTTATAAGATTATAAAGTATAGTATTGCGATCTAAAATAAATACATAAATAAATTATGAAATAAATAGTATCAAAATTGTATTATAATATGAAATATTCTTAATTATTTTATGATCACAAAATTAAAATTAATATATAATTATTTATTAAAACATGACAATTATATTTTTTTAAATTATGAAAATTACTATGGGAAAATGAAAATGAAGATATTGATCAAATAATTAAATAATAACGGTAACACGTTTACTATTGATTCAAATGTTTTTTATATACGGAAAAATACTATGAACAAATTTATTATCTCTTTTAAAAATAATTAACTTTTTTAGTTTAACAATTTTGTCTTTCTATTATTTAATTTTTATTACATTTTAAAATCAAATACGCGAAATTATATAAAACGAGGAAAGTAAAATTATTAATAAAAAATTGAATAATAATGGGAACAAGTTTATTATTGATTCAATTATTTTTGTAAATGATGTTTAAATAAAAATAATATTTATAAAGAAAAATAATATTATTGATTCAAATATTTTTGATATATCAAATTATACATGTTATTATATTTTTTGTACAATTAAATAAAATAAAAATAAATATATTTTAAATAACGTAGAAATCTAAACACGGTTAAAATTTATTTATTGATGTTACTAATATTTATTTATACAATTAAAATAATACTTTTAAATACTATTTTGATAAAATTACTTCTTTCAACAATAATAATTTTTTTTGGTAAAATAATTCAATTTCTCTTTTTTATATTCTTATTATATTTTAAACACCCGTATCCGTACATTCGGACAAGTATTTAAATCAAAATCTATGCAAATACACGAGTTACGATATTTTATGTACATTTAAAATCATATAAAAATATAAACACGAGTACGGTAGACTTTATATTTTTTGATGTTACTAATATTTGTTTATATAATTAAATTAAATATTTTCAAATACTATTTTGATAAAAATGAGTTCTTCTAACAATACTAATTTTTTTTGGTAAAATAATTTTATTTCTCTTTTTTATATTCTTATTATATTTTAAAACATCAGTATCTGTGTGAACGCACATGTAAGTATATTTAAAATCATTTATGAATTCAAACACGCGAAAAATAAATTAGTTTTTAATTATTTATGTTACTCATATTTTTATTTTAAAATTATTTTTCATTTAAAATATAATATTTTTAAGATACTATATGAAAACTTGAAATATATATTAGTGTTGTAAAATAATTATGGTAAAATGATTTTGTTTTTCTTTTAAAAATATATCTTTCTTTTAAAAATAATAATGTTTTTGGTAAAATAATTTTATTTTTATTATATTTTGAAAATAAAAATCTGCGTATCACACCAGTGCGAATGCACATGTAATATACCAATATATATACAAACGCACAGGTAATATACTAGAATTCGTGCGAACGCACGGGTAGACATACCAAAATTCGTGCGAACGCACGGCTAAACATATCAACATTTGTGTATCTAATTTTTTTATTTTGAAATTATTTTTAATTTAAGATATAAATTTTTTAAGATATATATGGAAATTATTGATGTACAACAATTTTGTTTTTTATTTTAAATTTATCTGTTTTTTAAATAATAAACTATTTCGGTAAATTTTTTTTTTTCTTATTTACATTTTAATTATACTTTAAAAACAAAAATATACACTTCATTTATATTCTTACACTTCATTTTTATTAAACATGTGTGGAAGATTTTTAACTTACATTAATAATTTATATTTTATGCTTATTATATTTCTCAACTTTGCCATAACTTTCTATTTGAAATAACATTAAATATCTAATAAATAAATTTTTTATATTACTTTTTCTTAACATAAAATTAATATTATTTTTTTCCTAAACATATAATTGTGGGATAAATTTTATTGTTGAATTATATCTTTTTTTATTATTTATTTTTTTTAAAATTAAATAAATTAATATGTGGAATTTTAATATTTTTGTTATTATATAATATGATATTTTTTTTAGATATTTTATTATAAATTAAATATTTATTTTAAAACATATTTTCAAACCATCGACGGATAATGCAAATCCGACTAGTTATATAAGATGGAAAATGAGTTTATCGATAAGGAACACAGTTTTGCAGTAAAATAGAAATTCTTATGCAAAACTCATATCGTTGGAATGGAATTAAATTCTCTTTCAATATGAGAAATTAGACTTTACCTGAATCCATTTTTAATAATGAGAAATTTATTACTAAGATTTATTATTATTTTATTATTTTAGATGGAATATATATATATATATATATATATATATTTATTTATATTTATATATATTTGTAGAATTCATTAAATATGTAATCACTGATTATAGTATATGAGATCTTATAAATAGAGCTCATATTGTAATTTTACTATCATCGTATAATCATCCAAGAGTTTGAATTAATTGTGTTTCTTCTCATTCTTATAATCTTCTCTCATATTTTAGTTGTGTTATTATTATTTTATATTATTCTGATATCCAACAGTGGTATCAGAGCATTTGGTGTTGGTCCATATTCCGCTGCAAATATTGCTCACGGTTACTATTTATACGTGTTATTGTATATTTTTACAATGATTGTTAACGTATATCAGATTTGTTCTGCTGTGCGGTAAAATATATACAACACTGTCCATGTATACTTTATTATTCACGGTGAAATTGTGCAAGCCGGTTCAATTGAAATTACCATGACGACAAAATTTGAGATTGAGAAGTTCAATGAGAGTAATTTCTCCCTATGAAAATGAAGATAAAGGAAATCTTGAGGAAGGATAATTGTTTAGCAGCAATTGAAGATAGAGCTGAGGGAATAATTGACGAAAAATGGAATGAGATGGATAGCAATGTTGTTGCCAATTTGCACTTAGCATTGACAAATTCAGTTTTGTCTAGCGTTGTCGAAAAGAAAACTGCAAAGGAGATATGGGATGTTCTCATCAAATTGTACGAGGTCAGGTCACTACACAACCGCATTTTCTTAAAGAGAAGACTCTACACTCTTCGAATGAGTGAATCCACATCAGTGACAAATCACATCAACACTCTAAATACAATGTTTGCTAAACTTACATCGACAAATTTTAGCATAGCAGAAAATGAACGTACAAAACTTCTACTTCAGAGTTTAATAGATTCATAGATCCACTCGTCGTTAACTTAACAAATAATAATGTTACAAACAGTCTATACTTTGATGATGTTGTCGGAGTTATTCTTGAGGAAGAGTCTAGACGTATAAATAAGTAAGATCGTCAAGAAAAATCAAAACAAGTAGAATCTTTAACAATGACGAGATGTAGATCATTGGAACGTGGCCCCAGTGGGAGCCAAAATCATGGTAGATCAAAGGTTCGAAGTAAGATGAGTGTGAGATGCTACAATTGTGGCAAGAAAGGTTACTTGAAAAGAGATTGTAGGTTTAAAAAGAGTGGTGAGAAGTCTTCTAAGGCAAGTTCATCTCAAGGATGTATTGCCAATACCTCTGATGATGGCGAGATCCTATATAGCGGAGCAACAACTGGTTCCAAGGGTAGTAAATAACTCACTGACGTTTGGATAATTGATTCAGGAGCAACATGGCACATGAATTCTCGACGAGATTGGTTTTATGCTTATCAACCTATCTCAGAAGGATCAGTGTTCATGGGAAATGATTACGCCTTAGAAATTGCTGGTGTCAGTATTGTCAAAATAAAAATGTATGATGGTACAATTCGCACAATTCAAGAGGTACGACATGTGAAAGGGTTGAAGAAGAATTTATTGTCTATTGGAAAATTAGATGACCTCGGGTGCAAGACCCATATTGAAGATGTGATCTTGAAGGTGGTGAGAGGTGCTCTAGTAGTGATGAAGGCATAAAAGCTATCTTCAAATCTATACATTCTTATGGGAGAGACGTTGCAAGATGGTGATGTGTCAGTTGCATCAACTAGTAAAGAAAACTTAACGACAATGTGGCATCGCATGTTGGGCCATATGTCTGAACGAGGCTTAAAGGTTCTTGTGGAACGTGATCTCTTACCCGAGCTCAAATTGGTAAGTTTACATTTCTGTAAGCACTGTGTTATAAGCAAACAACATAGGTTGAAGTTTGGTAGATCAACTACTAAGAGCAAACACATACTCGACTTGATTCATTCTGATGTGTGGGAGTCACCACAAATGTCCATGGGAAGAGCAAAATATTTTGTTTCATTCATTGATGATTACTCCAGAAGATTGTGGGTATACCTAATCAAGAAGAAGTCATATGTGTTTTCAATATTTAAGCATTTCAAAGCATTAGTTGAGCTTGAAATTGGAAAGAAGATTAAGTGTTTGTGGACAGACAATGGAGGAGAATATACAGACAATGAGTTTCTGGCATTCTGCAAGGAAAAAGGTATAATGAGATAATTTACAGTTGCTCATACACCTTAGCAGAATGGTGTAGCAGAGAGGATGAATAGAACTCTCCTATAAAAGACTAGAGCTATGTTGCGAATTGCAGGATTAGACAAGTTGTTATGGGCAAAAGTCGTGAAAAATGCATGTTACGTGATAAATAGATCGCCATCAAGTGAAATATGTTTAAAGACTCCGATGGAGATGTGGAAAGGAAAGCCAGCTGAGTATTCTACTCTACATGTGGTTGGATGTCCTAGGTACGTGATGTATAACTCTCAAGAAAGAACTAAGCTAGATCCAAAATCCAGGAAATGCACATTCTTGGGCTATGTTGACGGTGTCAAGGGGTATCGCCTGTGGGATCCCACTTCTCGCAAGGTTATTGTCAGCAGGGATGTAATCTTTATAGAGAATAATCTACAAAGGGAACAGAAAATGACAGTACTTCTAAAGATATAACTACCTTTCATATAGGTGGAAAGTCTATAGATGATGATTCTTTTGAAGCAGAACCAGATCACGTGGTACAAGAACTAGAAGAACCTGATGGTGTTTAAGTTAGACGACCAACACGTCAGAAAAGGAAACCAAATTGGCAGTCAGACAATGTTATGGCAACCCATGATGCATGTTGTCTTACCATCAACCTTTTAAGAGGCAGTGAGTTGCTCAAATGCTTCTTTGTGGATGGCAACAATGCAAGAATAGATGAAAGCCTTACATAGAAACAAGACATGGGATCTTGTTGTACTTCCAGAGGGTTGGAAAGCCATTGGCAACAAATGGATCTATAAGATTAAGTGTGATGGTAATGATCAAGTGGAAAGATATTGTGCAACACTTGTGGTTAAAGGATATGCTCAACAGGAAGGAATTGATTTCAATGAAATCTTTTCTCCGGTGGTTAGACTTACAACTATCAGAGTAGTGTTAGCGATGTGTGCTGGTTATTGATCAGTGCATTTTGATGCACATTCCTCTATATTTATACTTATGCATTTCCATGTTTTAGTTTGGTTATTTTTCCCTTTTAATGTGTTTTTAGAATTTATTTTATTTTTGCACTTATTTGTTTTTCGCACTTTATTTTCAGCTTTAGCAGCTTTCACGAATTAATTTATAACTTGAGCTACAGGAATCGGATTGAGGCGTTTGACCATGCGTTGGAAAGCTAAGAGAAAGACCTACAACTCTATAGTTGTGGCCAGAAGCTGATTAGGACTGTAGCAAGGTTGAAAAAGTCGTTGAAGTTGCAGCATTTTTTATATTTAAGTTTTGGGTCATTTGTTTTGGGTCTGGGTTGTGTTTTTGACCCAGTTGGGTTATGACCCGAATCCTTGTCCTTGCTATACTTAGCATCCGCTACTGTAATTTTACCTTACCTTTCATTATTGAGGAGAAAAATAATTATTTTTTTTGCTTTTGATGATTATGATGAGGAACTAAATATCCAGAGTCGATCTGCTGTATTCAGGTTCCAACACTTGAGATTATTATAATGTTAATTTCAGTTTAATTCCTTTCAATAATATTTTGTGTTATTGTATGCTTAATTCGATTGCATGAAATATATTGATTCAATTTGGTTGATTGTATGATCCTAACTTAGACTCACCGCGTTTGCTTAATTCGTTGTTGTGTGTCTGATCAATCATGTTTGCTTAATCCATGAAAATTTATCCCGTTTGCTTAATTCGGACAATAGGATTGTACATCTCACAAACTTCACCGCGCTTGTCACTGGGTTTGTATCCAAATAGGAATAGACAATCTGCTTCGGGTATTAAAATTATAATAATCAATGATAGTAGGAACTGAATCGGTAGATTGACTTATTTTATAATCACTTATTTTCTGCTTTTTCTTAATCGAACACCAAACCAACCCCCTAATTTGATTTACCTTCGGTTAGTAATAATCAAGAATCCTTTTGAGACGATTCGAGTCATTGTCGCTATACTACGTTTTTAAAAATTACTCGTTTTGATTCGCGCGCGATAGCGGATCAACTATGATTTACATTTTGAACAGTTAGATGTAAAAATTGCTTTTCTTCATGGAGAACTTGAGGAAGAAATATATATGCTTTAAACAAAAGGTTTTGGATAAAAAGGAAAAGAAAACCTGGTTTGCAAGTTGACCAAATCTCTGTACGGTTTAAAGTAGGCGCCGAGGTGTTGGTATAAGAGATTTGATTCCTTCATTATTAGCCTTGGATACAACAAGGTGAGCTCAGACCATTGTACATATTACAAGAGTTTTGAAGAAAATGATTTCATTATTTTGTTGTTGTATGTGGATGACATGTTGGTGGTAGGCCCCAACAAAGACCGAATCCAAGAATTGAAGGCACAATTAGCTAGGGATTTTGACATGAAGGACTTGGGACCCGCAAACAAGATTCTAGGGATGCAAATTCAGTGAGACATAAAAGATAGGAATATTTGGCTCTCTCAGAATAATTATCTTCGAAAAGTCTTGCAGCGCTTCAACATGCAAGATTGTAAGTCAATCTCTACCCCACTTCCTATTAATTATAAATTATCCTCAAGTATGAATTCTAGCAATGAAGCAGAGAGGACGGAAATGTATCGAGTACCCTATGCATCAGTGGTGGGAAGCCTTATGTATGCCATGATATGTACAAGGCTAGATATTTCACAAGCAGTGAGAGCGGTTAGTCGATTTATGTCGGATCCTAGTAAAGAGCATTAGGATGCTGTTAAGAGAATCCTGGGATATATAAAAGAAACCTCAGATGGTGCATTATGTTTTAGAGGATTGGAGTTTAGTGTCAGAGGATATGTTGATTCAGATTATGCAGGTGATCTTGACAAAAGAAAATCTACTACTGGCTATGTGCTTATGCTTGCAGGAGGAGCGGTAAGCTGGTTATCCAAACTGCAGACAGTTGTAGCTCTATCTACTACAGAAGCTGAATATATGGCAACTACTCAAGCATGCAAGGAAGCTATATGGATTCAAATGTTATTGGAAGAGCTCGGAGACAAACAACACAAAATTACTATGTATTGTGACAGTCAGAGTTGTATATTACAAGAAATCCAGCTTATCATTCCAGGACAAATCACATAGGAGTTCAATACTATTTTGTTCGTGAAGTAGTTGAGGAAGGGAGTGTGGACATGTAGAAGATTCACACTAAAGACAACCTGGAAGATGTTATGACAAAGCCTATCAAAGATGACAAGTTTTATTGGTGCATGTCCTCAGATGGCCTATCTAAAATGTAGAAACATGGAATTAGCAAGTCAGAAAAGTTTTGAAAGAAAACAAAATGACTTTAAGTGGGATATTGTGAAAACATAAAGTCATATTTGTTATGGTAGAAAGAAAAGGTCAATGTAATAAGAATCATTGGTTTCTAAGATTGAGAGAATTTTTCGTAGAATTCACTAAATATGTAATCACTTATTGTAGCGGCAAAAACTGCGAGTATAAGCCATTGAATTGACTTAACTCAAAAAATACCAAAAGAGTCGCCACCACGCTTTTATTTTATCCAAAATACTAGGAAAAAGAGCGAATAAAAATCCTAAAACAAAATCAGAGATCTTGGACCGGAGGTTAGTTATGCAAATGAAGGTTTTAGGCACCCAAAGCATCTACGATACTCTGTAGTAACCTTTTTAAAAATTTGTATATGTACTAAAAAAGATATGTACAAAAATGTCTGGAGAGATGAGAAAAGAAGTATTTTTTATAATTTTTGGTTTGATAGAACTTCCAATGAGTTCCAAGCCTACATACCAACAATGTGCAATGTTGAAATTAAAACCAAGTAGTTCGGCTAAAAAAGACCAAAATTGTGTGTTGGTTGATTTTAAGAAAATGTTAGTTTAGAAAAGCCACAAAGAGCTCAAAAAGTTTGAATGAGGTTAGGTATTTTTTAGTCTTATGAAAAGAAGAGTCAAAGTTTTATTTAATGAATTGAAAGTTTATTAAGAAAAGAAGTTTAAAAATTCATGGACCCAAGTCCAAGTTTTTTTTGAAAGCGGTTCGAGTTTTGAAAACAAGAATCCTTTGAAAAAGAGGGAAGATTTTGAAAATTAAAGAATGGGGAGGAGATGAAGAGGCTAACCTATGTGAATAAAGTAAAAGGTAAGGATAAAGAAATATCTAACCGGGTGAGAAGACTAGTACTTGACATCAAGAGCCAATACCATACCACACCCTTTGGATTACAATATAAACAAATAACCATACAAAAAAACCAAGCTTCGGATAAATAAATGCTTCAGATGAAATTATGTCTCTCGAAAATCGGGCAGCAAAACGACTGTATTTGGAGGAAATCCACTCATGATTGAGTATAAACGAAATAACATGCATACAAAGATAATAACCAGACAAGACAAAATAACACCAAGGGCACAAAGATCTCCAAGCTGAGGTAGAGATCCTAATCCTAAGTCCAAAGTCAAACTCCGAGCATAGGGATAGTAACCAAGTCCAATTAAAAGTTTTTTATGTTTAGGTTGAATTATTAAGTGTTTTGGAAAAGGAAAAATTAAGCTCAAGTGAGCAAATTCAAAATAACAAGAAAAATAAAATGCTCAAGTGAGCAAAAGAAAAATGATAAGAAAATAAAATGCTCAAGTGAGCAAAGGAAAAATGACATAGAAAGTAAATTCTCAAGCGAGCAAAGAAAAAATGGCATGAAATGTAAATGCTAAAAATAAAGTGCATAAAAATAAAGAGCATAAAAAATAAATGCGGAAAATAAAGAGCAAAAAATAAAAAGCAATTAATAAAGGTTATCAAGATGACCATCTTGAAACTTGTCAAGTATATCATTGAATTGTTAACTGTATGTCGTCAGCAAGGTGACCATCTTGAAACTTACGCATGAAGACTTTCCAGAAGCTTGATAGAATCAATGCTACCACACGACAAGTTTAAATTGTTTTTTGTCAAGTATATCACCGGTTTTGGAATTATCACATCACTTTATCAAAGAAGCTTGAGAATTTCAAATGGACAAAGTTAGTGGAAACTTGCAAGAAGCTTGATTAGAAATCAACGCGACCACACGACAAGCGCCACAAGTGTTGAACCAAAATCAAAGCTCAAGTCATCTTTTGGGGCTTATGTTAGAACATTGAAGTTCATGCCACCAACCGATCACTTTCCGATTCTGGACAAAGAAAATAAGATGAAGAAGAAGCAATGTAGCGCTATGTTAAAAAATCGCCAAGTGACTTATGTAGAAACCATCCTACAACGAGGCCGGTCAATGGTGATGTATGTGTTGAAAAAGCAAACAAGATGAATGATATGTATATTATCTTCTAATATTTGTCAACACATGTAAAAATAAAAAAATAATGATAGATCAACTTGGATTATCTTCTCTAATTTCTTCCGTCTTTAAGTTCAATCACTCATCTTGGTGGATTATGGAAGAGAATATATTGTTGACTCAAAGCACCAAGAATTAATTGTATAATTTATACTTTGATAGATTTGAATCACCAATACATTTCTCCAACCTCATCAACACCCAAATTCCATTGAGATTAAAGAGGAATTAGGTATTCAAGACTATAATCCAAGGAAATCATCAAAATAATGGAGTAGAAGAAGAGTAATCATTCAAAACAAGTCAAAAAACAAGTGAAAAACACATTTTACACTCTGTGCAATCAATTGGATCAACACATTTTTTCAAATAATTTCAGAAACGTATCCCGTGCAATCGATTGCACTACAATGCAAATCGACTACTCACTGTAAAAAACAGAAAAATCACATTTCTAAAGGGTAAATCCTTGTTCAAACTTTTCCATAAACACCTTGTGTGTCTTGATTCAATTGAGCACGAAAATTCCACCAACTTTTTGTGAAATTGACATCAATGGAACTAAAAATAATTTTTCTCAATGAATCAAACCACAAAAATTATCAAAAGATGAAGATCAACACTCACCACTTGTAGATCTTGAGAAATTTTTTTAAGAGTAACACTTCAAATTGCTTCAATTTATACTTCAAACGTCAGAATCAGAAGCCTAGATCTAAAGAATTGATGAAGAAAGAGAGAGTGGATGAAGGTTTAGCTCAAAGAATTAGAGAATTCCAATGAAGAATTCACTAATCTTTATGAAGAAGAAAGAGCTTTGAGTGAATTGGGGGAATTGGGGAAAATTAGAGAATGAGGAGAGCAGAGAAATATTTTGGCAAGGTGAGTTTGGCTATCAAAAGTTTGAAATTTGAATGAGAGGAGGCCTCTATTTATAATGTTTTGGTTTGGGAATTAGTGGTGGTTTGGAGTTTGGTTTGGAAATTAGAATTAGGCTTTGAAATTGATTTTGGAGCCAAAATTGAATCAATTAGTAATTATTTTCGAAATTAAAAGAAAATAAAAAATGAAATTGGAGCCCAAGCCCACAAACTTGAAGAATTGAAATTTTTTTCTGATTTTCGCGCAGTGCAATCGATTGCGCTCTAGTTAAAATCGATTGCACTGAGTGTTTTTTGAAATTTTGCTGAAAATAACAGTGAGCAATCGATTTCTCCCCAGTGCAAATCGATTGCACTGCAATTTGTTTTTTGAAAAATTGGTATTTTACAAATATACAAAGACAAAAGCAAATATTTTTGGTATTTTAACTCAAAGGTTAGAAAAATATAAACCACAAATATATAAAATACATAGTTAAGGTGCTTGGCGATCCCTTGAGAGAAAACTTAAGAATAGGAGAATTGGGAGAACCAACCCTTGTCTGTGATCTTGATACATTGTGATAATGAAATGATGGAAAGCCATAGGGCAAAAATTGGGGTACAACAGTTGCCCCTATTTAAATATCTTCATTCAGATGGTATGAAGATGATCAATCTTCATACAATCATAGTGGGAGATAGTTAAATACCAAAGTAGCCAATTTTGTCCCTTTATGCAATGCTATGAGTGAATGCAATGGACTATTTTTTTGGCACACTTTTTGTTCATGGTATGAATGGATAAACTTGAAATAAAAGGTTTACGGAAAGAAATATGTGGGAAGACACGTTTGGGACAACAAGATATTTTTGGATATCCGTCGGGGTGACAAAGAGTAACCAGTAATACTTGGAAAAAGAGGGATACAACCCTGGAAAGACAATTGGTTACATCCAAGAATAAATCAAATGGAAACTACAATCGAGATAAAGGCGCGCTCAATAGATGTCCAAGAATGGCATTGAACTCTACTGGGGATTATGACATCCAATTATGTCTTTGGATGAAAAGGACTCGACATCTAATAATAGCTTTAGATGGAGACAAATCACAGTATACAATAATGGCTTTGGATAAAGTGAGAAGGACATAACATCCAATAATGGCTTTGGATGAAAAAAGACTCGACATCTAATAATGGCTTTAGATGGAGAAAGATCACAATATCCAATAATGGCTTTGAATAAAGTGAGAAGGAAATAATATCCAATAATGGATTTGGATGAAAAAATACTCGACATCTAATAATGACTTTAGATGGAGAAAGATCACAATATCCAATAATGGCTTTGAATAAAGTGAGAAGGAAATAACATCCAATAATGGCTTTGGATGAAAAAAGACTCGACATCTAATAATGGCTTTAGATGGAGACAGATCACAGTATCCAATAATGTCTTTGGATAAAGTGAGAAGGAAATAACATCCAATAATGGCTTTGGATGAAAAAATACTCGACATCTAATAATGACTTTAGATGGAGAAAGATCACAGTATCCAATAATGGATTTGAATAAAGTGAGAAGGAAATAACTTCCAATAATGGCTTTGGATGAAAAAAGACTCAACATCTAATAATGGCTTTAGATGGAGAAAGATCACAATATCCAATAATGGCTTTGAATAAAGTGTAAAGGAGCTTTCAGAAATGACACTGAAAGAAAAGATAAACTTTCAGGAATGGCACTGAAAGAGAAGATAAACATTCAGGAGTGGCACTGAAAGATATCCAACAAAAATCTGTTAGGAATAACACGACTTCCAAGAATAGTACTGGGAAGAAACAAAGACGGACATCCAATAATAGCACTGGAGTGAAAAGACAGGTATTTGTTTTGGTAGGTGCCAAGTAAGTTGGACCTTTACCGCAAGGTAAGATGTTGGTAACAACAGGACCTCAGAAAATGCAAATGAGGATGAAATGCTCTTTCTATTCATGATATGAATTTTGCTATGCATGATATATGAATGATCTATGCATGTAATGCAGACGTTTATGACAACTGAGCTTGACTCTTTTGTGGAGGTAAGATAGAACTCTGATTCCTCAACATATGGAACATTTCCAACTCTGCTTAAAAAGAAAATATCTCAAGAAACACTTCTATCACACTTGTAAACTACATTGAAATCATGATTCTTGGAGGATTCCAAAGGTGTTTGGGGATAAATTGATCATGGATTCAGTTCTTGAAATGACTGAGGGAAAGGATTGCCCCAGTTTGAAGTCTTGAAAAAATCTTATAGCTGACCAATTCTGAGAGTAACTTGCACTGAGCAACAAATCTTGAACTGATTCACAACATGATCTGGATGATACTTGCCCCTGATTAGGATCACTGACCAACTTTCTCAACTGTTTGAACTTTCTTGATGAGGAAAACTTGTTCGTAAGCAAAGTTGTTTATTCAAACATGGTAAATTTAATGCAAAGTTCATGCAAAAGTTTTGAAATCATAAATCATTTTTGGAATGATGTTATAAAAAAATGAATCATTGGTCAAAACTCAATGGTTAAGACTTTTAAAGACAAATGATTTGTAAAAATCTTAGGAGTCAGGTTACACAACCATGTTGTAGTATGCTTTCAAAAGAAACCTTGCTTCAATTAGGTCTTCTGAGGGTTGTAACGTGGCCTGGTTCACGGTTTAAGAAACAAAAGATAAATGCTAAAAGTTTATTTGTACCCAACCCAGTCTTCGTGATGTTCTTCCGTCCTAAGCTCAGTTAATTCAGACTTTGCATTTAGGTTCCAAGAGATTTTTGAATTGTACTAATGATACGAATTATGATGGTTCAGAAGCTGAGAGATTTTTGAGATGGCAGTCACTTATTCTTGCAACATTTTGCTTGAGGACTTTTTCAACTCTTTTTTTTTGTTATCCCTAACTTTTGCCTGAACTGCTTCATTCGAGATTATAGTCAGCGGGATGCCTCAGTTTTTTTTGAAAGATCGTGACTGTCTGGCTTAATGATTACGGGGAACCATCATCGTCACTTTTGATTTGAGTAACATCTTCGAAACTTCTTTGATGTGTGTGAAGGAAAGCTTGATCGCGACCTTTATTGAAAGGTGTCTTGCATGATTTCTCTTGTAATCGAATGCACAACCAAATTAACTGAGAACTACCCATCCCTAGGTTAAGATTGCGGGTTTTTTTGTATAGAAAGAAACTCTAACTTCTAGGCTCAAAGGGGTTGACGAGGGATTAACTTCCTTATTTCTCCAGTGTTTGGGAATTGAAACAATGCCTATATATCATTAGAAAAGTTTAATTTGAAAGCATACCAACAATAATTATGGGTATTTCGTTATCATCCTCCTCCCTCCAATATTTGCATCAACATAAGCTTGATAAAGAAATATACAAGAGATATATTTTTTGAAAAGAAAGTAGTAAATGAAGATGAATTGAATCTAAACATTGCAATGCTCATTTCATTAAAATCAACATGAAAGTACAAAAAAGATTTGAAAGCAACAATTTAACATAAACAAAAGAAAAATGTAAACTGGAAAGAAATATGGCCTAGTGACTAATCAGTTACAAGGATGAGCTGTCCTGTCTGAACCACTGGCTTTAGGAAGTGACTTGAGATGCTCTGGCCTATTCTTTAGCCACTTTGTTTTGGCAATGGATTGTTGACAACATTGGGACCTTTATCCTTAAAGGTAAGCATTTTCTCCTTAACCAATTCTTGCACCTTGGCCTTTAATGCATAACAGTTCTCTAAATCATGACCAGCGACTCCCTGATGAAACTCACAGTGAAGGTCAGATTTGAATCCGGGTGGAAGAGGATTTGGAGGAGTCAGAGACCTAGTTGTAATCAGAACCCTCTGCACCATTGTAGGATACAATTCAGTGTAGGTAATTGGAATAGGATCAAATTGAGTCCTTTTGAAATTTTGGTTTTGTCCTTCAACCTGATGTTGAGGAACCTCAACAGGAGTAACAACAGCTACTTGTGGTCGATCAGAATATTGAGGCCTACGCCGAGGTGTTTTTCTTTCAAACAAGACAACATCTGTTTCACCTTCTTTTTTCTTCTAGAAGTTTCCAAAGGATTTCTTAGCACCGTTAGAAGTTTCAGCAGCTTTAGACACTTTTCCATTCTTGATTCCTTCTTCTAATCTCTGGTCGATAGTCACCAAATCAGTACAGCTTGAAGATACACTACCAATCATCTTCTCCCAAAAGAAAAAGGATAAGGTATCCATGAATAAACCAATAATCTCTTTCTCTGCCAAATATGGCTCTATAAGAGAAGCTATCTCTCTCCAATGCTGTGCATATTCTTTGAAGAATTCTTTCTCATTCTGAGACATGTTCTGTAGTTGACGATGATCAGGAGCCATATCAAAGTTGAATTTGTATTGCTTCATGAAAGCATTACCAAGATCTTGGAAGCACTAGATACGGTTCTTTTCGAGTCCCATATACCATTTAAGAGAATCACCACTCAAACTGTCATGAAAGCAATGAATAAGAAGCTTCTGGTTGCTGGTGTAAGCAGACATCTTCCTGAAGTACATGAACAAATGACTCTTTGGACGAGTTTGACCCTTGTATTTCTCAAACTCAAGAGTTTTGAACTTAGCTGGCATCACAAGTTCAGAAACTAAGCACATATCATCAGCATCAATATTGATGAAATCATTTCCTCCCATAGCTCGGAGTCTCTTCTCTAAAGTCTGATACTGTTCTTTGACGTATTCAATCTCACCAAAATCAATTTGGCTTCCACTTTGAGGACTGTCATCATGATATTCAAAGAGAGGATTCCCATAAGTAGCTGGTGCAATGGGTTGATGAGAAGCAATATGAATGATTGGCCGAGGTTTAGTGAAAACCAGAGCCTGAAAAATTGGCCGAGAAGACTGACCAACCATTGGAGTAGTTGCAACAGGTGGAACTGAATCCAGAGGTAACCCAAACTCTGGCCAAGTAGTGGTAGGATGCTGGATATGCTGAGGATCAACAGCAGCAATAGAGATTTCAGAGTTCACATTCCTTTGAGGTGGTTCTCCTCTGACAATCAGAACTTGCATCATCTTAGTAAGCTTGGACATGCTTGATTTCAACTCATCGATATCCATTCGAACTTCCATGTTTTGTTGTTCTTGGTTTTCCATTCTCAATCTGACAGCAACTCTAGTTCCGTAGTTGTGTTAAGGAATCAGCTTGACGGTCGACTGATAACTGGAGAAAGAAACAACGGGAAAGGAGATCTCTGGACAACCTGGAGGTATGCGAAATGATGTAGTAGATGCAAATGATATGCAATGTCATGCAGCACACCATACTATTACAAGATCACAGGTTCAAAGGTTCGACATCACGAGCATGGAATCAAAAGGGTACTACCCATAAGGTAAAGACTAATGGTTTGTGTCACCTGCAAGTCAAGGTTCTAAAAGGAATCCCCAAAATTTTCATTCCTCCATCAAATACTACTAACTTCCCGATGTACTCGATAATTAGCAATACCGCCAGGTGAAACTCGTTTGAGTGCAGTATCGCGTAGCAACTACTTCTGGATAACTCCTTAATAGTCCCCTCACTACCCCTAAAAGGCTAGGATAGGTTAAGGGTTCTACGCCTGCTCAACTTCATGGACTCTCAGGTTAAAAGCAGTCATGTCTTCCTAATCGCTCGATAAACAAAATACCACAATCAAGGAGGTCTCCACTGAGTGGGGGATCTCAAGTCTCCTTCTTCGGGATTACTCCCTAAAAGTTAACATGACTATACCGCCCGTCCTATCTTAAGTTTGCCCAAGTCCGGGTATAGGACTTAAAAAGAAGATCACCAAGCACCCCTGAAAACCATAAAAAACATCCAGACAAACAAGCAAACAATATATAAAAAAATATAGAACATATATACAAATAAACAAAAATAGGGTCAACCCACTTAGAGATGGTCCAACAATAGCTCAAACATCCCTAGCAGAGTCGCCACCGCGCTTTTGTTTTATCTAAACGACTAGGAAAAAGAGCGAATAAAAATCCTAAAAAAAACTCAAAGATCTGGGACCGGGGGTTAGTTATGCAAAGGGAAGGTGTTAGGCACCCAAAGCATCTACGGTACTCCGTAGGAACCTTTTTGAAAATTTGTATATGTACTAAAAAATATATGTACAAAAATGTTTGGAGAGATGAGAAAAGAAGTATTTTTTATAATTTTTGGTTTGATAGAACTTCCAATGAGTTCCAGACCTACATACTAACGACTGCATTTGGAGGAAATTCACTCATGATTGAGTATAAATGGAATAACCTGCATACAAAGATAATAACCTGACAAGACAGAATAACACCAAGGGCACATAGATCTCCAAGCTGAGGTAGAGCTCCTATTCCTAAGTCCAAAGTCAAACTCCGAGCATAAGGATAGTAACCAAGTCCAATTAAAAGTTTTTTATGTTTAGGTTGAATTATTAAGTGTTTTGGAAAAGGAAAAATAAAGCTCAAGTGAGCAAATTCAAAATAACAAGAAAAATAAAATGCTCAAGTGAGCAAAAGAAAAATGACAAGAAAATAAAATGCTCAAGTGAGCAAAGGAAAAATGACATAGAAATTAAATGCTCAAGTGAGCAAAGAAAAATGGCATGAAATGTAAATGCTAAAAATAAAGTGAATAAAAATAAATGCGAAAATAAAGAGCGAAAAATAAAAAGCAAATAGTAAATGTTAGCAAGATGACTATCTTGAAACTTGTCAAGTATATCATCGAATTGTTAATTGTTAGTCGTCAACAAGGTGACCATCTTGAAACTTACGCATGAAGACTAGCCAGAAGCTTGATAGAATCAACACAACCACACGAAAAGTTTCAATTGTTTTTTGTCAAGTATATCACAGGTTTTGGAATTATCACATCAATTGATCAAAGATGCTTAAGAATTTCAAATGGACAAAGTTAGTGGAAACTTGCCAGAATCTTGATTAGAAATCAACGCGACCACACGACAAGCGCCACAAGTGTTGAACCAAAATCAAAGCTCAAGTCATCTTTTGGGGCTTATGTTAGAACATTGAAGTTCATGCCACCACTTGATCAGTTTCCGATTCGGGACAAAGAAAATAAGATGAAGAAGAAGCAATGTAGCGCTATGTTAAGCAATCGCCAAGTGACTTATGTAGAAGCAAACCTACAATGAGGCCGGTCAATGGTGATGTATGTGTTGAAAAAGCAAAAGAGAAGAATGATATGTAGATCATCTTCTAATGTTTGTCAACACATGTGAAAATAAAAAAGAATGATAGATCAACTTGAATTATCTTCTCTAATTTCTTCCATCTTTAAGTTCAATCACACATCTTGGTGGATTAAGGCACAAAATATATTCTTAACTCAAAACACCCAGAATTAATTGTATAATTAATTCTTTGATAGATTTGAATCACCAATACGTTTCTCCAACCTCATCAACACCCAAAGTCCATTGAGATTAAAGAGGAATTAGGTATTCAAGACTACAATCCAAGGCAATCATCAAAATAATGGAGTAGAAGACGAGTAATCATTTAAAGCAAGTCAAAAAACAAGTGAAAATCACATTTTACACTCTGTGCAATCGATTGCATCAGAATGCAAATTGATTGCATCAACATATTTTTTCAAAAAATTTCAGAAACGTAGTCCGTGCAATCGATTGCACTACAGTGCAAATCGACTGCTCACTGTAAAAAAAATAGAAAAATCACATTTCTAAAGGGCAAATCCTTGTTTAAACTTTTCCACAAACACCTTGGGTGTCTTGATTCAATTGAGCACAAAAACTCCACCAACTTTTTGAGAGATTAACATCAATGGAACTAAAAACAAGTTTGCTCAATGAATCAAACCACAAAATTATCAATAGATCATATTGTAAAAGATGAAGATCAACACTTACCACTTGTAGATCTTGAGTAAAATTTGCAAGAGTAACACTTCAAATTGCTTCAATTCAAACTTCAAAAATCAGAATCACAAGCCTAAATCTAAAGAATTGATGAAGAAAGAGAGAGTGGATGGAGGTTTAGCTCAAAGAATTAGAGAATTCCAATGAAGAATTCACTAATCTTTATGAAGAAGAAAGAGCTTTGAGTGAATTGGAGAATTGGGGAAAATGAGAGAATGAGGAGAGTAGATAAATATTTTGGCAAGGTGAGTTAAGCTACCAAAAGCTTGAAATTTGAATGAGAGGAGACCTCTATTTATAATGTTTTGGTTTGGGAATGAGTGGTGGTTTCGAGTTTGGTTTGGAAATTAGAATTAGGCTTGGAAATTGATTTTGGAGCCAAAATTGAATCAATTAGTAATTAATTTTGAAATTAAAAGAAAATAAAAAATGAAATTGGATCCCAAGCCCACAAAGTTGAAAAATTGAAGAATTTTTCTAATTTTCGCGCAGTGCAATCGGTTGCACTGAGTTTTTTTAATAAATTTTTTTGAATAGTGAGCAATTGATTGCTCCTCTGTGCAAATCGATTGCACTGCAAAAAAAATTTGAAAAGTTGGTCTAAAACAAGTGTGGGGGCAAAACACCAGAAAACTTTCACTTGTTAGATCCTTTAGCTTGATACCTACAAAATACAAATATACAATAACAAAAGAAAATATTTTTGGTATTTTAACCCAAAGGTTAGAAAAATGTAAACCACAAATATACAAAATACAGAGTTAAGGTGCTTGGCGATCCCAAGAGAGCAAAATTAAGAATAGGAGAAGCGGGAGAACCAACCCTTGTTTGTGATCTTGATACATTGTGATAATGAAATGGTGAAAAGCCATAGGGAAAAATTTGGGGTACAACACTTATTATAGTATATGAGATCTTATAAATAGAGAGTTCATATGATAGTTTTACTATCATCCTATAATCATCCAAGAGTTTGAATTAATTGTGTTTCTTCTCATTCCTATACTCTTCTCTCATATTTTAGCTGTGTTATTATTATTTTATATTATTCTGATACCCAATCTATAATATTTTATATGTGTATATATATATAGTATGTCATTGAACTACATCAAAATTAACGTTATATGGGAGTCCATTTTGACGTTAATCTTTTGATATCTTGATGGTATGGTAAATTATTATAGATTGATCTCAAACTTTATAGGTATGATCTATATGATATTATATTTTAATCCAACGGTTGATTTTAAAAAATATTTATCCAATATGAGATTATTGAGCGAGTGTAACTCATGGTGTAACTTTTCGAGTGTAATTTGATATCTCCTTATATATATATATGAGTTTGTGAACGTAGACCCACTTATTTTTATGAAGTTCTATTTAGCAAATTTTAACTAAAAATTGATTAAATTATGTGTAATATATTATTATAAAAATTATACCAAATTTTTTATGTAGGTGAAAAGATAAATTAGAATGAGAAACAAATAGTGGACATTGATGGAAAAGAATGGAGGTTTTAACATGCCACCCTCCAATTTGTGAAAAAAAAATATTATAATAGTTTTGTTGGATTTTTCTTCCTTTGTAAAATTTTCTTCTGCATACCGCTGTTTTCGGAAAAGAATTAGCGATACCAGAAATTTGCTAAGCGATACTAGAAATTTGTTTTCTTTCTAAATTTTTGTGGTAATTATATTTTTTTTGTTCTTCCTAATTTTTTCGTGTTTTCATTTTTTAGTGAGGACCCGGGGGAAAGCTGTGACCATTAGAGGATACAACAGTTTCCAACAAGAGAACAATTCTCCCTTAATGAATCTCTTGCTTTCAACAATCTTGGATGTCAAGGATACAACAAGAATTTCTACTTTTACAAGAGTTTGATTTGAGATATATAATGTATCAATTACTTGATTGATCTTCTATTTTAATCCTGCAATTTTATCAAGATAACAATGCTCAAAGTGTTGGTATGAAGTAAATTTTTTGGACTGGTTTTTGAAAAAATGCAACAAAAAAAAAGGAAAGTTTGAGAATTACAACACTTAATTTTAGAATTTTTGAATGAATATGATAAGTTAAATTGCAATGGAATAGGTCATTTTGAATATGAAAATATAGAGTATTTATAATCCCTTAACACTTCTACAAAAAAGTGTGAATAAATGAAAGGACACAATGGATTTAGAGAAACTTTTTCTAAAATGTACAGATTCAAAATGATTAGAGTCATACATGAAATCTATTTTTGGAATGAGGGGAATCGATTTCCAAGTGAAACGTTGTGACTGGAAATTTGAAATTTCATGAAAGAAATCGATTTCTCCAAAAGAGGGAATCGATTTCCATGCCTGAAAATGAACTTCTGGAAAATAGTTTTGTGCCGGACACGATAGGAAAATCGATTTCTCAAAATGATGGAATCGATTTCCTGAGCATATTTTTGACAGTAACTTTATTTTTAGGACAAAAATAGAATATAATTTTTATCCAAATAGACGATGCATGCAAGTGTTTTTGGAGAGTAATTTGAGCACTAAAATCATCATTATAATTGCATGCTTGTACCTTTAATAATCAAGTTCCATTTTTTTCTTCAAAGATATACTTCTTAAATTATGATGTTAACTTTTGCTCATGAACTTGGACATTTAAATTGATACAATGCTTTCCATTCTTTTTTTCACCCTTTTTGACATGATTCATTAATGTGTATTTTGTCTTCATTAAAACATATTGGATGGATAGTCTTGACTTCACAAGTGTCAATTTAGGGTTAAGAGAAATAGAGAGAAAATAAGGATTTAAAAGAGAGTAAAGAGGAGAGAAACTCATTCCTATTTTTCTGCACCAATCTCACTAAATCGATGATCCATAATTCGTTAGCTGTCGGATTGAGCTCAAATTTTGAAGAAAGGTTCGCAACACCTATATATATCTTTTGACCGTTGGGATATTCAAAACAAAGTCTGAGCTGATAGATAATTGCTTCGTAATGAAGCTGTAGATTTGGGTGATTTTTCAGTTTTTTGGATTCTTATATGTAAGCTAGTTTTCCTTGTGATTTACGGTGGTTATCACTATTTAGTGAATCGATTTAAGACTCTCTTTTATCCTCAATTGATTTTAGTGGAGCTATTTCTTTGGTATGGACGACTCGTGATTTTTACTATCATATTGAGGGGTTTTCCACGTTAAAATATCGGTGTTTTTGTGCCTTTATTTGTTTGGTTTGTCACCTTATATTTGTTGTTGATTCTCAAGGTTCCTACAAGTGTGGAGAATTTTATATTCGTTGTGTATTGTTTTGTTATTTTGTCATAATTTCTAATCACTAACCAGATATTCATTTGATTTTTCACTAACTTTCATTCATTAAACTTTCAATATTTCTATTTTTCTTTCCTTTCACTTATTTTTGAAAGCCAAATAAGATATATATTAATAAGAAAAGGGAGCACTAAATGCCAAAGTACAAGGACACCCAAGATCGACACAAGAAATGTCAATACCGTAAAAGAGGACAACAAAGCTAAAAAAACAAAAAAAGCGATCCCCAACCACTAGATAGTTGGATCAAAGCCCACGAAAACCGGAATCTAGACAAAGCAATATCTCTCAAAAACTATGACAGCTAAAAAATCAAGGACCTCAAGTAACCAACAAGAATACTCACAAAGGGAGGACGCACACACTCACCATACTATAAAGTCAAACATGATAGAATTCTCAAGCCATGCTAAGAAAATACACGAATGTCCCACATACTTACCGATATACCATTTCTTTTTTACTTTCTATTTTAACCCAAACAAACAAAGATCAGAGAAGGAGATAAGGGTCTTTTCCCCAACCAACTTTTATATTATTATATGTGAGTAAAAATTCTTCATCAAGATGTTTTGCATGATATCGAAACTCGAAAAGCTAGCATTTTAGTGTATTGGACGACATCCTTATGTCTTGTGGAACTCCCTTGCATTAGAGGTCTTAGGAATCATTAAAAATGATTTGAAAATTCATACAAGTCATAAAAAATAACTTTCAACATAATTTTTCATTGTATGTGTCGACACATACGTATTTCAGGTCGATACATGCAACACAATAAATAAGCACTTGGCTTCTGACTTGTTTGGGTCGCACATGCATCATACAGGTTGACACATACTAAAGCATTTATGTGTCGAGACATACGAATTTCAGGTTGGCACATTTATTATCGTTTTAAAGGATGTAGCTCCTGACTTGGTTTGGTCGTCACATAGACCTTTTTTCGATCGTCACAAACAACTTAAACTTAACGTATGTGTCAACATATACAATTTATAGGTTGACACATACTGATTGTTTTTTATCAAGTTTTCAAATCTTTTAATTTCGAAAATATCCTTTTTCGGATTGAGGCATTCTAATACTTTCTGGAAATCTAAGAGACAGAGCTACAACTTTCATTTTAAATCCAGAAACTGAATGAGACTGCAGGTGCCTCAAAAAAGTCGTTGAAGTTTCTGTCATAATAAGTCATTAGTTTTGGACCGGTTTTGGGCCGAGCTTTCCTTGTTTTTGACCCAGTTGAGTTATAATTTGAAACCGTTATTTTCTATTAGAGAAGCAGTCGTGGTACTGTTCATAACCTTCTTTTCACGATAGAAATTTTGCTTTATACAAATCGTTCATAGAGAACTAATCCTAAGGGCAATCTTCCGAATTCGAATTCCACAAAACTTTGAGGTTTTTATCAATTTCAATTTAATTCAATTCCTTTCAAATTGTTCTATGAATTTCGTTTGCTTAATTCGTTTCTTATAGAATATATTTGATTTAATTTGATTGATATATGTTCCTTACTTTAATCGCATTTAACTTATCTTCTTCGTAATTCACGCTATCTTTCACCATTTTCTTAATTCGGTGAACCGTTTGCTTAATTCGATGAATAGGAACATAACTCGTGTAGTATTGTCAATGCTTGTTTCTTCAATATTGCAATTGAATAGGAATTTGAACCTCTTAGGGAATTGTAATTGTAATGACCAATGATAAGTTGGAAGTAGAACCGGTAAATTAACCTGTTATAATCACTTATTTTATAATCACTTATTTTATAATCACTTATTTTATAATCACTTATTTTCTTAGTTTAATAAATTAATCGTAAAACCACAAACCCCCAATTTAATTTCAGTTGGTTAATAATAATACAAGAATCGTCGTGATACGATACTCGAGTCATTGTCGCTATCTACAGTTTTACAAAACACTGGTTTTTGATCCGCGCGCGATAGCGAATCAGTCAACTTTTTGCATAATAAGAATTATCCTAATTCCATTGGAATTAGGTGCAGACGTACCCACACGCGAGGACGACAGTGGAGAACTTTGAAGACAAATCTTTGTGTCTATTTTCTTATCGCTTTTACTTTCTTTATTTTCATCAATCAATTTGTCTAATAGCATTGCATTATCAATTGATTTGTAAGAGTTTTTCTGAACTATTTTTGATTTGATTCAAGTGTTGATATTGCTTATAATCACTTTTGATTATAAATTCTTTTGGTATCAACACAACTTAAAGAAAAATTATCAAAACTCAATTGCACACCAAAAATTTAACAAATTGTTTTGGCTTGCTCTTTTGATAAATTACCATTGGAAATATACTTACTAGTAACTTGAAATACATATTCAATAAGTTATAAATTTATTCAAGATTATTAATTTCAATTCTCACCTTCAATCCATATTCTATTTATTTTTATTTGCATATTCGAGTTTCCAATAACGGTCTGTATAAGACGACTTGTTTTAAAAACTCTTCCACTAATTTTTTTCCATAAATAATTTTTAAAAACCAGAATTTTCTAAACTTTTAACTTAGGTAGCTATTCACCCTCTCTAAATATGTTGCCGTCGTCTAACAATATATGCGACAAGTTAATCTTAATCAACAAAGAGAACCATTTTTAAATAAAAAAGGATAATTAATGTTGTGAATCTTGTTGTTAATTACGGTAAAATTCAATATCAATTTGTGGGGCAAAGAATAGTAGCAACCAAAATAAATGGTCTGCAACAATAATAATACTTACACAAAAAATATAACAGAAAATGGCGAGAAAAAGACGAAGGTTTGTTTACCCAGTTTGGTCAAACGATCTACTCCATGGGAGAAATCAGCTCTCCAATTCACTATACTTAAAAAGTTGTTACAAGAGATTACAGATGAGTTACAAGAAAATGATCTTCACCTTCAGGTTCCCAAGAACAACCCTGAAGGTGGCCAACCCCTTCAACCTTCAATATATAAATAAATCAAACCCAAGGTGCAAACAAGTGTTTTTCAATTCCCAATAACCTTAGTTAATCCAAAGGTTTCCAAAACCTTTGCCTTCTAAGGTTTCCCTTGAGAATACCCAAAACCCTATACTATACCTTCAAACCCTTATTCTCTCTTTTGGTGTAAACTCTAAGATTGTCACACCTGCAAACATATAAGAGATACATATTTATAATAACAAATACCCAACAAACAAAGCCCAAAATCAAGTGTATCCATGGACAAAACAAGAAACTGTCGAAAAAGCCCGAAAAACCCAAAATCACTATTTACAATGTGGACATCACTATTCACCGCACGTACATCACTATTCATCCGTATGAATCCATACATATAACACTATTCACTGCCTGAATTTTTTTCCCGTTTTCTATTTTTTCGACTTTTCGTCCAACTTTCTAAAACTTCCATTTTTACGGTAAATGCAATCTCCAAAATATGTTTTCTTTCTCTTCATCAAGAAAAGTTTTAAGGCACATTTACAACAATCTCCACCTTGACTTTAAACCGTGTTGGTACCAATTTAAAAATCAACAACATTTCTACTCTCTACCATGTTGAAACTCTAATCAATAATCTTGATCGAATTCAAACAATCATTGAGTCTTGATCTCGCCACTTGCATCCACTTGTTTCTAATTACCTTTTTTCCTATGTAATTTAACAAGCATAAAAGTATGTTTTTTCAACCACCCTTGACTCCACCTGCTATCAAATGCCTTTTTGAAGGTTTTTCTTCTTTTATTTGGCAGTTCTTCAGCCACATTAAAAATATAATATTCAAGGCTAGCATAACTGTCCCTTTCAGATGCTACTTAACCCTCCTTACCTTATCATGAGTCAAATGATAATTAGAGATCTATGTAACTGTTCCCTCACTACTGCTAGCACCCATAGTAGGAAACTCCACCTCAAATTGAGTTTTTTCCGTTATAGTTTTTTGATCGCGACTTTATCGTCTATTATAATCGGGAGACTGCAAGTATACAACCCTATAGCGTAGTTTTAAAAGATATCGAACCTAAGGGACTATAAATCGAACTAACGTAACCTAAAACTACAGTGTAAAGCTAAAGCTATCGAATAATTAATTTGGGGGAATTTTTGGGTAATTAAACTTAATCTAGTTGACCTTGAGAATCCGACTTTCCACTGGCTTATTTTCTCAAATTGATAATAATCCTTTTTCAGCAAACGATATTTATTTAAAAATCCTATCTCAAACTTTTGCTCTATTAAATCAGACTATGAATTCAAACTCTAACGTATACTCTCGCCATCCCGTTGATTTTAAAAATACTTTTTGAAAATAAATAAAGTTTAATCAGTTCTAAAATGCTTTCGCAGTCTTTAAAATTAATACCTAGTATTCACTATCCGATTTTAAACCTCAAACTCTCGCTCTGTTGGTTTCTAACCTTAGTCTAGTTTATTAACCTCAAACTTTCGCTCTATTGGTTTCTAAGCCTTCTTTTAATAAATTAAATTGGATATCTAAGTCAAAAAAAGTGTTTATTTTACGAAATAAAATTAAGCCAGTTTGTTCCGGATCCCTTCAGTTTAACTAGTTACATACCGATATCAGATTTATTTAGCCAGACATATTGATAAATTCATACATGCATAAACCAAAGTATTCAACATGCATAAATAATTCCATAACCAGGCAGATAAATTTCTTGCAATAATAACTTGGTAAATTAAAGCAATTAAATAGAAACCTGAAAAGAAATAAATCTTTGAAATAAACTTTGTTCTTCAGAATAACTGGTACACCAAGGTTCTTGAATCTCCAAATAAAAACAAAACAAAGCTGACTAAAACTTGGAAATAATAATGACTAGTACTTAGAAGGAAAAGAAATTCAATTGGAAACAAATGCTGAAAGTAAATTATAGAATTCTGGAAAAAACAATATCGCTGAGAAAAATTAATAATACGAAGCAAAAGCAGAAAAAGGACCCTTGGCTTGGTCACTTTGAGTTTCTTTTATACTACTCCTTGCGTCACTCCTTGTTGCCTTCTTTTTCGTTAAATCAAAACATCTTTGACCGAAAGTATAGGAACTCCCTGAGACGTGCGTCCAATTTTTCTCTAAAAATCCAACTGCCTTGGAGATGGTCGTCTCAACAGATTATCAAAGTTATTCAAAAAGGGCCGACGTGGCAAGCTACAAAGGCGGGCGTCTCACTTGCATGCATGGGAGTTGAGGCGGTTGCCTCAAGTGGGGTAGAGAGACTGAGGCGTGCGCCTCACGTGTGGTAGTGGGAAGCTGCGTCTTGGGCTTACTTCTTGGTTTGTGCTTTAGACTGAAATTGATAATAATCTCCTATCTTCCTAATTCTTCCTTTTGCTATCACACCCCTCTTTCATTTCCTTAACTCTTTAACTGATTTTCACTTCAATTTTATTTCTTTGCTCAATTGGTCTTTATTTAATAGGAATACCTGAAACATTAGAAATACCAACGTAATACATAAATAAAACAAAATAATTAAATAAAAATACTAACATTATCTATGAAAATTAAATCAAATATGCTATATAAATTCGTGTTATCAAACTCCCCTATACTTGAACCTTTGCTTGTCCTCAAGCAAAAAAGTAAAATGAAAATCTCTTAGGCATCAGTCAAACGCAAATATAAAACATACTTCAATTCGTACATGGTTGCAAGTCAATTCTTTGTTGGATAACTTAAGTTGGACTTCGACACCAAAGCTACCATAAAAACACTAGATAACCCCATTTTTGCAAACCAATTTAAATCATGTTATTATAGCTCGACCTAATACTTTCGTTTCGTTTCACCCGCTTTCATTCTGGAGCAATCACATTAAGCCCTTTGCCTTACGCGCACATAGTGGAGTAACCGGTTAGTGAATTTGATCTTTGTAATCCAGCTAGGAGTTCTGGTAATTATATTTGGTACTCCTTTATCCAATTACAAATTTCGGGGGATCGGACCGTAGTCCGCCCTACCAAGTTCACCACCAGGGACCACTGAACCAATTCATAATGGATTGTTTGCATAAAGATTTTTACAGTATCCGCAACTGTTGGATTAAACGATCTGGTAAGGACCATCTAACTTAGTAAGTGCATCTTCTGATAAAAATTTCTCTTAAATTTTTTGATCAATCACTTATATTCATCAATTCTCCACGTAGTTTGTGTTTAAGGCGGTGCCGACTGCTTTTATAAACTACTCGGGGTTACTTTAAAACTAAGTTTTAAGATGTTGGTATAATAAGTACTTAAATTGATCTAGCACGTTGGGGTTTTGAAGTGTTAGGACGGTAACGATTTTGCTTTAGTTGCACTCGAGTTCTTATTTAAAAATAAGCAACCTTAATACTATTTGAGTGTGTTAAGTTATGCGTTTGAATTATTTTCGTTATGGCTCAAGAAAATGGAGAAATTCGAATAAGCATGAGATTTTACATGAAAGATTTAAAATTACATAAACATGTTTTTATTGAATAGAAATGTTTGCAATACATGGAAAAAGGAAACAAAAGGAAAATACTAATAGAGCAGAGAAAATAAAAATGAAGTAGGAAATGTTCTGACTCCCCTAAACTCAGAATGAGCATTGTCCTCAATGCGATAAAACCAGGAGAAAATCAGAAGGGAGGAGGGTGATCACTCTTTGCTTGGATGATTGCGTCCTCTTGCTCCTCTACCTCTAGTACGAGGTCGTCGGCGCCTATCAGAATCAGAATCATTAAGATGCAAAGCATCCGCCATGCGAGCTGACATCGCTTCGAAGTTACGATCGTTTTGAAAAGCATATTCGCGTTGGTCGCGCTGTAACTCTCGAATAAGACACAATGTTTCGACTTGGTTTTGTTCCATTGCTAGGAACCGCTGATCCTGCCGCAAGATGGCAGCATACATTGCGTTGAGGGTGGTAGCCTGCGGAGGATTTTCTTGAGGTGGCTGCGCAGCAGGTGCATTAAGAGCAAAACGCCAATTGTTGCGGCTGCGCACGTCGATCTGATTCGGACAGGGAAGCACTACACCTGAGACCAGGCGTCTGTTGATCATTAAAGTATACCGTCCATCTTGTCGCGGGGAGATAATATGTGAGTCACGACAATACATAACATCTAGGAGCTGTGCAGACATCATAAAATGTCCAATGGACAAAAGTTCGTTGGCTAAGCCTAAAGCATAAGCTAAAGATGTTATTATCCCACCGAAAACAAAAGGGTTAGTACCTGCCGCAATTGCGCACGCCTGAAAATGACTAAGCATGAAAGGAGCGACATTGATGGCGTTCCCATTGAGGGCACATAAAAGAAAGAACATTTCATTTTGGTTGACCTTATGATTGTTGGTCTTACCAAAAATCGTGTTCGCAAGGATGCGGTGGAAAAACCTCAGAGCGGGATTGTGAATGTGGGAAGCATAAAGATCTCGCCAACTTTCAGTGGGTTGGCCGGTCAGATCATGCCAAAAAGAGAAACCAACTTGGTCCCAAGATACGTCGCCTTCGGTGTCGAAAGGTTTGTAGTGAACGTTTTGTCCTCTTGTGAACTGTAAAAGTTCGGCTATCTGTTCTTGGTCTATGGAATACTCTTGGTTGAACATGCAAAAATTTGCGGCTCCGGTTGTGTATGGATCATCAGGAGGAGTGTTGTAGGAGAACGAACTGAGAAACTCTAATACGAGTGGTTCAAAAGTTGGAAAAGGATTTGTACAGAGACTAAGCAAACCCGTGTTTGTGAGCATGAAAGTAATGCAATCCGTCATACCCAAAGTTTCTAAACAGTCGACGTCCACGTATTTGGTGGGAACAACTGAACATGAATAGAACTTCAAATATTTATCTCGTTGTTGGCCGTCATCATTCTCCCGGAAGACCACTGTGGATAGGTCGGGTGGTGGTCGGTCTGGCCTCACTTGAGGATGTGTGTTTCGTGGAGCCGTGGTAAGGAAAGAAATGAAAGATAAGAATGGTAGACATATCGAGTGGATGAGAGAAAGTAAGTGAGAAGTAGATGGAAGGGATGTGGAATAGAAGAAATGGGGATGAATATTTATAGTGGTTTGAGGATTTAAGAAGAATAAATTATAATTAATTATATGTTGGGAAATGAAAAGAGAATATTTTTGTTAAATGGAATAATAAAGAAAAGTTTGAATGGAAATTATGGTGGGAAATGAAGAAATGGGAAACGGACGAAACATCAAGGAGACAAGGAGACCAGAAGACAAAACACGCGGAGCATGAGGAGGCGGGGGCCACTTGATTAGAGACGACCGTCTCATTAAATCTGGAAGAAAAGACAATATGAGAGGGTCACGGGGGAGGTCGCCTCGGTTATGTAAGAAGGCAAGGGAGGCGTGCGTCTCCAAATATGCATTGGGAAGGGAAGCGTCCGTCTCTGGCAGTGTGAAGTAGGAGGCGTGCGTTTCCTATGTTGCACATAATGGGAATCTTAATTAAGGCGGGTGTCTCGAGAGCAGCATGCGTTGCTTCCACATGCAGAAGGCAGTGAATCAATTAAACCGAAAACACACAAGGAATCTTAATTAATTAATAACCAGACTGGCAGATAGTACTTTATACAGATTATAAAGTATTGCACGATACTGTGTTCCAGAATAGTAATAGCTAGCAACAGTACAATTTATAAATGCAATTTAAAGAAAAATGAAACAGTATAATAATAATATAATAAAGGTAAAATAAAAATTGCAGCATTAAATATGAATTCAGAAATTGCATTATATAAAAATGGAGTTGCTAACAATTAAAGGAACAAGTGGTCGGAAAGAAAACGAAATAAAATAACATAACGGAAAAATGGAAAATCCTAAACTAAACTAAAATTAAAAGCTGCTTGGATCTCTAGCCACTGGAAGGTCCTGCCTTTGGAGTAGACAAAGAGCGGAAATAAGCAAAAACCTCTTGAAACTGTGCCGATACTGTGTCCATAAAGCCGTAGAAATCCGCTCGCAAACTAGTAATGTCATCTCTCAAGGACTGGTGTTCCACTTGAAGAGCGTGGATGACCGTAGCATAATCAATGGTAGGAGCCAAGATGCATAACAGTATCTGGTGCGACAGACTGAGCAGTAGAAGCATGTTGAGGAGGGTCAATGTTGTAATATCCAGGGGGAGCAGTAGGATCCTCCTCAGAGTCTTCTAAAATCTCGTAGGCTTGTGGTGTCTCAGGAGTAGAAGGCTAAGCAGGGGGATGATCTAGACCGTAGAGCCAATTGGCTCAGTTATGCACACTCGTAGCAGGGTTAGGTAAGGTAAATAAGTCCATAACTTGGTTGTTTATAAGCAAGGAAAACTAAGTAGGACCAAGATTACCGATCAGGCCTGTGTTGAAACAAAACTGGATAGTCATGCAGCGAACACCACTGAAAGGATTCAGATTCTGGAAAGGCTGTCTGAGTCCAACAACATTAGCAATCATAGTCACAAGCCCTCCCATCTGAATGGGTGCATGATCAGTATCGATAAGATGCTCAAAAGCACGTAACATATAAGTGATCGCGTTAACAGGGCGGTTCTGCGAAGCACAAAACATAATGAAAAGCTCATCTCGAGATACTGTGGTGACATTCTGGGGCTTTCCAAAAACAGTGTGAGCCAGAATCTTGTGGAAGTACCTGATGGCTGGGTTATGGATATTTTTGGATACAAAGTCAGCCGGCTCAGGGTTAAGAATTCCAGATATAGATCCCCAAAAATTATCAAGCTCTCTAAAACCAAGTTGTTCCTCCTGAGTTCATGGTAAACTCCCACTCCATTAGGAAATCCTAGAAGATTACCCAGCTCCATGTGATTGAACTTGTAATTAATACCAAAAAGTCTGAAAAGAATGAGTCCACAGCGTGGACCCAACCTATGATTAGGCAAGTAAGTCAGAGAGCTGAGGAACTCCAATGTGAGATTCCAATAGGTGGCATAACATGTCATAAGGCGCGAAGCGTCCCACCCAATCTGGTTAAGCAGAAAAAGCTCACTATCACGGATACCAAGTGTAGACATAGCACCATGATGAGGGTAGATGGTCGGAAGCATCTCACGCCTGGCTAAAACTCCAAATCTTCCAACCTGTTGTCTTCCTCTAAATGTGACTTGCATGTTATCAGTGCGAGACATGGTGGGAAGAGAATAAGCAACTAAAAATTATCCTGAAGAGTAGAAAAATAAAAGAAGATCAGCATTGGCCAAATGCCGATAAAAAGAAAAATAGAAGAAAAACATAGAATAGAAAGAAATAAGATAAAGAAGAAATATAGAGAAATAATGAGAAGAAAATAAATAGTGATAAGAATTTTAAAATAGATTAAAGAAGAAATTAAATGAAATAAAATAGAATGAAAAATAAAAATCGGTGGGTTGTCTCCCACAAAGCGCTTTGTTTTATGTCGTAAGCTCAACAAATAAAATTAAGGGCTAGTCTTTTAATTGAGCGTGTGGCTCGTCTAGATTTAATGTTTGTGAATTTTCATCGATTTCGGTAGAATGGTAGTGTTTTAAACGCTGCCCGTTTACTACAAAAGGTTCGATCGATGTTCCCTTAATTTCTATGGCGCCACTTGGATAAACTTTAGTAATTTCAAAAGGGCCTGACCACCTAGATCGTAATTTTCCAGGAAATAATTTTAATCTTGAGTTAAATAGTAATACGATATCGCCTATGTTAAATTTTTTCCTAGATATGCGTTTGTCATGCCATTTCTTCGTTCGTTCTTTGTAAATCCTAGCATTTTCATACGCATCCTGTCTAACTTCTTCTAATTCATTTATATCGAGGATACTTTTTTCACCGGCGGCTGTATAACTTAGGTTTAAATTTTTTAATGGCCCAATAAGCTTTATGTTCTAACTCAACCGGAAGGTGACACGACTTACCATAAATAAGCTTAAAGGGGGTAGTCCCTATGGGAGTCTTGTAAGCGATCCTATACGCCCATAAAGCTTCATGAAGTTTAAAGGACCAGTCTTTCCTAGAAGTAGCAACAGTCTTTTCGAGGATTTGTTTGATCTCGCGGTTTGAAACTTCTACCTGCCCACTTGTTTGGGGATGATAAGGTGTAGCTATACGGTGTCGAACTCCATATTTCCCTCATAATTTTTTGAAGATTTTGGAAATGAAATGGGAGCCACCGTCGCTTATGACGAGTCTAGGTACACCGAACCTTGGGAAGATTATATTTTTGAAAAGCTTAAGGACTACTCGGGTGTCATTTGTCGGAGAAGCTATGGCTTCGATCCATTTTGAAACATAATCTACAACCACGAGTATATACTTGTTACCGGAAGAGGATGGGAAAGGTCCCATGAAGTCTATTCCCCACACATCGAAATTTTCGACTTCTAAAATACCTTTTGTGGCATTTCGTCGCGTCTAGATATATTACCAGTGTGTTGGCACCTGTCGCATTTCATGATGGTGGCATGTACGTTTTTCCATAGGTTAGGCCAATAGAGGCCGAATTGTAAGATCTTCGCACATGTTTTAGACGTACTAGCATGTCCTCCACAAGGTGCAGAATGACAATGTGTTATAATGCTTTCAATTTCCTCTTCTGGCACACAACGACAGAAGATTCCATTGGGGCCTCTCTTGAAAAGCAAAGGTTCATCCCAATAATATTGTTTAAGGTCGTGGAAGAATTTCTTCTTCTGTTGATAGGTCAGTTCGAGTGGTAGAATGCCTGCAGCTAAGTAATTTACGAAATCTGCATACCAAGGCACAGAAGAAATGACTAAGGTGGTTTCTATGAAATTATCAGTTTCGTTGTCCTCCAATTGGGCAATGAGTTTATCATATTGGAATTCATCATCGATTGGCACTTGTTCATGTTTGAGGTTCTCGAGTCTAGAGAGGTGATCTGCCACTACATTTTTAGTTCCTTTCTTATCTTTGATTTCTAAATCAAACTCTTGCAGCAGCAATATCCACCTCATAAGTCTAGGTTTAGCGTCCTTTTTGGTTAGGAGATATCTAATAGTAGCATGATCAGTGTAGATGATTATTTTGGATCTTACTAAATAGGAACGAAACTAATCCAGCGCGAAAACCACTGCTAAAAATTCTTTCTCGGTTGTGGCATAATTCATTTGCGCTTCATCTAAGGTTCTACTTGCGTAATATATGACGTGAAGCTTTTTATCCTTTTATTGTCCTAAGACGGATCCTACGGTGTAGTCACTCGCGTCACACATTATTTCGAATGGTTCATTCCAATCTAGGGTTTGCATGATGGGCGCAGATATTAATGCTTTCTTTAGTGTTTTGAACGCCTCTAAACATTTTTCGTCGAAGATGAATTCAGCGTCTTTCATTAATAATTCAGTTAAAGGTTTAGTTATTTTAGTGAAATCTTTAATGAATCGTCGGTAGAAACCGACGTGTCCTAAAAAGCTTCGTATTTCTCTAACAGTTTTTGGAGGTTGCAGGTTCTCAATAACTTCGATTTTTGCCGAATCTACTTCAATTCCTCTTTTAGATATGATGTGTCCCAATACAATTCCTTCTTGTACCATAAAGTGACATTTTTCCCAATTAAGCACTAGATTTACCTTCACACAACGTTCTAAAACCCTTTCTAGATTTTCGAGGCATTCTTCAAAGTTTTGCCCGCAAACGGAAAAATCGTCCATGAAGACTTCCATGATGTTGTCAAGAAAATCGGCAAATATTGCCATCATGCATCTTTGAAAGGTCGCAGGAGCGTTTCATAAACCAAATGGCATTCGTCGATATGCGAAGGTGCCAAAGGGGCATCTGAAAGTTGGTTTTTCTTGGTCATCAGGGTGAATTGGTATTTGAAAGAAACCTAAGTAACCGTCCAAGAAACAGAAATGAGAATGCCTAGCTAAACGTGCTAACATCTGATCTATAAATGGTAAAGGGAAATGATCATTTCTGGTGGCTTTGTTAAGTTTTCTATAGTCTATGCACACTCTCCATCCAGATTCAACACGTTTGGTTATAATTTCTCCTTTATCATTTTCGACCACTGTTACACCTCCTTTCTTTGGTACTACGTGCACTGGGCTAACACATTTTCTATCAGATATAGGATATATCATTCCTGCTTCTAACAGTTTCATCACTTCCTTTTTCACTACTTCACTCATGATCGGGTTTAGTCTCCTCTGATGCTCCCTAGAAGTCTTACAGTCTTCTTCTAGCATAATACGATGCATACAGATAGAGGGACTTATTCCTTTTAGGTCAGTGATATTATATCCTAAAGCTGTTGGATATTTTCTCAAAATTTGTAATAGTTTCTCAGTTTCAATTTCTCCAAGCTCTGCATTGACTATTACTGGTCGTTCGAGTTTTGAGTCCAGGAATTCATACCTTAGATTTTTAGGAAGTGTTTTAAGTGCCAGGATTGGTTTTCTTAAGCATTGTGTAGGATCTGGCGTTATAGCTAAACATTCATTTAGATTATCATCCAGACTTTCATCGAGCTTGCCTTTATTTTCAAGTTCTGCTTCTTTTCTACATTCATCGATGATATCCATAAAGTAGCAAGTGTCATCAATTGTAGGTGCTTTCAGGAATTGAGAAAGAATAAATTCAGTTTTCTCTTCTCCTACTTCAAAAGTAAGCTTTCCTCGTTTCACGTCTATAATTGCACCGACAGTTGCTAAGAAAGGCCTTCCTAGTATGATTGGGGTAACTTCGTCTTCTCTTATGTCCATGATGATGAAATCAATTGGGATATAGAATTGACCTATGCGTACCAGAACATTCTCAAGAACTTCTGCAGGGTATTTAACAGATTGATCTGCTAATTGAACGGACATTGTGGTTGGTCTTAATTCTCCCATGTCAAGTTTCTTGCATATGGAAAACGACATTACACTGATACTGGCTCCTAAATCGCATAAAGCTTTATCTATGACAAATTTACCTATTACGCATGGAATAGAGAAACTCCCAAGATCTTTGAGTTTAGGAGGCATCGTGTTTTGAATTATCGCGCTACACTCAGCAGTAAGTGTGACGGTTTCGTTATCCTCTAGCCTTTTCTTATTAGATAGAATTTCTTTAAGGAATTTAGCATAGGAGGGCATTTGAGTAATGGCTTATGTAAAAGGAATTGTAACATTAAGTTGCTTCAGAAGATCTACGAAATTCTTAAATTGTCCCATATTCTTGGTTTTAGCTAGCCTTTGAGGGTAAGGAATATGGGGCTTATAAGGTGGTGGTGGCATATAAGGTTCTTCCTTTTGTATGGCTTCTGCATTATTATCTTGCTGATTTTCCTTTTCTGGTTTATCTTTAATTTCAGACTGTTTAACAAGATTTTGTTTCATGGCTGGGCTATTGATTCTGGGATCCACAGGTCCGTCATATTTTGTTCCGCTTCTTAAGATAATAGCATTTGCATGTCCTTTAGGATTAGGTTGAGGCTGTCTAGGAAATGAACCAGCTGGAGCAGCAAAGGCTGCTTGTTGTTGAGCTACTTGAGAGATTTGTGTTTCTAGCATTTTATTATGAGTAGCTAAAGCGTCAACTTTATTAGATAATTGTTTAATCTGCTCATTAGTATGTAAATTCTGATTTAGAACATCTTTATTAGTTTGGGATTGAGTAGCAATGAAGTGTTCTATCATGATTTCAAGATTAGATTTCCTAGGGACATTGGATGTATTAGGTCCATTATTAGGGTGATTTGGGATAACTTTTGGATAACCAGGTGGTGTGGCAGGAGCTTGTCCAGGTGCGTATAACGCATTGTTGCTTTTGTACGAAAAGTTTGGATGATTCTTCCAACCAGGGTTATAGGTATTACTATAAGGATTTCCCTGTACGTAATTCGCTTGTTCAGCTGGAACTCCTGTTAGAAGTGGGCATTCTGGAGCAAGATGTGATTGAAGACCATATAAATCGCAAGTTTGAGCTACTGCAGATACGGTAGTTGCGGGAGCGGTGGTAAGATTTTCTAGCTTTTGGGTGAGAGCTTCCACTTTAGCGTTGACTTGATCCAGACTACACTTCGACCATGCCACCTTTTGTTTGAGTTTTTTCTACATTAGCTCTCTCGCTTCCCCATTGATAATGGTTCTGAGCCATGCTTTCGATAAGCTAGTTTGCTTTGGTATATGGTTTATCCATCAGTGCGCCACCAGCAGCAGCGTCTATAGTCAATCTTGTGTTGTACAAGAGACCGTTATAAAACGTGTGAATGATCATCCATTCTTCTAAACCATGATGAGGACAGAGTCTAAGCATGTCCTTATAGTGTTCCCATGCTTCGAATAGTGATTCGTTATCTTTTTGTCTGAAACCATTGATGTTGGCTCTAAGCATAGCAGTTTTGCTTGGTGGGAAATATCTAGCCAAGAAGAACTTCTTCAACTCATCCCATGTGGTGATTGAGTTTGAAGGAAGATATTGGAGCCATGCACGAGCTTTGTCTCTTAAAGAAAAAGGAAATAGGCGCAATCGTATCGCCTCGGAGTTTACACCATTCGCTTTCACAGTGTCTGTGTACTACACAAACACTGACAGATGCAGGTTCGGGTTGTCAGTAGGAGATCTAGAAAATTGGTTCTGCTGAACGGCGGAAAGAAGCGAAGGTTTCAGCTCGAAATCGTTTCGAGCGATAGCAGGAGCAGCAATGCTGTTGTGAGGTTCCGCTTGAGAAGGAACTGCGTAATCCTTAAGAGGACGAGGTGGAGGTGGTGCGTCAGTGATAAGTGCCAAAATGTAGTTATTTTGTATATACATTTTGTGGCACTTATCCGTTCTTTTGTTGATATTTAGTTGAATAATCCCCGCTTTTGGTATAAATGTGTACATAATAGAATAATTGAGTTTTTGTGTAAATATTGTATCATTTGATAGTTTTTCATCTCTTTTATAGGTATTCATTCATAATTGGAGCATTGAGTAATAAAGGCCAAAGGCTAAGCTTCAAGTGTGCGATTTTGCACAATTGATCAACGAATGAAGCTCAAAATCAAAGAATAAAAATCATCAATAAAGCTTGATATTTATCCATGGTTAGATAGACCATTTCATAATATTCCCAACGCTTCAAACCGGGCGCAATTCCAAGTTACGGTTCTCAAGATATGACAAAAATAAAATGCTGAAAATAGAAGACTGCGCTTAGCGCGAATACCGCGCTTAGCGCGCCCTGCGACATCAGAATTCTTTAAAAGGGGCTAAAAACACATTTTTAGGTTATGGGTTGGGTATTTTTGAGTCCCAACACCATCAACATCATATTTTTGATAGATTTTCTTGGAAAACAACATTGGAGCTTGCATTTGGATGATCCGGAGTCGAATCCCTCGTCGATTGGTGTTGACAAACCAAGAAATGTTTGGTTTCCTCTTCTTCTCTCTTCTCTTTGTAATCTCTTTTGTTGGGTTTTGTATGTATATCTACTCATAACTCATGTATATTTATCACCCTTGGTGTTATATAAAGCTTGTTTTACGAATTTGTGTTGGTAGTTATCTTGGGTTTTTACTTTATGTTAGGGATTTGAGCTTTGCTAGAGATAGATTGCTTAGATTCTTACCTAGGATGATTATCTGTTAGTTTCTGAATGCTATAAATGGGTTTAGATCTAACATTCACTATAGAGTACCTGAACTTAATGCCTCTGCGTTGGTGAAGTATGCTAGAGATGGGTATGGAGGTGACGTAGTTGACTTCTGTGTTGTTGAGATAGGCCAGACATGGCTATTGAGATGATTTAGGAGGATTCTCAATTTGGGTTAGGAATAGCTTAGGTTGTGAGAGGTATGTGATGACACGGACGAGTATCGTAGGCCGAGTATGACATGGGTGGTAGATTTAAGTCCGTGATGTAGTTTACATTCGTCCGACAAGTCGTCTATCCTTTATACTTTTTTTTCATTTACTTTTTGTCTTTTATTTTCATTTCTTTTAATCTCAAACTCATTAACGGTAGAATTGTCGAACGACGAATCAATAACCAATCTCTGTGGACACGATACGATATAACCTAACCGGTATATATCACCCGGTAAAAATAATACCAACTCTTTGCTTGCCGCTCTACCGCAACAACAAAATGGCGCCGTTGCCGGGGATTGGTTTTGTTGGTTTTGTATTGCGATAATTCCGTTGTTTTTGAGTTTTGTAATTATTGTATATGTTGTATAGACTTTGTATATGAACTTGTATATTGTTACTTGTACATGTTGTGTTTATTTTCCATACTTGTACATAGTTGTGATTTTCTTAGCTTTCATGTGATGTTGTGAATTGTCTCGTACTCGTAACGTTTGTTGTGTGAATGTTAGGACACTTTCTTTAGGTTTGCGCGGTGTTGCAATACCATGGCATGATGAGAGAAGGTTACTAGTGCTCGCACAATAAAGGCGTTGAGCTTACGACGTAAAACAAGCATGTTTGTTTATGTTTGTTTATGTGTGTGGTGGCTTGTGTTTTAACAAGTTGAAATAGGACTTGTTCTTAATTTTAAATCTTCACTTTTCAACTTGTTAATTCATTTTCACCAAGTTTTTGTATTGTTATGTGCTTTAGTTTTGTTATGTCAATTTGTTATTTTCCACAAGTTTGTAGTGTTTTAGCTTGTGGAAGTGTGTATGTATTGTAAATATTGTTTAGATGTGTAAATGAGATTGTATAGGTGTGTAAGTGGAGCTTGCATAGCAGTTGCACCTGTTGCTGTCATTTTTCTGCAACTGGTGTAGCGCGCTTAGCGCGCTCTGCTGGCGCTTAGCGCGCTCTGATATGCAGGGCCAGTGAATTCTTTTAAAATTTCACTCGGTTTTCCTTTTTCCCACTTTCACCAAGGCTTTTTGTATTGAATAAAATTAGTATTATTTTTCTAATTCTTTTGTTGTTGTTTGGACTCAAATTTTGGTCCGGTAACTTGAAGACTTTTGAGGTGATTTTCTGAGTTTGATCGTTTCAACTCGCGGATGTATGGTAATGATAGTTTTCAAAGTTGGTACACGTCAGGTACTCGTTTATCGCTTTCTATAGCATAACATGTTTAGGAAATTTATCATTTGTATAATTACCATGCTATTCATTCTTTTTGCATTACTTGCTCATGAATTGAATCACTTTAGTTCCCTTTTACCCATAAATGTGAGGAAGCTTTCAATTGTTTACATATGAGAGTCCACATTCTTGTTTTAACTAGATTTTATTATGCTTAATCTTTTATTTTGTGTTGATTGTATGATTGCAAGAAAATGATCAAGACATTTTGTTTGATTTTGAGCATAACTACCTTGGCCAAATATTCAATTCACCTTGTGAGTGTGTGAACCTTTGTTAACCCCTTTGAACTTTTATCAATATCCATATGTTTATTTGAACTTGATGCTTGTCTATGAGTGTCAATTCACCTTTTTTTTATGGATGTTGATTTCTTTGTTTCTTGAACCCTCAACTATATGTTGTTGTATGGATTTTTACCTTGCCTTAGAAAGTAGGGAGTATTCACACATTAATGTTGGTTGAATTCAAGTTGGGGAGAGGAATGTTTATGTGCTTATATTGTGGTTGGTATGAGGTTAAGAGAAAAGAAAAAGAAAAGAAAAAAAAATGTGAAAAAGAAAGATTAGAAAAAGAAAGAAAAAAGAGAAAAGCTTTGAAAAAGAAAAACAAAAAGAGTAGGAATAATGTTATGTTAATAAGTGACGTGTGTTTGGTGTGAAATTTGCGATGAATAATAAGTTTGATTGAAATTATATTGTTTGAAACTTTGTGAGTTGATCACTCCCTTAGGTTTAGGCAAGTTTTTGTTTCGATTAGCTTTAGGACTTATCACTTATTTGTTAACCAAGCCACATTACAACCTTGAAAAGCCCTTGTGATTCTTGCATTTGTATTTTCAATACGTTTTTGGATGAATGCATAATTTAGTCTATTGTTTGCAAGATTGTGGAGGAGTGTTTTTTATCCCTCACCTTTGTGTGTTCTTCATCTATCGATGAATTTTTGCTAGGTGTGATTCATGATTGAGCTCGTTTTGTTTTATAATGTTTTGCATGATTTTTGTACTTAGGATTTGTTTCGTTTATATGTTATTGTTGTAGTATAGTGGTAAGTTTGTATTTGTCGTGTACATTTTTCGTTTGAACCATACATTTGTTTTCCGTTTTCAAAACTTGTTGATTTGTGATTCTTTGATTATCATCTTTTGTTTCTTTAAGTTTACTTGACTTTGTTTGAGGACAAACAATGTGTCAAGTTGGCCATCTCTTTGCTTGCCGCTACACCGCAACAACAGTCAGCCATCTTCAATTCTTCAACTAACTCAGGAATATCAAGAAGCTTAGTTGGAGGAAGATTGTTGAGTTCACAATATTCTTGAATTCGGCATCTTAATCTGAGATAACGCTCGATATCGTTTATTTGTATATGCAAAGGCCCGCTTCGGGAGCGAGTATTTGGCATACAATAGAGGGAAAGGAAATTGTTGCTATAGTCTATACTTCGTAACAATAGAGTTACGATATCGACTTAAATAGTCCCCGGCAACAGCGCCAAAAACTTGATCGCGACTTTATCGTCTATTATAATCAGGAGACTGCAAGTATACAGCCCTATCGCATAGTTTTAAAAGATATCGAACCTAAGGGACTATAAATCGAACTAACGTAACCTAAAACTACAGTGTAAAGCTAAAGCTATCGAATAATTAATTTGGGGGAATTTTTGGGTAATTAAACTTAATCTAGTTGAAATGATAAGCGGATATCGATATGTAATTCGTTAACCTAGAGAATCCGACTTTCCACTGGCTTATTTTCTCAAATTGATAATAATCCTTTTTTAGCAAACGGTATTTATTTAAAAATCCTATCTCAAACTTTCGCTCTATTGAATCAGACTATGAATTTAAACTCTAACGTATGCTCTCGCCATCCCGTTGATTTTAAAAATACTTTTTGAAAATAAATAAAGTTTAATCAGTTCTAAAACGCTTTCGCAGTCTTTAAAATCAATACCTAGTATCCACTATCCAGTTTTAAATCTCAAACTCTCGCTCTGTTGGTTTCTAACCTTAGTCTAGTTTATTAACCTCAAACTTTCGCTCTATTGGTTTCTAAGCCTTCTTTTAATAAATTAAATTGGATATCTAAGTCAGAAAAAGTATTTATTTTACGAAATAAAATTAAGCCAATTTGTTCCGGATCCCTTCAGTTTAACTAGTTACATACCGATATCAGATTTATTTAGCCAGACATATTGATAAATTCAGACATGCATAAACCAAAGTATTCAACATGCATAAATAATTCCATAACCAGGCAGATAAATTTCTTGCAATAATAACTTGTATAAATTAAAGCAATTAAATAGAAACCTGAAAAGAAATAAATCTTTGAAATAAACTTTGTTCTTCAGAATAACTGGTACACCAAGGTTCTTGAATCTCCAAATAAAAACAAAACAAAGCTGACTAAAACTTGGAAATAATAATGACTAGTACTTAGAAGGAAAAGAAATTCAACTGGAAACAAATGCTGAAAGTAAATTATAGAATTCTGGAAAAAACAATATCGCTGAGAAAAATTAATAATACGAAGCAAAAGCAGAGAAAGGACCCTTGGCTTGGTCACTTTGAGTTTCTTTTACACTACTCCTTGCGTCACTCCTTGTTGCCTTCTTTTTCGTTAAATCAAAATATCTTTGACCGAAAGTATAGGAACTCTCTGAGACGTGCGTCCAATTTTTCTCTAAAAATCCAACTGCCTTGGAGACAGTCGTCTCAACAGATTATCAAAGTTGTTCAAAAAGGGCTGACGTGGCAAGCTACAAAGGCGGGCGTCTATCTTGCATGCATGGGAGTTGAGGCGGTCGCCTCAAGTGGGGTAGAGAGACTGAGGCGTGCGCCTCACGTGTGGTAGTGGGAAGCTGCGTCTTGGGCTTACTTCTTGGTTTGGGCTTTAGACTGAAATTGATAATAATCTCTTATCTTCTTAATTCTTCCTTTTGTTATCACACCCCTCTTTCTTCAATTTTATTTCTTTGCTCAATTGGTCTTTATTTAATAGGAATACCTGAAACATTAGAAATACCAACGTAATACAGAAATAAAACAAAATAATTAAATAAAAATACTAACATTATCTATGAAAATTAAATCAAATATGCTATATAAATTCGTGTTATCATTTTTTTCAGGTTTCTCCCTTGGTTTTCACTATTATTCTTTTGAAGAAATTCTCTACCAACCACGTAAGATGTTTTAATCTCAGCTTTTCCCCAAAAACTCAATAACAACTCAGCGGTAACATGCATTTTTATCCCTTGATTTCTGCAAAATTCATTATACTCCTCTGAAACTTTCTAAAGGCATTCATCAAGCCTTAAACCCAAATCCCATAGTTCTTCCTTGTCATGAAATCCTCCACTAGTTACTGATGAATTAATAACAACATTTAAACATTCTAAAATATATAGACCACATATCTTAGACTACTTAAGGATAATCAATTCTTCACGCGAAATCTTCAAAGCTCTATGTTCAACTATAGTACAATAACCTAGATCATCAAACATATTTATAGATAACAAATTTCGCTTGAGTTCTGCAACATACCTCACATTGTGAATAAGAAGTTCACGATCATCAAACAATTTAAGTCTGATCGTACCAATACCATGAACCTTGCAAGACTTATTATTGTTAGAACAAAGTTTGTTTCTAATAATATATTAAATGTTTTGATGATAACAAGCATAATAAATTTTGTATGAATTAAAATGATATTTGTTAGAACAAAATTTATTCCTAATAATATATTAAAAGTTTTAATGATAACAAGCAAAATAAATTTTGTATAATTGAATATGATACACTGATGTGTACAATGTTTTATTTCAGAAGGTGTTATGACTCTAGTGCAAAAATGGAAAATATCATGCTGAGCAGAAGTTGAAGTATTAGAAGTTCTATTGAGAAAAGAACTTCTGGACAAAGCACGCTAAAAAGGACTGCTGAAAGAAACAAGTTCTAGAAGTGTGAATAAGACAAAACATGTTGCTGACAGAAACACGCCTTAGAAGTTCTGAGCGAGAACTTTTGGAAGACACGCTACCTAGAAAGCTTCTGAAGTAAAAGAATTAAAAACAACTTCTGATAGAAGCTAGCAAAGCGCAACCTCTGATGAAAAGCACCAATAATATGTTATGAATAGAAGATATATATATAACAAGGCTTACAAAAGATGAAGTATTAGAAGTTCTGATGAGAATAGAACTTCTGGTCAAGCACAACATAGAAGCAAAAGCAAGCACAACACAGAAGCAGAACCAAGCACAACAAGAAACCAGGAGCAAGCACAACACGTAAGGTATAAGCACAACACGTATGTATAAACACAACATGTATGCAAGCACAACACAAAAGAAGAAGCAAGCACAACACAGAAGCAGAAGCAAGCACAACACAGAACCGGAAGCAAGCACAACGCAGAAGCAAACACAACGTAGAAGCAAGCACATCGCAGCTTTTGATAGAAGCAAAAACAACGAACTTCTGATAGAAGCAAGAATAACGCAACTTCTGATAAAAGCAAGAACAACAAACTTTTGATAGAAGTAAACTCTGACAGAAGCAGGCAAAGTAAACTTCTGATTGAAGCACCAACAGAAGTTCTGATGAGCAAATATTTAGAAGATCATTATCAATATGAACGTTATCTTCTAAAAGACAAAAACTACCAGTAAAGTTAACATGAGCGAAGAAGAAGACAAAATACTTGAGTAGTCCAACTTCTAAGGATTATTTAAACAAAGAAAAATCACCTGAAGATAGAAGCTGAGTAAAATCATGTGAAGGCTACAGTAAAGTCATTATTACATTTTTCCATCATTCAAGGCACGCTACCACTAATGTTCAGATTCTGGAAGCATTATTTAAGGGATTCATTCAAAGGAGAAATCACAACAATTATCTAGAAGAACAACAACATTCAACGAAATAATTATTCAACAACTTTCACAAGAAGCGTTCTGTACGAACAACATCTTCTAGCTACTTGCAAAATCCATTCCAAAAGTAAACTTGCTGCAAAGTACAAAGAACTATTTTTGTAAATTAGTTTACTATTTCTTGAGCTTAATTTTTGTATAAACTTCACTTAGTGAAGAATAGCTTTTCTAGAAGCACTTTTGTACACAGTCAGTCAGAAGTTAACATTCTGATAGTTGTTCCTTGAGAAGACCAGTTTGGGTCAGAATTCTTGATAGGGCTAGGACTAGTTGAGTCTTAGAGGTGTTAGTCACAACGATGGTTGTGCGGTTTGTTCCTTGAGAAAGACCAGTTGGGCCAGTGTTCTTGAGAGGGCTAGGACTAGTGAGTCTTAGAGGAAGTTAGTCACACCAGTTGGGTAGTGCACTATGTAATCGTTAATTATAGTGGATTAAGTCCTCGTTGTGAGAGGTGAAATCACCTTGGCGGGTGGACTGGAGTAGTTTGAGTGTCAAACGAACCAGGATAAAAATACCTGAGTATTTTATTTGTTGTTTGGGTAAAAGGTCTAAAAAAAATAAGAAAAACTTATTCAACTCCCCCTTCTAAGTGTTTTTCTAAGCCTTCAATTGGTATCAGAGCTCTTGGTTCTGGGTGCAAACACTTAACCTTGTCAGATAAAGATCCAGAGGGGAAGAACACAAGATGGAAACAGAAAAAAACAACGCAAAAGCTCCAATGTTTGATGGAGAAGATTTTGCATATTGGAAGGATAAACTGGAAAGTTTTATTTCAGGTTATGATCCCGATCTATGGGATGTGGTATTGGATGGTTACAAACATCCAAAAGATGGAGATGGAAACAAGATTGAAAGGAAAGATATGAACAAGACACAGAAAGCAGAATATAAAAATCATCATACAGCCAGAAACATTCTATTAAGCACTATTTCAAAAATAGAATATGAAAAAAATCACAAATAAAGATACAACACATGACATTTTTGAGTCACTCAGAATGTCACATGAAGGGAATGCTCAAGTTAAAGAAACTAAGGCTCTAGCGTTGATCCAGAAGTACGAGGCATTTAAGATGGAAGAAGGCGAATCAATTGAGGCTATGTTCTCAAGGTTCCAAACTCTAACTGCTGGTCTAAGAGTGTTGTACAAAGGCTATACAAATTCTGACCATGTAAAGAAGATCATTAGAAGCTTACCCAGAAGATGGGCGCCTATGGTGACTGCCTTCAAAGTGTCAAAAGGTCTAAATGCAATCTCCCTAGAATAACTCATTAGCGCTCTGAGGAGTCATGAGATTGAGCTGGATGAATTTGAACCCCAGAAGAATGGTAAGTCAATTGCACTAAAATCCACATAAAATTCTAACGTTAATACTTTTCAGGTAGAAGATGGAAGTTCTGAAGATTCGGAGTCAGAAGATGAATTATCCATGATCTCCAGAAGGATAAATAAAATGTGGAAATATAGGCAAAAGAAATTCAAGAACCACAGAAGATCTGAGGATAAAGGAGAATCTTCTGGACATAAAAGGTTCAGCAAGAGAGGCATCTAATGCTACGAATGCAAAGAAATGGGACATGTCAGAAGCGAATGCCCCAACGTTCAAAAAGAAAAACCAAAGAAAATGTTTGAAAAGAGAAGAGGAATGATGGCCACGTGTGGGATGACTCAGAATCCTCTGAAGTTGAAACCGAGTCAGAGAAGATGAACGTGCAAACCTTGCTTTCATGGCAACTATAGCAGATGACTCTGCCTCCGACTCTGTGTCAGAAGAGGTATTTTCTGAACTTACTAGAACTGAGTTAGAAGATAGTTTGTCAGAACTTCTGGAAACATATAGTCAACTCAAAATTAATTACAAGAAACTCAGAAAGAATCTTGTATATGAAATTGAGAAACTTAAATTAGAAAATTCTGAGCTTAAAGAAAATAATATTAAACTTAAAAATGATTTTAATAATTCTCAAAAAATTTCCAGCTCAGAAGATGCTTCAAGTTCTAAAAATATTTTGAAAGAATATGACAACAGTTTTCAGAAGTTTCTAGCTAAAAGCATAGACAGAAGCAAGATGGCTTCCATGATTTATGGAGTTTCTGGAAACAACAGAAATGGGTTAGGATATAAAGCCCCTAGAGGGAAAGAAATTTATAAACCAAAATATGTTGATGAAATGAAAATCACGTACAAACCATTACACAAAATATTTAAGTATGGTCACACACATGACATTAAATACACGTCATGCTCTAAATATTTTAATGTTAAACCAAAGTTCAAACAGAACTTCTGGAACAATGGTCACACACACAAATACACGTCACACTCTGAAAGGTATTATGTTAAACCAGAGTTCAAACAGAACTTCTAGAACACTAACCAGAAAGGACCCAAAAAGATATGGGTACCAAAAGAAAAAATTATCTATGTTGCAGATATTCTAGAAGGTGACGTTGAAACACCAACCTTGACACCTGGATTCTGGATGCTAGCTACACATGATGGGAAGAAGGTTTATGTTCCAAAGTCTAGAAATTAACCTGGAAGAGAAGTAAAATAGGAGGTTGAAAATATTGAAAGAACAGAAGGTCAATCTCTGAAGAAACAGAACAAAAGATCACACAAAAGTTGCATAATTTTCAGAAACTCTGGAAGTGTGAAAGTTGAACAGAAGTGCAGTTGTCAACTTCTGAAGAAACAAAATAAGAGTACATCTCAGAAGTTACATTTGTAGAAGCTCTGGATAAAATAATTCAACCAGAAGATTATCTTCTGTGTGAGTGTAAGACTTCTTATCTTCTGTTACAATACATATGTTTTATATGAATATTCAAATTAACACCTCTTTAGAAGTAATAAGAATTGTTAGAACAAATTTGATTATAAGCTTGGCCAACAAGTGCCAAAGCAAGTTGAAAATAATGCAGGTACAAAAGTTCCATTGCCAAACTCTGACGGAACAACATAGAGTACAAACTCAGAAGTTCACATGCCAACTTCTGAAGATTCCAAACAGAAGGACCTGTTAGAACTTCTGGGTATTGAAGAAAACATGAACAACGTAAGAACTTCTAAAGAAATTCCAGTTTCCAGAAAGTAAAGAAGCCAAGACTCTAATTCATCCCACATGCATCTTGGGAAAATATGAGAGAGGAACGTAAAAACACTTCTGGAAGTTGTCAATTTCTGGGCAACAACTTGATATCATGGTACAGCAAGAAGCAAGCCACTATAGCACTTTCAACAACAGAAGCAGAATACGTTGCTGCTGCTGGCTATAGTACCCAGATGCTCTAGATGAAGAGTCAATTAGAAGATTATCATCTGTATGAGAGTAAGATCCCTATCTTTTGTGACAGTAATTATGCTATTTGCCTTTCTAAAAAATCCTATTTTACATTCAAAGGCAAAACATGTTGAAATTAAACATCATTTCATTAGGGACTATATTCAGAAAGAAATTTTAAATTTAAACTTTGTTGATACAGACCATCAGTGGGCTGACATTTTCACAAAACTACTTTCTGAAGATAGATTTGAATTTATTTTGAAAAATTTGAGTATGGAAAATTTCCCTGAATGAAATTCTGTTCAATATCAATTCAATCAGAAGTTCTGTGTTAAATGAACCTCTAACTAATTAACTCTTCAGAAGTGAGAAGAGAAGTTAAGTTAGAAACCATATCTAGAAGTTCTGAAACCTTCAAACGTTTCAAGTTTTGATTATGGTCAGAAGTTCATTATAGTAAAACAGTTGTAACGCTGTAACCCAGAAGTTGAACACGTGTTCAGAAGCTTCTGATAGGTTACTTAACATGCGTGTTAGCTATTGACAAGAAGTTTCTTAGTAACTGTTGATATTTTTTTTAAATATCAAGAAATCCCTCAAGTGTCAGAAGCTACTTATGAGTGATGACTACTTTGCTATTAAATTTTTAAATATTTTGGTTTGAGACAAACCTTCAGATTTTTTTTAAAAGTCATCAGAACATCATTTCACTTTACATTTTTTAAATGAATTTTTGATTATGACAAAAAGGGGGAGAAAACTAAGATTTTGAAATAATTCACTATAACATGTTGCTGGAACAAAATGTCAAACATTTCTAACAAAATATACAAGTGTACATTTTTTGTTGCTACTAAGTGATACAGAAAAGAAAACCCCTGAGAAGCAAACTATGGATGCTCAAACTCTGAGAAGTAAACTCTGGAAGCTCAAAACTCTGAGAAGTAAACTCTAGAAGCTCAAACTCTGGAAGCTCAAACTCTGAGAAGTAAACTCTGGAAGCTCAAACTCTGGAAGAAAAGAAAACCTCAGGGAAGTTCTACCTTGCATTTTTTTTTCTTTTCAATATTTAGTTCAGGGGGAGACTATTAATTTCAGGGGGAGATTATTTATCTCAGGGGGAGATATTTTTTTTCAAATACAAAATTTCTTAAATCAAAATCTAGATAGTTTTGTCATCATCAAAAATGGGGAGATTGTTAGAACAAAGTTTGTTTCTAATAATATATTAAATGTTTTGATGATAACAAGCATAATAAATTTTGTATGAATGAAATAAATTTTGTAGGAATAAATATGATATTTGTTAGAACAAAATTTATTCCTAATAATATATTAAAAGTTTTAATGATAGCAAGCAAAATAAATTTTGTATAATTGAATATGATACTCTGATGTGTACAATGTTTTATTTCGGAAGGTGTTCTGACTCTATTGCAAAAATGGAAAATATCATGCTGAGCAGAAGTTGAAGTATTAGAAGTTCTATTGAGAAAAGAACTTCTGGACAGAGCACGCTAAAAAGGACTGCTGAAAGAAACACGTTCTAGAAGTGTGAATAAGACAAAACACGTTGCTAATAGAAACACGCCTTAGATGTTCTGAGCGAGAACTTCTAGAAGACACACTACCTAGGAAGCTTCTAAAGTAAAAGAATTAAATACAACTTCTGATGGAAGCTAGCAAAGAGCAACCTCTGATGAAAAGCACCAATAATATGTTTTGAATAGAAGATATATATAACAAGGCTTACAGAAGATGAAGTATTAGAAGTTCTGATGAGAATATAACTTCTGGTCAAGCACAACACAGAAGCAGAAGCAAGCACAACAAGAAACCAGGAGCAAGCACAACACGAAGGTATAAACACAACATGGTATAAGACAGAAGCAAGCAAGCAGAAAGAAGCACGTGCAAAAGCAAGCACATCGCAAATTCTGATAGAAGCAAGAACATCGAACTTCTGATAGAAGCAAGAATAGCGCAACTTCTGATAGAAGCAAGAACAATAAACTTTTGATAGAAGTAAACTCTGACAGAAGCAAGCAAAGTAAACTTCTGATGGAAACACCAACAGAAGTTCTGATGAGCAAATATTTAGAAGATCATTATCAATATGAACGTTATCTTCTAAAAGACAAAAACTGCCAGTAACGTTAACATGAGCGAAGAAGAAGACAAAATACTTGAGTAGTCCAACTTCCAAGGATTATTTAAACAAATCAAAATCACGTGAAGATAGAAGCTGAGTAAAATCACGTGAAGGCTACAGTAAAGTCATTATTACATTTTTCCATCATTCAAGGCACGCTACCACTAATGGTCCAATTCTGGAAGCATTATTTAAGGGATTCATTCAAAGGAGAAATCACAACAATTATCTAGAAGAACAACAACATTCAACGAAATGATTATTCAACAACTTTCACAAGAAGCGTTTTGTACGAACAACATCTTCTAGCTACTTGCAAAATCCATTCCAAAAGTAAACTTGCTGCAAAGTACAAAGAACTAGTTTTGTAAATTAGTTTACTATTTCTTGAGCTTAATTTTTGTGTAAACTTCACTTAGTGAAGAATAACTTTTCTAGAAGCACTTTTGTACACAGTCAGTCAGAAGTTAACATTTTGATAGTTGTTCCTTGAGAAGACCAGTTTGGGTCAGAATTCTTGATAGGGCTAGGACTAGTTGAGTCTTAGAGGTGTTAGTCACAACGATGGTTGTGCGGTTTGTTCCTTGAGAAAGACCTATTGGGCCAGTGTTTTTGAGAGGGCTAGGACTAGTGAGTCTTAGAGGAAGTTAGTCACACAGGTTGGGTAGTGAACTCTGTAATCGTTAATTATAGGGGATTAAGTCCCCGTTGAGAGAGGCGAAATCACCTTGGCGGGTGGACTGGAGTAGTTTTAGTGTCAAACGAACCAGGATAAAATACCTGAGTATTTTATTTGTTGTTTGGGTAAAAGGTCTAAAAAAATAAGAAAAACTTATTCAACCCCCTCCCCATTCTAAGTATTTTTCCAAGCCTTCAATTATCACCAAGGCAAACAACTCCACCTCGAACCATCTTCAAATTTTCAAAGTATTCTATTCTTGGACACATGTGATAAGAGCAACCTGAGTCAATGATCCAACTATCTTCAGTTTCCAAACTCAAAACTACTAGTGCTTCAACATACTCATAACTTTCCTCACCCAAGGCAACTGCAGCTTGAATAGAATCTTCATTGACCTTTCTCTCAGACCAATCCCTTTTAAAGTGACCGATTTTATAACAATAAAATATTTTACCTTTGACTTGTCATACCTCTTTGATTTTGACATCCCTTTATGATCACCTCCTCCTCTTGACATATTTAAGCCTTCATCACTATTTTCAATATTCAAATCTTTCGACTTTGAAAATTATTTGGATTTCACCGTCGTCTAGACTTCATCTAAAGTAATAGTACCTTCCTTACCATAAAGAAGGGCATCCTTAAAGTGCTCAAAGGATATGGGTAATGAATCAACTATAGTAAAGCCTTGTCCTCATCATCAATCTTCACTTCAATATTCTCAAGATCATCAATATTCTTGTAAAATTCTATAAGCTTCTCAACTATGGATTTATGCTTGACCATTCAGAATGAATAAAGTTATTGTTTCAGACATAACCTGTGAGCCTTAGACTTAGTCATATACAATGAGTCAAGTTTTACCCACATAGCAACCGCAGTTTGCTCCCTGGAGACCTCTCTTAGAACTTTATCCCTGAGGCACAAGATAATGACACTTCTGGCCTTATCCACCATCTCGGTCTTATCTACCCGTGTAAGACCTGCAGGCATCAATGCTTCACTCTTCAAAGCATCGAAACACATCTCTTGAATCAAAATTGCTTGCATCTTAATTTTCCACAACCCGCAGTTGTTGTTACCAGAAAATTTCTCGATCTCCCATCTTCCCATGGGGTTCAATACCTCTTTGCTCCACGCTCACCGCACCACTTGTTGTGAATCTTTTTGTTAATTACGACAAAATTCAATATCAATTTGTAGGGCAAAGAATAATAACAACCAAAATAAATGGTCTACAACAATACAGAAAATATAATAGAATAAGGCAAGAAAAAGACGAAGATTTGTTTATCCACTTCGATCAACCAATCTAATCTGGGGGAGAGAGCAACTCTCCAATTCATTATACTCAGAAGTTGTTACAAGAGATTACATATGAGTTACAATAAAATAGTCTTCGCCTTCAGGTTCCCAAGAACAACCCTGAAGGTGACCAAGAATTACCATATTATCTACCCAAGTGTTTCTCAACCCCTTCAACCTTCAATATATGAATAACTCAAATCCAAGGTGTAAACAAGTCTTTCCCAATTCTCAATAACCTTAGATAACCCCAAAGGTTTCTAAAACTTTTGTCTTCCAAGGTTTCTCTTGAGAATAGCCAAAATTGTATACTATGGCTTCAAATCCTTATTTAAGCTCTAAAATTGTCACACCCGCAAACATATAAGAGATACATATTTATAATAAAAAATACCCAACAAACAAAGCCCAAAATCACAGGTATCCATGGACAAAACAAGAAATTGTCGAAAAAGCCTGAAAAACCCAAAACCACTATTCACCATGCGAACAACACTATTCACCGTACGTACAACACTATTCATCCATACAGACAACACTATTCATCCGCACAGATGACACTATTCACCACCTGAAATATTTTTTTCCCGATTTCTATTTTTTCAATTTTTCGTCCAACTTTCTAAAACTTCCGATGTTTGTAGAAGATGCAATCTCCAAAATATATATTTTTTTTCATCAACAAATATTTTAAAGTACATTTACAATAATTAAACAGTTGTGGTGATATATAATGTTGTCACATTTAAATTTTTAAAAATTTCTATTATTTTTCTCTCTGTTGTTCTCTAAGAATTAGTTTAATGTTTTTATTCTTCAATTCACCTTTTCATTTTTTTAAATTAACATGTTCACATTTAATAATAATAATAATAATAATAATAATAATAATAATAATAATAATAATAATAATAATAATAATAATAATAATGAATAAGTTAATCTGTAAGTTCATGGTTCAATTTTGACGGCATTATTTATTTATTTTTATATATTAATATAAATAAGTTGTATAAATCGACAATTTATATTATAATAATAAAAAAAATTCAAAGTAAAATTTAAATATTGATGATATTTTAAGGTGAATTTTTTCAAATGGCTAAAGTTGACTTTGTTATAATAATTTAATTCATAAACATTATTAGTATATTTAAAAAGTACATCGTCACTAATGGTAACTTTTTTTATATTATCACAAATGTTTAACTTTACCTTTTAAAGTGATATATAATATTGGTTATGGTTTGTTGATAATGTACATTGTTTTTAATAAAATATATAGTGCGAGAATGTTACCTTTTAAAAGAACAAAGTTTATATTGTGAATGTGGTTTGACCCTTTATAGAAAAAACTATTGATTTATAAATTTTTTAATGTTTTTTCAACATGCATAAATACCCCTCTTATTCCTATTTTTCTTTTCACCAACCCCAAGTATACAAACTTATTTACAATATATATAACATACATGGCTACTTTCAAAAATCATCAAGGCACACCAACAACTTCCATCCATATCACTTGTCTTCGTCCATACCAAGGTTGCAAAACCACACCCAATCATCATAACCAATCTTCGACAAGAAAATCATCAACTAACTCAAAGAATGTGATGAAGAGAATCTACAAGGTAATGCATAGGCACCTTAAGAAAACGAAGAAGCAAGAGAATGATGAATGCTTGTGGAAGAAGACCATATTAATGGGGGAGAAATGTCAACCAGTGGAATTTTCAGGTGCAATATTTTATGATAGTGAAGGGAATCAACTTTCTGAGCCACCAAGGATTTCAAGGAATAGTGCTTTAATTTCCTTTGGTAAATCTATGTCCCAAATCAACTAAATTGCAAGGGCTTATAAAAAAAACTAAAATATAAGGTCAAGAATAGTCTTATATGTGTTCTACATCCCATGACTTCTTTAATAAAAGTTTAGTATAATTTTCTGAAATTTCTGGCTATTTTATTTTATTCTGTGCAATGTTTAATTTGTTAAATATATATGTCACGAATTGGTCTAATTATAATGTTATATTTTACGAATTAGTCTAATTATAATGTTTTGTGATGTTCATGTTGCATATCAATTATACTTTTAGAGATGAATGTATGCGTGGGGAGGGGGTGGAGTCTCTTCCGTGAGAATTTCACAGGTTGATGTGAAGTTTCAATCTTCACCATTAATATTTTATTTAAATGATTTAATTAATATTAAAGAGAAAAAATCAACCGTTCGTATTTCAGGGGATGAGAACTTCACGGGAGAGAATCTCTCTCTGCGTGAAGAGAATATTGTCTCCTGTGTAAAGTGTGTATAGTGAGATCTACCCCACACAAAATATATAAAACATATGAAAGTTGGTTTTTAAAGGTGAGATATGACATTGTTTTTTTAGCAGAGACGGTCATTATTCGTGTGCGTGTGACATGACATGATTCAAGAATAAGATTGTAAAAATAGAGTCGCCATAGATTTTCAAATATATACTAAAAGAATTTAAATTTAAATTCACTTTTGATGCCTTTATTTTTATATTTCTTAAATTTAAATCCCCCATTTTAAAGTCAATTTTTTAATCTCTAAACTTTACTTCATTCAATTTTTTTTTGATCTTGTTAGAATTTTGCATACGTGACACTTATATTAATGACATGATACTACTACACTAACTTCTATATTGTGTATTTGTCTAATATTGTGTTACTGCAATAATATCATGTCATTAATAAGGATGTCACATATGCAAAACTAGATAGAGATCAATAAAATTTCGAATGAGTTAAAATTTAGGAACTAAAAAATTAAATTTTAGAATAGAGAACTAAAACTTAAATAACGTAAAAATAGGGAGATCAAAAATGCATTTAACAAAACTTATTTAATTATAATGATCATATTTGTAATATTCAAAACTAAAGTTAGTCAAATCATTTTTTTTTTATAAAAATCAAATTAGATCTAAAAACAAAAGGTTTCTCAACAAAACCGAGTTATTTGATTTTGTTATTAATTAAAAAAAAAAAAATTTAAATCGATTAAATGAGAAGAGTAGTATAGGTCAACTCGCATGTTAATTGAATTAAATGTGTGTGACCTCTTCGTCAAAGTTTCAATTATTGACCATAATATTTATTTATACTTTTGTATTAATATGAATAAATTATTAATATTTATAAAACAACAATTACGTATCGTAATCGGGTGGATATGAGCGAGTTTAAACACTACCAAACTTCACCATGCCTTCGTACCTAGTTGAAGATAACAATTCACCACACAACTTTAGAGGTGTTTGTAATGCGATTTAGGCGATTTTAATGCTAAAATTATTTGAATCTCAAGAGAAAAAACCGTGCGTTTAATTTGGTTCGGTTGTCTTTTAGAAAAAAACTAAACCAAATCAAATCAAATCAAAGCGGTTTGGTTCGGTTCGGTTTGGAGAAGTCTCATAAAATGTAACATGAACTAAACTCTATATGCTTTACTAGATTGAGAGTAACCAAGAAAAATACCTTCATCGACTTTCACGCCAAATTTTCCAAAATTATATTTACCATTATTTAAAACAAAACATTTGCATCCAAAGACATGGAGATGAGATAAATTTATTTTCTACCTTTTAAAAGTTCATAAGGAGTTTTATTAAGAATTAGATGAATAAGTATCATATTCATGACATAACATTCTGTGCTAATAACATAGGCCCAACAATATTTTGGTAGGCCACAATCATTGAGCATTGTTCTTGTCAAATCCTCTAAAATGCGATTTTTTCGCTCCACAACACTATTTTCTTGTGGAGTTCTAGGAGATGAAAAGTTATGTTCAATACCAAATTCATCACAATATTCTTCAAAGAGGTGGTTTTCAAATTCACCTCCATGGTCACTTCGAATTGCAACTATTTTTGAATTCATTTTATTTTGAGCTATCTTGGCAAAACATGTGTAAGCGATGAATGTTTTATCCTTGCTACGTAAGAAATTAGTCCAACAAAATCTAGAGTAATCGTCTACAATCACCAAACCATAATAATTTCCACCTATGATTTTAGTCCGTGAAGGACCAAATAGATCCATGTGAAGGAGCTCAAGTGGCCTGGAAGCTGAAACAAATTTCTCAAATTTAAAAGAGGCCCTTGTTTGCTTACCCTTTTGACATGCATCACATAGATGGTCTTTTGAAAATTTTGTTTTTGTAGACCAATTACTAAATATTTTGCAACTAGTTTATTAAGTAAATCAAAGTTGACATGAGCTAAACGTCTATGTCAAAGCCAAGAATATTCACTCAAGGTAACAAGATATTGAGAATTATTCAAGGAAATCTCTATTAAGTCAAGCATATAAATTTTACTAACCCTCAAACATACAATCATTATTTTCACTATGTTCAATTATGCAACAATCTTTGGCAAAAGTAATCTTGTACCCATTATCACATAATTGCCTGCCTTCCACCTATGAGATAGTAATAGTTGAGGAATTACCTATACTAACTTTTCCAAGTATTTCACATTTGTTGTGATCACCATAGGACACAAATCCTTTCTTCTTCGACACAAAGTCGGAGAAGAGTGATATGTCTCTCGTCATATGTCTCGAGAATCCATTTTCCCGTCATAGCATCAAGATATTCAACCTACAAAAATCAAACAAAGACGGTAGGTACCCAATTATCACTGTGTCCTTGATATTGAGTTAAATAAATGTTGCTTTTGGGCAACCATTGAAAATTACCCTTAAGAACTAAAAATGTCCTAAACTTGCATTTTTCAATAGTATGACCATTTTTGCAACAATAGTGACAAAATATTTTATAATGAGAGTTAATAGTGCCATTAGATTATTTCTTAATCAAAGAGTAATTTTTATGAGGCTTTTAAACCTTCAAGGATCTAATAAACATATTCTAAATGGGATGATGTAGACTATCTAATTTGTAGCAAGAGTACTCACTTCTTGTTGCCATATTTGACATGTGTTATAACCATATTTGTAAGATGGCACACCCTCTCTCTCATGATTTGAACTATCTACAATAAGTTCTTTTAATGCTTATAATTCATTATTGGTCTTATCGACCTTGGCCTCAAAATTGTAAAGACTTTTTCTTCGGAGGCCAATTTCTTGTTAGCATTCAAAAAGTCTATTTTAGATCTTTAAATTCCATTTTAAGTTCAATATAAGACAAAGTAAAAGTGTTAGAATCTATCATACTTACATCCTTTTTCTTGCCTTTGCTATGATTATCCATGAAACAATAATTTGTATCTTCATCACTCTCACTTGAGCTTTCATCGCTTGAGGTACCGTTATAGCTCTCCCAAGCAACATAGGCTTGTCTTGATTTTTTTCTTTGGATCTTGCCTTTCTTTTTGGCAAGATATGGTCACTCTAGTTTGTAGTGACCGTGTTTGCCATATCCATAGATAATTATATACCTTTCCTTTGTCCTTTTTGCTATTTTCTTCAGGGAAGATGATTTTCTTCTATACCTCATGAGATTATTGTCCCAATGTTTAACTCCTTTTTCCAAATATACCAATTGTATTTCTTCACGAACAGTCCCATATCTTCATCATCCAAACTCTCATCATCACTATAGTTACCATTCTTGATTTTCTCTTCTTTTGAGGATTTAGAGCTAGAACCTTTAAGAGATTTAGACTTCACAACATCCTCCTTGTGACTTTCCTTATTTTTATTTTTATTTCAAGTTTATTTTCATATTTGTCCAAGAAACTAAATTCTTGCTCGTGTTTTTCAAGCTTACCAAAAGTGTCGTGAGATCAAGTGTTTCAAGATTGTCGCCTTCCTTGATTGCAGTGACCTTAGGTTTCCAATTCCTAGTAATACATCTCAAAACTTTATTAGTAACAATAGAATTTTATATTGTATTTCCTAGAAAGTTCAAACAATTAATAAGATTAGAAAATCTCTTTTGCATTTCCGCAATGGTTTCACCATTTTTCATGCGAAAGATTTCAAACTCTTGAGTGAGTGTATTTATCCAGGCTTGCTTTACCCATTAGTTTCCTCATGGGTATCTTGTAGAGTATCCCACATAGCCTTATAGGTTTGATAATGGGAAATGTGATAGAACTCATCGACACCTAATGCATATATGATGTTGTTCTTAGCTTTCCAATCAAAAGGCCATTTTTTGTTGTCATTCTCATCCCATAGATTTTTCAACTTAGGCATAGTAATGCCATCAACATCATACATCACAAGTTTTAGACCATTTTGAATGATTTACCATACACCTTTATCATATGATTTGATGTGAATTTGCATACAAGTTTTCCAATAGCTATAATTTTCTCCCGTAAAACTCGGAGCTCTCTTGTGATCCCCCTTAGGTTCGTAAGCCATATTCTAAAGAGTGTTAAAAGCCGGAATCAACTAGGATCTTGATTCCACTTGTTATTTGATGATGCGTATCTTGAGGGGGGAGTGAATAGAGGCGTAAAAAATATTCTAGAAAAAAGTCTAGAGTTTGAATGTTTTCAAAACATTTTTATTGTGGAAGCAAGTTTGGATCGATCGTCTAAAAATGCTAATAGGAAACTCGGATATGAAATTCAATAAAGATTAATCAATGGAATAAGATACACAATGGATATCAACAAACCCAATTCAATAGCTAACTCACTTATTGTTTGAACAATGTCACTTTTCAAAACTATATCCAAGGTTAAATGATAAAATAACTAACTTGATCATTTTTTAAAACACTTGACGTGCAAGTGCATTTTCAAAAAATTTCCTTGATTAGTGTTGATATAGAAAAGCACTTATAATAAAAATGATTATAAGCTATATCCACACCTAAATTAAAAACATATTTTGAGAGGAAAATTGTTACAATTCAACTATTAGCTCAATGTTGTTTGATAAACTAATTGATGAAATTGAATGTGAGTAAATGCGGAAAAGTAAGAACACACAAGGAATTTATTTACGCAGTTCCCCACAATTCTCCAATTTGGTGTTGATGCTCCTTCTTCCACCTTTGATCTTAAGCAATATCAAATAAACCGATAGATGCAACATGTTCTCCGCTTAAGCTACTTCCTTGAAAATATTTTAAACACTCAAAGGTTCCTTGCAAATATTTCAACCACTCCAAGGGATTTTTCACTCGAGTAAATTCGATTGCAAACTATCAACACAAGATCACTAATTCTATCACCTAATCCTTGCTACTTCCTTAAAAAGATTTCAAACACTCTAAGGTTCCATGAAAATATTTCAAACACTCCAAGGGATTTTTCACATTGATGAACTTTCAAACGATCTTGCACGAAAACCCCAAATTCAACAAATGATCTTGGAGGACAAACCCGATGGTTTTTCCCGGATGAAGACCCCTAGAAATATAAACCCAAACTAATTGGCAATATTTAATTCTTCGTCTAGATGGCACCCTGACGAAACATCATCATAATGTAATCTTGGTGTGTATACATAGATTGGAAGGTTGAAGAAGAAGAGAAAATGTGGGCAAATTTTATGTCAAGGTTGAAATGATGCATGAATGGTTATTTATAGTTTGAAAATATTTAGGGCAAAAAGGACAATTTTGGTACAAAAAGAAATGAAATTTTGACCAAGTCAGCTCGCATGCGTCGACCTGAAATTCGTGTGTGTCAACAGACACGTTATAAAATGAATACATGTGTCTACCTGAGAAACAATATGTGTCGAACTGTGACTTATAGAATCTACATGCTTTAAAAATGAGTTACATGTGTCGACCAGAAAGACAGATGTGTCAACACATAAAATAATAATTTCTCCATTTTCAGAAAACTTTCAATATGTGTCAAGCTGTATAGATGCATGTGTCGACCTGTGACTTACATAAGCAACAAGCTTTAAAAATGAGTTACATGTGTCGAGCTGAAATTCGAATGTGTCAACACATGCAACTAAAAATCACACAAAAACAATTTTTCAAAGGCTCAGGTCAATTTTAATATGCTTTTTAATGATTCCTAAGACCTATAATGCAGAGTAGTGATACAAGACATAGAGATATCATCTATTTCAAAATCGTTCCATCTTTTCCCGGTTTTGACATCATGCAAAACCTCTAGAAGTGAAGTTGTACTCACAGGAGCTACTCCTAAGAATCTGCACGTTACCACATGGAGGCAACATTCAAAAGAGAGGGTGAGTAATCATAATTTGTTACCAAAAATAGAAGAAAAATATATAGTAGGTACAAACAACATCCTCATGAAATCCATGTACCATCTGATCTAAACAAGTGATTAGACTCGGAGACGGCCGTAACGGTTGATGATCCTTCAAGCAAGTTGATGGTAAGGAGAGGGTCGTGTACCTGCAAGACACTCTGATGCTAAAGTTAACAAATGTTCAAGGAAGAGAATAGAAAATATTAGGGTTTTGAGTGTTACAAAGTGACCCCTTGCCCTCAAAGGTATGATGGTTTATATAATGATCTTAGGAGGACTCTTATTGGTTGCTATATTTGTGCTAGAATATGTGGACCCGTGAATATAGTTGTCCGAGATGACGAGGTCAAATCGGGAGATGGTTCCCGTAACTGACCGTTATGTCGAGAAGAGGAGGCATAACGGGCATGACCCTCGATGAGGAGAGTTGGTCGATCGCCGACACCCGTCGGCGAGGATCGCCATGGCGGGCGGCGATGATGCCCTTTGGAGGCCTTTCGATCTGTTCGACTCGCTACTAGACTCGAAGAGATGGATTTCCCGACAACCTTTCGGGAAGTCCAGAACAATAGCCCCCCAAGTCGTTGCTTCTAGGCACAAAAGTGACGACTTAAAGCCAGCCTGGGAGTAAAAGGGGGAAAGTGTGTTTGATGGTGCTTGTCATCTACGATAGAGACGTTTTGTGATTTTTACGAGGACGTGCTCACACATTATTTATTTGTTTGTATGCTCGTAATTTTGAGCTACCTTACAAGTTTGTTTTTGCTAAATGTTCGGGGGTTTTCTCATTTGATGTATGTCTTCACTAGTGTGGGGTGTCTAGTCGAAGGGTGCCAGTTTGTTTACCGGGCTTGATCCTGAACTCAAGTCCATGTTAAAGAACTTAGATCGATGGCGTGAACGTCCCATCATGAGCTGGGTGTTCTGCCGGGTGAGGTACTTAGACAACGAGGCGGAGGGCATCTAGTGTTGTCAGTGTTTCAATGCCAACTGCTTTGGAAAAATTGTTACGGGAGCGTAATCCTCGTTCGAGCAAGTACTTCTTCATCTCGTCGGCCGTGCATACCTAGACGACCTATTTGTTGAACCTCTCGATGTATGTTCGGAGAGATTTGTCATCTTCTTGTATGATCGCTTCTAGTGAGGCCTTTGTATTTGGGTGACGACAAGAAGGAAGTGAAGTTCCTTGAGAACATCTTCCCCAACTTCTTCCATGAGGTGATGGACTCGTTGGGGAGGCTTTCGTACCAAGACATTTCCCCTTTCCTCAGAGTCATTGGGAACAATATGCACTTGATGGCGCCCCTAATGGCTCGGTAGTCGAGCATGAAGTCAATGTTTTCGATGTGCTCATCGGGATCAATAGTGCCATCGTATTGTCCGAGCTTCGAGGGCTTTTTCTAACCCGGAAGGGATGGGAATATCCATGATCTCCCGACAAAGATGACCATGATGCTCGTCTTCGTCGCTTCAACTTAGAGAGAGAGAGAGGGGGAGGGAGAACAGTTGTTCTTGACGTGTTGGGGTGGAGAAAGGTCTCAGTGTTTCCTGGGTTTTGGAGACGACGATCGGCTGCGGAGGCGACGTGGCTCACTTTTTGTCTTCTTGTATGAAGGAGATCCTCGATTTTTTCGAGGTGGGGTGTGTCCCCTCTTCTTCAGAAAAGATCGATCGGGATGATCCTCTTTCTGAGCAGGTTTTCTTGGTGAGAGACTACGGGAAAAAGCTGTTTTAGGTCTATGAGGTGGAGACGATGGGAGGTCCTTTTCTAGAGCCTTAATGCGCTGGCCCTGCTGGAGGAGGAGACTGTTAGTGTTATTGAGAGCGGACAAAATAACAACCAATGTTGGGTCTGCATTGGTCGACAGTGGTGCCGAGGGCTGAGGGATGACGAGGTCATCAACTTGATCCTTGGGTTTCTGGTTATCCAAGAGGGAATCTCGGTGGCAAACATCTTCAAAATCGGGGGAAGCGGTCCTGCGATCCCTATGATAAATGAGGTCCTCGAGACGAGGAGAGGTATTATTCCTGTCCGTTTTTTGGACGAGTAAGAGAATGGTCTTTTCTGAAAGGATTTGATCATTATTATCATCCATCTCGTTAGGTTGAGAGTATCTTTGATCTTTTGATATCGGGACGATGAATGAAGACGGGTAAGATAGCTCCTACAGACGGTGCCACTGGTTTGAACAAGTGATCAAAATCGGAGACAGCCAGAATGGTTGATGATCCTTCGAGCAATTTGATGTTGAGGAGGGGGTGGTGTACCTGCAAGGCACTCCGATGCTAAAGTAAGCAAATGTTCAAGGAAGAGGATAGAAAATATTAAGGTTTTGAGTGTAAGAAAGTGATCCCTTTCCCTCAAAGGTATGAGGGTTTATATAATGATCTTAGGAGGACTTTCATTGGTTGCTATATTTGAGCCGGGATATGCGGATCCACGAATATAGTTGTCCGAGCTGAGTATGTAAAATCGGGAGATGGTGCCCGTAACTAGCCGTTATGTCGACCAGGGGAGGCATAATGGGCATGACCCTGGATGGAGATAGTCACTCTAATCTACTCGACACCATTCGAGCAGACAGGATCTGGCCATGAGCAGAGCGGGCATATGATTCCCTTTGGAGACCTTTCGGTCTTTTCGACTCGCTGCTAGACTCGAAGAGATGGCTTTCCTGAAAATCTTTCGGGAAGACCAGAACACCATCATTTACCAAGTATTATACTCACACCTTCATATCATAATAACATATACACATCTTTGTCATAAAATCATCAACGCACCATTTAATCTACAACATCATCGAATCACTTAACCAACACTCATCCTCAAAGAATCATTTAATTAACAACATCATCACATAATAATACACTATTCATCAATACTAGATATTCACTGGAACACTATAAAATCACATGTACATCTTTTACCATCAAACATCATATAGTCATATAGTTCACAATTTTCATCATATCACAACTCATCAATACTTGATGTTAACAAAATACATCATAACATCACTTATACACATTTCATTGTGAAAACATCACCTATCACGTAGTTCACAATTATATAACTCACAACTCATCAACCATTTTATGCAATGTCACATAAAATGTTAATGTGGACACGACTAGTCAAATGCATATGGTACCAAATCTATTATTATAGGCCATTTCATGGTATATCAGACATATTTATCAACAATTACATCATGGTATCATCAAATCCTACATAACAGAACCTACATCTATCATAGCCCCATATCAATCATAATAACATGAGATTACCCCTTTATCTTGTTCTCTTTACAACTTTGATCTCTTCTTCTCCGCATTCTACGGAAAAATCCATCTGAGCCCAAACTATTCCTTCGCGTTCTCTCAAACTTCGATCGTACTAAATAAAAATATTTCTTCTCTTTTTCTCTTTTTTACCCCTAGGACCCTTTCTATGCCATTCACTTTATGCCCTCACTTATCACAATATATTACCACCATGCCCTCATTATCTCTACACACCAATTATACTATTTTATTATTAAATAATTATAACTATTATAAACTAAATTATTATTATTCACTCGTAAATCAACTAACCACAATCTAACCACAATTAACCGCATCAAACCATAAGTAACTATAATCTAACCACAACTAACCATATTTATTTAATCTAATTAAATCTAAGTTAAATCTCTACTTCTCACCACTAAACCCACACATATCATCATATATCAGATAAAATCAACAATAATTCACAAAATTAATTAAATAATGAATTCTATATTTTGGTGTGTTTCAACTCTCCCCCACTTAAAGAATTTTTTTTCCTAAAAAGTTACTTGGAGAAAATAGAGTCGGATACGACTCTCTCATCTGATCCTCACGTTCCTAAGTAAAACTTCCACCAGCTGGTCAATCCCATAATACCTTCACCAAGATAATCTCTTTACTCCATAACTGCTTTACTTCCCAACCTCCTATCCGCATGGGTGATACTACAACTGTCAAGTTATCTCTCACATGTGCATAATCCATTTGGATCACATGCGAAGGATCCAGAATATACTTCCTCAATCAAGATACAGGAAACACGTCATGAAAATTTGAAAGCGACAAATGCATTATTACATGCTGGCACATACTGTAACTTTCAAATTTTCTATTTGAAGTGCCAACACGTACAATTTTTAGGTTGGCACATGTACTACAATATTTAAGTAAAAAGCTACTGTAATGTATAGGCCGACACATCTTTCTTTTCAGGGCGACACATATACTTTATTTTTTACTTATGCGTCAGCACATACGAAATTTAGATCGGCACATACTATTTTATTGGGTTAATTTTTTAGTTCTTTTAATTCCAAAAATTACCTCTTTACATCTAAAATTCCACAACTATAAGTACGTCATTCATGCATCATTCCAACTTGATAAAACTATAAACACTTACTGCATTTTCTCTTCACCTTCAATCTCTAACTTATTCATTCACACTCATAAATCATACATAATCATCTTTTATCGGGGATTCATCTAGGAAAAGTTTGATAACGTCTAATTAGGTTCTTGTGTAGTTGAGAATATTGGGTTAATATTTGCAGGGGGTTTTATTTGGAAAAACCGCGGGTTTGTCCTTCAAGATCGTTGATAGGTTTGGGAGTTTCATGATACACATTTAAGAGAGGATTGTAGCCTAGTGAAAGCCTTTGGAGGTAAAGAATACAAAGGAATTATCATGAGAACGACAAATCAAGTTGACGTGTCTTATGTGCAATAGGTACAACTAATCGTGTGTGAAAGTTTTGGAGATAAAGAACAAAAATGAGTAACAAGTTTTGAATAATAAATTGGTAGCTATTTTTTCTTGGTCTTTCTCAATATCAAAAGACGAGAAGGGGTTGAATCAACAATAAATGGTTAGGATTTATAGGGTTGCTCTTGGAACACTTCTTTTATAATGAGTTTTTGCATAGTAAGAAATTATCTTAATTCCAGAATTGAAGTTGAGGGGATACATAACCACAATGAGGAATATCAGTTAACTTACTAAACAATACCTCGTGTATTTTTTCTTATATTTTTACTTGCTTTATTTTTTATTAATCAATTTGCCACATAGCATTTATTAAACGATCGAATCGTAAGAATTTTTTCAGTTACAATTTTTCATTTTGAATTGAGTGTTGATTTACTTATAATCACTTTTGATTATAAGTGCTTTTTTATATGAACTAAAATCTAAGGAAAATTATGATTCTATTGTACACCAAGTGTTCGACAAATTGTTTTGTTCATTTTTTTCCTAGTAACATTTGGAAATAGTATTGCTAGTAAATTGTTATACACGATTAATATTTTGTTACTTGATTAAAGTTTATAAATTCATTAATGTGTTGTTAATTCTATAGAGCTATGTATTTTGCATATCCAACTTCGAATATCTAGGTTCGTATAGATGACACTTTCGATCTATATCAAAACCTTTCGTGTGCACTCTTTTAAACTACTTTAAAAACTAGAATTTTTATCTAGATTTTTGGCTTTCTGATCTATTCACCCCCTCTAGATAAGGACCTATTGCTAACACCAGAAAGTCATCGATATCTAAGCATATGATTGTTATACTTTGTGCCAAAACCTGAATATAGACACCATACTCATATTTTCATTTGACGAATCCCCATTCGACTAAGTATAAGTCGATATTCTTGTTCCATGACTTAGGTTCCTATTTGAGGCTATATAGCACTTTGTTCTACTTATACACCTTACTCGCTTCTTCTGGGATCACAAACCCAGAAGGTTTTGTGACATAGAATTATTCTTCTATGTGACCATTTAGAAATACTAACTTTACATCTAAGTGAAATGTCGACCAACCTTGCTTGCATGTCAAGGCGATAACCAATACAACAGTCTCCAATCTTACGAATGGTGAAAATACTTAAGAGTAGTCGATTCCAACTCTCTTAGGAAATCCTTGAGCTATTAATCTCCTTATGTCTTTTTATTGACCCATAATTATTGTGTTTCAACTTGAACTGCCACTTCACTTTGATGGCTTTTGTATATACTTGAAATTTGACTAACTCCCATGTGTTTTTTCTTTTGATATCTTGCAACTCTTCTACCATATCATACTTCCATTTTGTATTATTTAAAGCCTCAATATAATTAAATGGTTTAACATCTTCAAGTAAACCAAAAGGAACTAATTCTCCATCTGGTGTAACTTCATCATCACCAGTTACTTCATAGTCTTAAAGTCTTGTTGGACGAACTCTAGATCTTTAATGTCTTTAGCTTGTGATATCCTCACCCTTTTTGACTTCTCCTCTATCAACAATGTCAACAACTACTTTAACTTCGACTAGAATATCATAAGTTTCTTCGACTTCAACTTCATTAGTTTCTTTGTCGAAGTCATAGCTCATAAACAACTTGTTAATTGCATCACCAAAATTCCAATCCAAGGCAGAATTTTTGTCAATCAAAATATCTTGACTTATCATAATCTTCTCATTAATTGGATTTAATATCCTATATACTCCAGTTTTATGATATCCTACCAGAATCATAGATTCACTCTTGTCATCAAGTTTCCTTCTTCTCGCATCAGGAACATGCTTGTAACAAATAGAGTCAAACACCTTTAGATGACTGACTGATGTTCGTTTTCCACTCCACACTTCTTTAGTAACCTTTCTGTTTAAATTCAATGCAGGACACATGTAAAGTATATAGAAAATAGTGCTGACTGCTTCACGCCATACAAATTTCAGAATATTTTTCTACTTCGCCATGCATCTCTCCATATCCAATATGGTCCAATATGGTCATGTTTCTTTTTTCTGCAATGTCATTATGTTGAGGCGTATAAGGAGCAGTTACCTCATGATCGACACCATGTTCTGCATAAAATGCTCAAACATTTGGGATGTGTATTCGCCACCTCTATATGTTAGGAGAACCTTGATATTCTTTTTACTCTGGTTTTCGACCAGCGCCTTGAATCTCTTAAATATTTCTAATACTTATTTCCTTTTTCTTAATCACATAAATCCAAATCTTTCGACTATACTCATCGACAAATGAGACGAAATACCTGTTTACACCAATGATATGCTCCTCAAAATTGCCACATACATCTGAATGTACAACTTTGAGTATGTTTGTAAAGTAAAAAAAATGATTTTATGGATTTCTTCCCTACTAACTAGCCTTCCCACAGTTTGTCGCACATCACAAGACTTGGTATACCCATTACCATTTTTTGAGTGATCAGTTGATTGAGTGACCTAAAGTTCATATGTCTAAACCTCAAATACCATATCCAACTATTCTTGTGGTATACAACTATTTTTGTGACATTGTACCTCAGTCTAAATGATCATGGTCTTAAATGTCCCATTCCATGTTAGAGGAGATTTCAAGACCAAATTATCTCGAGTTTTGAATAGTTCCACAACTCCATCTTTCATAACAAATGAGAAACCTTTTTCGACCAATTGTCTAACACTTACCAGATTGCACTTTATTCTAGGTCCATATAGTAAATTTGATCATAGCTTTCGCTCTATTGCTCATTTGAATAACTATGTTGTCAGTATGTTCTGCTTGCAAGTAGATATTATCAGTAATTTTAACCTTGATCTTCTTCGACTCTTCAAAATCTGTCAACCACACCTTTTGACCAATCATCTTGTTATTCAAGCATCCAGAGTCGAGGCATCAGATCTTGGATTTGACATGGTTATTTTCAATTGCAATCATAACCACCATATCTCTATAATCATCTAAATCTTGGCGTGCAATGTTTGCTCCTTCATCCTTGCTTTTTGTCGATCCAGTGTCTTTCTTGTACCAATAATTCTTAGCCAAGTGACCTAACCTTTCACAGTTATAGCACTGCAAACATTTTTTCTCTTCTTTGTCATTCTGATAGGTATTTCCTTATCCTCTTTTCTAGGATTCATAAGCCATATCATCGACCTTGTGCTTGTGAGGATTCGACAAATACTTCTTACTTCGAGTCTTGTCTCATTTGTCTTTGAACTATTTGGAACCGCCATGCTTCTTCCATGTCTAAGCCTGCAATGCTTGTATAGAATGTTAAACCCCTTTCTCTCGACATTCTGAATCTCATGCGCCTCCAATGAACCAATCAAATCTTCATGTTTTAGGGTTTCAATATTGTTGAATTCTTGAATAGCTACGATAAGGTGATCAAAGTAAGAGGTTAATGTACGCATTACCTTCTCAACTATCATTTTATCAGTTAGGGTTTCACCATAACCCTTCATGATATGGACAATATTCTGCACCTTCGACACATAGCCTGCAATCTTTTCATCCTTTCCCATCTGCAATAATTCATACTGTTGTCGCAAAGTCTGAAATTTGACGATTTTGACTTTCTCACCTCCTTCGTAGTACTTGACAAGAATATCACATGCCTCTTTCGCCGATTCAACATCTAAGATCCTGTCAAAATTCTCCGAATCTATTGTTGATTGAATGCGATACACATCCTTGCAATTTTTCTTCTTGGCATCCTTATGCACGACTTTCTGAGCATCAATTGCGTTCTCAGCAATCTTATGGACCCCATTAGTAACCACTTCTATGGTTTCATGGAAGTCAAACAAAGATTGCATATGTTTTCTCCATCAGATCCAATTCTTGCCGTCAAGAGTTGAAAGAAAATCCAAAATACCATTATTAACATTCATCTTTGCAGCAAAAACGGTGAACAACTCACGATTCCGAAAGCACTTTCACTGACGTGTAATTCTTGAAAATACGATAAAGAATATAATCAGCTCTAGATACTAATTTATTGGTGTGTGAGACACTTTTAATGAGGAAAAAAAGAAAAAGAATAAAAATAAAAATTAATATTATTGAACTGAATAATTTACATTACACACACACAGATATATATATATATATATATATATATATATATATATATATATATATAGGATCAATTACGAAGAGTTACACCATGAGTTACACTGCTCAGCGTCATTAATATTTTTAAAATCAACCGTTGGATTGAAACATACCATCATATAGATCATACCTATAAAATTTGAGATTAATCTATAATGATTTACCATGTCATTGAACTACATCAAAATTAACGTTATATGAAAGTCCATTTTGACGTTAATTTTTGGATATCTTGATCGTATAGTAAATCTTTATAGATTAATCTTAAACTTTATAGGTATGATCTATATGATGGTATGTTTCAATCCAACGGTTGATTTTAAAAATATTAACCAGTGACATTTTGAGCGAGTGTAACTCATGGTGTAACTCTTCGGGTGTAATTTGATCTCTCTCTAACTCTCTCTCTCTCTCTCTCTCTCTATATATATATATATATATATATATATATATATATATATATATATATATATATACTAACTAATAAATTCTAATTAATTTAAGCTTGAGCTTGAATTACTTAACTTAGATTATATGTAACAATATAGAAACCCAAATAAAGTGAGAGACGTTACCGTTAAAAAAACCAAAATTTATATTACGAACGTGGTCTCATCCTTTATAAAAAATAAGGTTAAATATATTTTTAGTCCCTATAAATATGTGACCCTGCAATTTTGATTCCTCCAAATTTTTCCTTTGAATAATGGTGTTCGCAAAATTATCATGCACGTAGTTTTAGTCCCTGTTGTTAAACCAATGTGTATTTTTGAATGATTATTTTACAGTTATGTGTAAAACATTATAAGAAGTTCTTCGGAAAAAAAGAATTGAAAATTTGATTTCTAAATTGAAATTTTCATTGCTTTTATTAATATCTTTTGAAATTTTAAAAAATTATATTTAATTATTCTCATTTTAAAAAAATCTAAAATTTAGTAAAAAAAATATTTTAGAGTATTCTGAACACATATAAAAAAAATATTCAAAAAATGAAAAATTTAAAGGTAATTAAACCGTTTTAAAAATTTTAGAAAATAATATGGAGTAAAACTGCATGAATAAAATTTCAGGAATGCTATTTGTATACCATTGTGTACACCAAATACTTACACCAAACACTGTTCACCGTATTTATACGGTGAATAATATTTTATAAAATAAAATAATAATATTTATAAAAAAAATAATTTATTTTAAAAATTATTTTTATAGCACAAATATAAAATTTATTATTAACCAACTTTATTATTGCATTAACCAGAAAAATACATGCTATTAACCATATATTTTATTAGTAATATATATTAACCAAGTTTAATAATTCATTAACCAATAATGTACATAACATTAACCAAGTTTTGACATTAAAATATGAAATATAAAATAAATAAAGTTGGTTATTATATTACATATTTTAATGTCAGAACTTGGTTAATGTTATATAAATTATTGGTTAATGAAGTAGAAAACTTAGTTAATATATTACAAATTAAATATATGATTAATAACATGTATTTTTCTGGTTAATGCAATAATGAAATTGGTTAATAATAAATTTTATATTTGTGCTATAAAAATAATTTTAAAAATAAATTATTTAAATATTATTATTTTATTTTAAAAAATACTGTTCACCGTATAAATACGGTGAACAGTGTTTGGTGTAAGTATTTGGTGTACACAATGGTGTACAAATAACATTTTTCATAACATTTTTATCAAGACTATAATTCGAAAGAAAATTTTAGACGGAAAATTTTAGACGGATCAAAATTACATAATCACATATTTATAGTGACTGAAAATAGATTTAACCCTAAAAAATATGGATATTACCAATTTTTTAATATTTTCCAATATGCATAAGTACCCCTCGTATTCCTATTTTTCTTTTCATCAACCCCAAGCATACAAACTTATTAACAATATATGTAACATAGATGTCTAGTTTGAGTGGTTTCAGATATCATCTAGGCACACCAACAATTTCTATCCACATCACTTGTCTTTTTCCAAACCATGGTTACAAGACCACATGCAATCATCATAACCAATCATCGTCAAATCAAGTTATTTAATTTCAATATCAACGTCACTCATTAATACCCCAACGATGATTATAAATAAGATCTGCAAGGCAATTATCCCATTAAAAAACTCAAAGAATATGATGAAGAAAATCTACAAGGAAATCCATAACCACCTTAAGAAAATGAAGAAGCAACAAGATGAAAAATGCTTGTGGAAGAAGACCATATTAATGGGGGAGAAATGTCAGCCATTGGAATTTCCAGGTGCAATTTTTTATGATAGTGAAGGGAATCAACTTTCTGAGCCACCAAGAACACCAAGGAATAGTCCTTTAATTTCCTTTGGTAAATCTATGTCCCAAATGTAAGGTCAAGAATAGACTTATATGTGTTTTACATTGCATGACTTGTTTAATAAAAAGTTTAGTATAATTTTCTGAAGTTTCTGGCTATTTAGTTTTATTTTATTCTGTACAATTTTTAATTTGTTAAATATAACTATTTCATGAATTAGTCTAATTATAGTGTTTTGTGAAGTACTAATGTTATATGTCAACTATACTTTTAAAGATGTATATGTGAGTGACATGACATGATCCAAGAATAAAATCGTCAAAGTAGTCGTCTAAGCTTTAAAAAATATACTAAAAAACTTATTTAATAAAATGACCATATTTTCCACAATATTAAAAATTAAAATTAGTCAAAATCTTTTTTTAACTAATTAAAGTTAAATTAGATTTAAATTTATTGTTTTCCTAACAAATTATAAATTAATTTATTTTGTTATTAATTAAAAAGTAATATTAAAAGACTTTGATAAATAACTTAAAAAATGAATTTATAACATACAAACAAAATTAGACAAAACTTAATAGTTTTAGTAAAATATTATTACAGCCTGAAAAATAGCATTGTTAAAAATTTATGTTGAGCCTTCAATATACATGTGCTAATGTGATTTTCATGAAATATTTAAATGAGAAAAAGAATATGTTTTGATAGTGTAAAATTGTCAATCAATTGAGAGATATCTATTCAATTAAAATATATATTTTTTTTTAAAAAATATTTATATGATTTGGCAAATTTAAGGAGAAATATGCACCCAAAATATAAAAATATTTTGCAGTGTTAACTAGTAAGAGACATGCATCCAATTAAAAAAATAATTTGGCAAATTTAAATTTTTTGATTGTATGTATAAAGTTGATTTACATCATGTATGCAATATCTTTAAACTCTATTTAAATGGTGTGATAACTGGTTTAAAAAAAAATCAGTTATTATTATAAAACAATGAAGTCATCACCTAATTTTATTTGTTCTAAAGAACGGAGAAATATAGATAAAACCCACGAATGATGGATAAGACGGTCTACGAAACCAAAAGATATAGATTCGGGAGTCGATTATGGAAGGGGGAGGTATTAGCACTCATCACGTCCATCGTATTCGATGGGAACCATTTAGTTCGTGTGTGCTTATGTGCGTTTAAAGAATTTACTAACTTCTAAAATAAGAAAGGAGAAAGAAGATTGGTCTTTATTTATGGGTTTTTGAACTCGCCAAAGACATTGCATCTTGTGCCTACGTACTCCCTCGTGCAATGTGAAAGTCAGAGTTCTATAGTTTCTCTCAAAAATGTCTTGGTTGGTTGTGTTTGATTTTATAAGAAAAATTATGCATCAGATGTAACGCCCCGATATTTAATTATTTATTTAATTAAATATTTAGCTATTTATTTGTGAATTATTAGTTGATATTGTTGTTACGAAGATTTAAGTTGGTTTGGTCGTAGAATAATATTGGGAATGATATTATAATTATAAGATTAGTGTTAGTGGGCTTGAGTTGTAGGGATAGTAGTAGTAGACATGGCAATATAATCCATACCCGCGGGTACCCGCCCTGAATTTGACGGGAAAACCCACTTTGACTGGGTTTAGGTTCGGGTTTGGGTTTTCCCCGATTTTAAAATATGGGGATGGGGCAGGTAATGGGGAATGTAGTACCCACCCTGCCCCCGCCCCGTTTGTTATTATTATTATTATTATTATTATTATTATTATTATTATTATTATTATTATTATTATTATTATTATTATTATTTTGGAATGTAGAATACTTTTTACTATGTGTTTGTTTGGATGGTAGTTTGGAATATGAATTTGTATTTTTTTATTTAGTTTTTATATTTTGGATTATTTGGTTTTGTTAATTTAAAATATTAATTGTATGGTTACTGAATTAATACTTTCGTTTGTATTTTTTATTATTTGAAATATATGTTTGAAATTCTTTAAGATTGTATTTTACTTTTGTAATATAAATTCATATTTGTTAGAATTGGGGCGGGTTTTGGGTTCGGGGCGATTTTTGGGTTCGGGGAAGGATTTGGGTTAAGGCAAGTTTTGGGTTTGGGTTTGGGTCGGGGATCCCCGAACCCATTTGGGACGGGTTTGGGGTTCAATTATTTATCCCCGACGGGTATCGGGGCGGGGAATGAGGATTTATCTGGGATTCGGGTTTGGGGTTGGGGAATATAAAAACTGTCTCCGCCCCGCCCCGTTGCCATGCCTAAGTAGTAGTAGTAATGGAGGTGCAAAGTTAAGCCCAAATAATAGTATTATTATTATTATTATTATTATTATTACTATTGGATTAAAAAGAATAGAAGGAAATTAGGTTGCAGTAGAGAATAAGGTTTTGGCTTTTGGGAGAATAGATCGTGAAAAGAATTGCAGACCAAAGAGGTACAAGAATTTTGACGGAGAAAAGTGAATCGATCGAGGAATTCGTAGAGCAACCTTCAATCCAAGGTAAGGGTGAGGTTCTTGCTCTATAATTGGGGATATGATGGGCAATAGGTAGTTTGGGATGTATGATTCGCTAGGTTGTGTCATGTCGATGTGGTTAACCGTAGAAAATCCCAAATTGGAATATATGATCTTGTTATTCTGTGTATGTTGTTGTTGTTGAGTGAAAAGGATGCATAATTCTGCTGTTAGATGATATATTGTTATTACTGTTTGCAAATAATCCCAATAGGATCGTGTAATTTTGAGAAAACTGGTTTTTAGGTGAAATCACGCTGCATGAGTCGATCCATAATGTTATGTATCGATACAAGCTAATACGATTTTAAAAACCAGGAGCATGAAAATTGCTTGCATCGATACATAAGGCCTTGCATCGACTCATGGGGCTGTTCTGGAAGACTTGTATCGACTCATACGAGGTATGTATCAATACAAGTCAGTTTTGTATCAATACAAAGGGAGCATGTATTGGCTCATACTGTGTTGAATCAGAAAAACAAAAAATTGTATTACGTATGAGTCGACTCATACGAAGCTTGTGTCAATACAAGCTTTGTATGTATCGATGCATGGAGTTTTGCATCAATCCATACTGAACAGAAACAGAAAAGTAATTCTGGAAAATCATTTTGGTCGTATCTTCGTGACCGTAACTCCGATTTTGTTGCCGTTCGAACCGTTGGAAAGCTAGAATTATGATTTAACCTATAATAATACTTTAAAATACAGTAGGTAAGATTTTGAGGACTTGATGTAGTTTCCGTATGTGAAATATGTTGTTGTCGTTGTTGTGGAACGTTGTTGTAGTTTGATAGCTAAAGTTGATGGTTGAATTGTTGTTGATTACGTTGGCCGTAAGGGGAGAAATGAATATGTCGTAAGCTGGTTTACGTTGTGGTTTTACGTTGTTGTTGTTGTATTCCATTTCTGATCATTGCATACATACATTTGCATATTATGTTGAGCCGTGAGGGGCAAAACATCGTTGAGTCGTTAGGGACAGGATGATTACGTTGAAGGCTTAAGCCTTGATGCCTCGGAATTACTGGAAATTGTTTACATTGGGAGTTTTACTCCGATGGATCCACATGCATTTACATTCGTTGAGTTGCATATCATAATATATAATGATGTTGTCTTGTATTGAATCATGTTGTTATTGCCTTGAATTTAGTTGCTGTTTGATAAATGTCACCGCATATATGTTGTTGTTGGTATGTTGTTGTATTGAATTGTGTTGTTGTGGAATAGTTGTGTGTTATTGTTGATTAGTTGGGTGATTACAAAATGGTGACATTATATGATTTCGGACTATACATTGTTTATCATAATCTCAATTATATGGTTTGATATCTCACCCTTTACTTGTTTTCGTCGTGGCCTTTATATTAGTAACATGCAAGTAATGATGAATGAAGAGTTAGTAGCCGTTAGTTCGAGTATGGTGTCATTTTCTCTGATACGTAGAACTCGGGGGGAATGAACACTTGTCGTATTTTGTTATTTCGTTGATTGAATATGATGTTGGTGAATTGAGAAGTTTATTATGTTATTGTTGTTGAAGAATCATATGATGCTATGTTTTGTTTTGTAAAAACTATTTTAATTCCGCTGCTAGTTAATGAAGTTGTTTACGTTTGAATGAAAATGACATGATTATGTGTTTACGTTGAGAATTGTGACATCCTGACATTGTTAGAATTGTTAAACTCTGATTTAAATTAAATGAACACGTGGGGTAGAATCGGGGTGTTACAATAGTGGTATCAGAGCAGGTCGGTCCGTCCGGCCAAAGTTGTCGAGTTTTTTAACAATCGAGTATTGTTATGTAGTTCTAATTTGGATTGTGTTGCAATGATAAGTTGAGATGGCTTGAAGTAACGATGTTGCAATTGCTGCTGCTTTGGAAGCAATGGCTAATGCGATGGAGAATCAACCGGATATTGGTGGGGATGCTGGATCCCGAAGGTTGGCGACTTCTCAGAGGGAGAATCCGCCAGTGTTCAAGGGTAAGCATGACCATGATGGAGCACTTGATTGGTTGAAGGAGATAGAGAGGATCTGCCGCGTGATGGATTGCACCCAAGCGCAAAAGGTTCGTTATGGGACTCATATGTTAGCAAGTGAAGCTGACGACTGGTGGCTAGAAACGCGTCAGAGATTGTAGGCTACAGGTGAAGAAATCACTTGGGCTGTATTCCGTAGAGAATTTATGAGGAAGTATTATCCTGAAGATATTCGGGGTAAGAAGGCAATCGAGTTCCTTGAGTTGAATCAGGAAAATAAGTCTATGACTGAGTATGCTGCGAAGTTTGTGGAACTAGCTAAGTTCTATCCACACTTTAATGGAGAAGGTGCCGAGTTTTCTAAGTGCATCAAGTTTGAGAACGGATTGCGCTCGGACATCAAGAAAGTTGTTGGTTATCAGAAAATCCATGTCTTTTCGAATTTGGTTGATAGTTGCAGGATCTATGAGGAGGATAGTAATGCTCATCACAAAATTCTTACTGATAAGAGAGGCAAGAATCAACAGAACCGTGGCAAGCCTTATGATGCTCCAGCCGGTAAGAGTAAACCAGAAAAGGATGACAGTCAGAGAACTAGTGGGGGAGATGCTCCTGCTAAAGTTGTATGTTTCAAATATGGACAAGCCGGTCATAAGAGTTTTCTTTGTAATGCTGATGTGAAAAAGTGTTTCCGCTGTGGTAAGTTTGGACATGCAATTTCTGAATGCAAACATAAGGATATGATCTATTTCAACTGTGGTGAGGAGGGACATCTGAGTAATCAGTGTCAGAAACCAAAGAAGGCACAAACTAGTGGGAAGGTGTTTGTGTTGGCTGGAGGTAAATGTTTTTCCTTGATAGTGTTTTCGCTAATACTGTTGTTGCTGCTGATTGTATTGAATAATTAGTATGCGTGCATTGGATTCGAATATTGTTGGGCTGATTATGACAGGGGATGTAGCGACCTAAGTAAGAACCAAAACGCGACTTAGGCTAAATTAGGAAGTGAAGTTAAGGATGATAGTATTAGATAAATTTCGAGGACGAAAATATTCCAAGTGGGGGAGAGTTGTAACGCCCCGATATTTAATTAAATATTTAGCTATTTATTTGTGAATTATTAGTTGATATTGTTGTTACGGAGATTTAAGTTGGTTTGGTCATAGAATAATATTTGGAATGATATTATATTTATAAGATTAGTGTTAGTGGGCTTAAGTTGTAGGGATAGTAGTAGTAGTAATGGAGGTGCAAAGTTAAGCCCAAATAATAGTATTATTATTATTATTATTATTATTATTGGATTAAAAAGAATAGAAGGAAATTAGGTTGCAATAGAGAATAAGGTTTTGGATTTTGGGAGAATAAATCGTGAAAAGAACTGCAGACCAAAGAGGAACAAGGATTTTGACGGAGAAAAGTGAATCGATCGAGGAATTCGTAGAGCAACCTTCAATCCAAGGTAAGGGTGGGGTTATTTCTCTATAATTGGGGATATGATGGGCAATAGGTAGTTTGGGATGTATGATTCGCTAGGTTGTGTCATGTTGATGTGGTTAATGATAAGATGCTATGTTTTGTTTTGTAAAAACTATTTTATTTCTGCTGCTAGTTAATGAAGTTGTTTACGTTTGAATGAAAATGACATGATTATGTGTTTACATTGAGAATTGTGACATCCTAACATTGTTAGAATTGTTAAACTCTGATTTAAATTAAATGAACATGTGGGGTAGAATCGGGGTGTTACATGAGACACTTCAAATGCTTGAACTTTGACTTGTTAGTTTGTTTGAAAAACTAAGTCTTTGTTCGTATTTGAAATGGCTATTGCACACTCTTTTTATGAAAAGAGTTTGATGATCGCATATAGGCGAAAAAAATACTTGAGTGAGTTGAGTTGATTTTAAGTGGGTGACAAGTAGTAAAACATTAGACTATCATCTAATGATTCAAATACTAAAAATTGGACGAGTAAGCTCATCCAATTGTCTATCATCCCAAAACTTTATTATTAAATCGGTGAAGTGAAACATGGTTCACGTTATTAAGTGTTTCGAATGAATAAAAGTTTTAGCTTATTGGGCTATCATCCAATAACCTAAAGACTTTAAATTCGATTAAACCGTCTGGCTATCATCCAACAATTTAACTGAATACCACTCTATTATTTTTTTGACGCGGATAGAAGTTTTTAGCTTGTTGGGCTATCATCCAACAATCTAAATACTTCAAGTTTGTTTAAACCATTGGGCTATCATCTAACGATTTAAACAGACATCATCCAAGTTTTTTTTTTATGAAATTCATTTTTTTGAAAACAAATTCAATTAAGTTAATTTAATTTTTGAAAGTGTTTTACAAGGTTTTGGTATATGGACCAAGAGAAGTTGAATCAGGTCATGATTAATCAAGTATATGGACTTAATTAATCTCGTGAGGATGCGTGCTCCTATCCCCAACCATAAAACTCTTGTGCATGGATAATTGGTATATGGATCAATATTTATTTGGGTTATGGTTAATCGATACAAACTAGGGCTTTGATTAACCTTGTGAGAATGACCATGCACATTCTCAACTACGAGACCCTTGAGAAATTTGGTATAAGAACCAAAAAATAAGAAAAAATAGAATTAATTGCATCAAGTGTGTGGGGTGTGCACATGTGGATAATTCATACAAACATACAAGGAAACAAGTAAATAATTAAGCCACACAATACAAGTCCGAAACCTTAAATAATTATTAGAATAAATATTTTTTATTTGATAAAAATTAATTTATAGTTTAATCAATAATTATCAAATACAAACTATCTTAGTACTAATAATTATTTAATACATAACCAAAATTTATTTGTATAATTTAATAGAAATTAAATAAATGAGATAATTAAAAGAGTAGGGTGTAGAAATAGTCTGTATTGCTGAATCTGAGGGTGTAATAAGAAAACCAGAGAGAAAGTCCAGGACCAAATAAACGGAAAATCCATTGCTATTGGATGATCCAATGTAGCTGATTCCGAATGGTGCTGGCCAGAATGACGGGGGTGCATGGTAGCGGCATGGGAGGCGTGCATAGAATCATCAATAAGAAAATAATATAGGCGGTGACACTTGTCACCACCATGTTAAGACACCTTTAATACCCTATTAGTGGAATAAAAACAAGATTAAGTAAAGGAAAACATAATTGTTTTTTCTTCCAGAAATTAACTAAAACTCTCTCTCTCTCTCTCTAACTTGAATCTCGTCGGAAGTGATAAAGTGGTCGTGTCAAAAATCGCCTTTCGACGGCGGAGGCGTTCGGCCAAAAAGTTCTGATTCTGAATTTTTTGTTATTTCGATTCCTCTTTCTCTTCTAAACACTAATCTAAGGTTATTTTGCAGAAAAAAACTCGAGATTTGCCCTAGATCTAAGAAGGGAAGGTGAAACTATAACTCTCGGATTCAATAAACAACGATAATGATGATGAGGTGCAGAAAAATGAAAGAAAAAAAGGAGAAGAGTGAAAGAGATGGAGCCACAACGTTTGGAAACATATATTTGTATCAACCTTTGGTGAGATCTTTCTTTTACTCTCCTCTATCTGATTCGCGACCTGTGGTATCCTACTTCTTCTTCTTTCAATTTTGTGATTTTTGAAGGGATTAACGATGTAGGAAAGTGATGAGTTCTTGATTTAGGGTTTTGAGATCTAGGGTTTGTGCCGCTTTTGTTTTTCTCTGTGAACATTGGTTGTTTTTTTCTTGGAATCTGTGAAAATGATTATTCTTATACTAATGCCATTTTATGGTTTCCATGTTGCTGGACTTTGATTTCTTCTTGAAAGACTTGTACGAATTTTGTGTATTTGGGCCTGACATTATTCTGATATCTGATTTGTGATTTTTGCTTGTTGGGCTTGACAACATTGTTTTTGACTTGCTACTTGTTGACTCTGTTGGTGAATTTGTGATTACTGTAGTAATTTTGTCTTGAATTGTGATGTAATGTGATTTTTAATTGTCCCTTTTGTTTTACTATGATGATTGTGATGAGACTCTTGGCTGAGCTGTTTTTTGTCTGTTCAGATTTTTGTCTTACTATAAACTTGTACAATGATGGAATTTCCGAGTTACACCTCCTTTTTATGAACCAAAGACAAACTTTGTGATTTGCAATAGGAAACTGACCCATGATTAATCTTGAAATTTTGATTAAGAGGCTTTAATGTTGAGCTTAAACATGATTGAAAACCCTTAAATTTGATTTCGAGTACAAACCCTAATGATGAGCTTGAAAGAACTTCTTGAATTTCTTTGTTCTTGTTTCAAAATGATTATTTTGTAACCACACTTTCTTTCTCCTTGTTTCATGTGTGAGAATTGGAAAGCTTGAAGAGAATCATGGTAAGGGATGAAGAGCATGGACCAAGATTAACTAGAATTAAAGAAAGTCTTAGAGCTTGGAGGACTTTGCAAAAATGTGAACTCAAGAGGCCCTGATTCGGCTTTAGCTTTTACATCCTTGATGTGAATTTGTATCAATTTATTGAAACTTTCTTTTATGCCAAAAATTTGTAATTTAGAACTTTAAATCTTCTTTGAATACTCTTTCGAACACTTTGAGAAGTGCCTTGAAAATAAACATGAGAAACTTGTAAAGTTCTATGAACCATTAAAGTTTTCTTTTAAGAAAGAAACTTGAATATCAAGAAATAAATTTGTGCCAAGTAAATTCAATAACTTTAGAACTTGAATTCTATTTTGTAATCTCTTGAATATTTGAGTTGATATCAAGATGTTGAAAGCAAATCCCAACAATTATATCTTGTATTATTCCTTGAATTGAATTTGGAATTCCCTTTGAACTCAAACTTGTGACCACTTGTTAATTCAAATTATGACAATCTTTTGAATTGGTTTGAATCTTTTGAATGTCCTTTTAGGCTTGAGAAATTTGCAAGTCCTTGTAATTTTAAGTTTGGATGTAAAATAATTCATCATGAAAATCAATCCACATGTTTTAGCTTTCCAATCTTCTTGAATTCAAAACATAAAAAGTATGCATTAGGTGGACTTTGGTTAACACACTTATCCAAATAATGAATGTCAAACCGAACGAAATTCCTTTTTATCGATGAACCACAAAAAGAATATCATCTTGAAAAAGAAACCCATAAACTCAAAAATATTTCCCCATGATCAAAGGTTAAGAGAATACTTTAATTCACAACTTCCATAAGACAACTTATCCTTTGAGATCAATCTAGATAGTCTAATCAAACGAACCAATTCTTGAATTAAAGTCCAAGGTTCAAACGGACCATAATTTGCAATCAAGGAGGCATATTGAAATCACTTTATGAACAAAGAAGTTCTCAATGAATCAAGGGCGTGAAACCCTAATTTTAAAGACATGAATATGAGAAATTTTGGGATATGACAGCTGCCCCAATTTAATCATCTTAAACCAGATAAGTGAGAAAGAGAGACATCCTTCGAATATTCAAGGTGGAAGAGGATTGAATACTAAAAGAACCCCAAAAAATTTCCCTACGCGGGATACCAAGGCCACGAAAGAAAGCATATAAGATATCTTGACTACAGAGTCAAGGAAGAGGTAACTCATGAGAAAAAAACTAGTTAAACAACATCAGAATGTCTTAACACAACAATAACGATTGAGAAATATAAAAAAAAAAAACTCAACATCATTGGGGATAATCGAGTAACCAAAATGAGCAATAAACAACAAGTCTTCACGAAAATGCTTTGAGAAACAACAGATTAAGCAATCTCAAGATGTTTTAACGAAAATGCTTTGAGAATAAAACCGCATTTCTCAAGCGAAAAGAAAAGCAATAAATTAAGCCATCTCAGGATGTCTTAACGAAAATGCTTTAAGAAGAAAACCGCACTTCTCAAACGAAAAGAAAAGCAATAAATTAAGCCATCTCAAAATGTCTAAACGAAAATGCTTTGAGAAGAAAACCGCACTTCTCAAGTGAAAAAAAAAAAGCAATAAATTAAGCAATCTCATGATGTTTTAATGAAAATTCTTTGAGAATAAAACCATATTTCTCAAGCGAAAATAAAAGCAATAAATTAAGCCATCTCAAGATGTCTTAACGAAAATGCTTTGAGAAGAAAACCACACTTCTAAAGCGAAAAGGAAAACAACATATTAAGTCATCTCAGGACGTCTTAACGAAAATGCTTTGATAAGAAAACCGCAATTCTCAAGCGAAAAGAAAAGCAATAAACTAAGCCATCTCATGATGTCTTAACGAAAATGCTTTGAGAAGAAAATCACACTTCTCAAGCGAAAAGAAAAGCAATAAATTAAGCCATCTCAGGATGTCTTAACAAAAATGCTTTGAGAAGAAAACCGCACTTCTCAAGCGAAAAAAAAAGCAATAAATTAAGCAATCTCAGGATGTTTTAACGAAAATGCTTTGAGAATAAAACCACACTTCTCAAGCGAAAAGAAAAGCAATAAATTAAGCCATCTCAGGATGTCTTAACGAAAATGATTTGAGAAGAAAACCGCACTTCCAAGCGAAAAGAAAACCAATAAATTAAGCCATCTCAATCGTCTTAAAATAAGAAAACCGCACTTCTCAAGCGAAAAGAAAATCAATAAATTAAGCCATCTCATGATGTCTTAACGAAAATGCTTTGAGAAGAAAACCACACTTCTCAAGAGAAAATAAAAGCAATAAATTAAGCCATCTCAGGATGTCTTAACGAAAATGCTTTGAGAAGAAAACCGCACTTCCAAGCGAAAAGAAAACCAATAAATTAAGCAATCTCAGGATGTCTTAACAAAAATTCTTTGAGAAGAAAAGAACACTTCTCAAGCGAAAAGAAAAGCAATAAATTAAGCCATCTCAGAATGTCTTAAACAAAATTCTTTGAGAAGAAAACAACACTTCTCAAGCGAAAATAAAAGCAATAAATTAAGCCATCTCAGGATGTCTTAACGAAAATTCTTTGAGAAGAAAACCACACTTCTCAAGCGAAAAGGAAAACAACACATTAAGTCATCTCAAGACGTCTTAAAGAAAATTCTTTGATAAGAAAACCGCACTTCTCAAGCGAAAAGAAAATCAATAAATTAAGCCATCTCATGATGTCTTAACGAAAATGCTTTGAGAAGAAAACCACACTTCTCAAGAGAAAATAAAAGCAATAAATTAAGCCATCTCAGGATGTCTTAACGAAAATGCTTTGAGAAGAAAACCGCACTTCCAAGCGAAAAGAAAACCAATAAATTAAGCAATCTCAGGATGTCTTAACAAAAATTCTTTGAGAAGAAAAGAACACTTCTCAAGCGAAAAGAAAATAATAAATTAAGCCATCTCAGGATGTCTTAAAAAAAATTCTTTGAGAAGAAAACCACACTTCTCAAGCGAAAAGAAAGTAATAAATTAATCCATCTCAGGATGTCTTAATGAAAATTAGAGACTATCAGCAGACTCTAACGAAGATATAATTGAAAAAATGTCAGAAAAATCACAAAGAGTTAAAGATTACCCGCAAACTTTAACGAAGATATGATAGAGAATTTGTTAGAAAAATCCCAAATAGTTAAAGAATACCCGCAGACTTTAACGAAGATATAATTGAGAATTTGTCAGAAAAATCCCAAAGAGTTAAAGAATACCCGCATACTTTAATGTAGATATGATTGAGAATTTGTAAGAAAAATCCCAAAAAGTCAAAGAATACTCACATACTTTAACGAAGATATAATTGAGAATTTGTCAGAAAAATCACAAAGAGTTAAAGAATACCCCAGACTTTAACATAGATATGATTGAGAATTTGTCAGAAAAATCCCAAAGAGTTAAAGAATACCCTCAGACTTTAACGAAGATATAATTGAGAATTTGTTAGAAAAATCCCAAAGAGTTAAAGAATACCTGCAGACTTTAACAAAGTTATGTGGCTGGAACAATATTAGAATTGTTGTGCACGAAGGTGCAATGAGCCATGGCATGCTGAATGTCTTAACCATGTAACTTTCGAGTTACCGACAGAACAAATTCAGATGCATAACCGAGAATACACTTCTCCGGGGATAAACAAATCATATTCAACACACTGGTGTGATATAGATGTTTATGAAGTCGGTTAATCTTTGTATCCAACATTCCTGCTGATAAAAGATTTTTAATGAACATGTACATACATGTTAAATAACTTCTGAGTTGACAAAATCTTTAATCTCTATGCAGATAGCTTTACCGTGGATAGAAGAATCAAGTTCAGCACATGCGGCTGAAAAACTTCGATGGTAATGATCTTCAATTTGTTGGCATTGTACCAACGATGCGTTGTAGCAAGTAGATATGTGGATCAACTTCTGAGTTGGCAAAATATCATGAGATTGAATAAACATCCTACTTGGTGGATATTTGTCTCTAGAGTAATAGAGGACTTACTGGGGAAATAAACATGCCAGAAGTTCAACGGGGTCTATTGAGAACAACTCAGAGAAGAAAATCTGTAGAGGTTACTGCCACTAAAATTTTTCGGGAAAATTCTTATCTGAAAGAATATTGAAAATACCCTGAATATGTTGTAGTAATCCTTTCCGAAGGAGACTCACTTGGGAGTAAATGAAACTTTACTGGGAAAACTTCCTAAGAAAACCATAGGAGATTGTCACTGGGGATTCCAAGTAGAAAATTTTGTTGAAATTAGATTTCACTTGGAAATTCACAACTGTTTTGCTGGGGAAGAAATATCGACCGGAGAAACACATCCGTTATTAATATCCGTTCAAGTATATAAATTTTGATGAGGATAAGAGAAAAATTCCGCCATCTGAGAAATGATCTTCTAACTTCAATCATTAGGATATATATATATAATATATATATATATATATATATATATATATATATATATATATATATATATATATATATATATATATATACAATTTCAGATGGGGAAAATCCTGCAAAATAGAACTAGCCGAAGCCAATGCATGAGTATGATATGCATGGATTTTAATGATTTAATGTAAAGGGTATCAAACTGATTTCCTGACACCACTAGAAGAGAAAAGTTGAAATGCACCCTGAAGATACTGCACCATACTCTGAATATTGATCCACCACTTGAAAGGCTCCAAGGTGATCCTTGTAGAAGAAAGGATAGCAATTTCTGAACTACTTTAATTATGATGACCAACAGAGTGCCCCAAATTTGATGAATTGGGTGTAAAGAGAACAGGGTCAGTAAATTGGGGACCGAAAATGGACTTCTACGGTGTAACACATTGGGAAATCTAACTTGTTTGTTTTGCGTTTTATCGCAAAGTGTTGCGGATAACAAGAGTCGCCACCGACTTTTCTTTTATCTAATAAAGGGAAGGTGAAAAGAACAAGAAAAGACCTTCGTTAGATTCTAAGTACGTGATGAAATTATGAAAAGGGAAGGTGTTAGCACCTTTTCCATCTGTAGTTATCTACGGGCTCTTAGTTGCTTATCTCACTTTTGAAAAATTTGTTTATGTGTTTGTGTAGTTTGAAAAGTATTTTGAAAGACATTTCGCTTTGACTTCGTAATGATTCTCGTTGGAATGTATACGAAGTGTTCGGAAATGTTTGTTTAGAAAATATTTAACTTTGTAATGATTCTCGCTGGAATGTATACAAAGTGTTGAAAAGTTTTTAAAAAGTGTGAGGTTTGAAATGTATTTTTGATTGGAGAAAGCAATAGAGTCTTATTTACCTACTCAGAATGGTCGTTTCTTATTATTTTCCTTCTCCTTTAGAATAAGGCTATCCATACCATTAGTTGGCAGGTAACTTTATTCATTTGGATGTGAAGGGAAAAAAGGAAACGTATGGTCATTGAAGGTAACATGTAAGGATACCTTAGCAATTTCGTAGGGACGATCATCACTTGTCGTAGGCAAAAACCGAGGGACGATATCATATATTCGTAGGCAACATCGAGGTTCATCGAGGGACTATGATCTTTGTATCGAAGGGACTATGATGATGTTATTCGTAAGCGTCTTTGCTAATGGTACCTTTGTGACACCCCAAAATAATTCGGTAATTAAATAATTATGATTTTTAATTATTAAATTAATTGAGAACATAAGTTATTTAATATATTGAATTATTAAGATTAAATGATGGAATAAATTGGAGAATGAGAAATAAACATTTATTTTTATTTATGATTAAAGGGAATAAAATAAGAAAAGAAGGAAAAATAGAATCATTTTGGAGAAAACAAGATACGTGAAGTGAGAAGAGGAGAAAAGAAGGAAGAAAACCTAGGAGCGTCAGAATTCGAAGAACCCACAAGGTAAGGGGTGATTTCGATTGGTTATCGCTTATTATAGGTTTTGATTTCGATATTATAGATCGTGGCATGTTAGGAAATATTAGGTTGTAATTTCTAGGTTTCCATGGAAGTATCCCTATGGGTGTCAGATTGTGTCAGATGGTAGGTTTGAATTGATTAGGGTGTCAGATACCAATTATGACTGATAGGAAGATGATAATTGATGTGATAAATGATGCAAATTGATGTATTTTGGTGTTTCCAATGATGGAATTCGTATGAGTATGTGTGGATTGAGTTAAAATGGAAGAATGCTGCTGTCAAAAATGCAGAAAATGACTTTTTGGTACGCGGCGGGAACCGGTTCCTGCATGGGAGGAACCGGGTTCCACGTGAATTTTTCCAGAAAATGAGATTTTTATTTCTGGGAACCGGTTCCCTACCTGGAGGAACCGGGTTCCCCATACATTTTTCCAGGGGCGTGTATTTTTGGAATTGTGGGAACCGGTTACTCCCAGGGAGGAACCGGGTTCCCCTGAAATATTTTTAAAAATTTTTAAAACTTCAAAAATTCATAACTTTCAAAGCGTAAGTCCGTTTTGAGCGCCGTTTTGGACGTTATTCTCTAGATTTAATGCTCTACCTTATGAAATGAAAATATTTTAGAAACTTGAAATTATTTTGGAAAGGGGTCGAATTTCGAAATAAATGATTATTAACTGACACATAATGATGTATGTGTAGTAGAGGAACTTTGGTGATGAGGATACTGATAATGTGTAGATGTAATAGCGTGTTTATGCTGATGATTGATGTATGCATGATTGGTTGGTATATCATGTTGATTGGTTTGCATGTTTATGCTGATGTTAGAGGTATGCATGATTTGTTGATATATCATGTTGATTGTTGTGATTCAGTTATGTTAAATGAATGTATACATAGACTGATTGATGTTGCATGCTAGTGATGTGCGTGCATTTGCATTGTTTGGTGAAGTTAATTCCCATTGTGCGGAATTTGACTTGGATTGCCGAATAACCGATACCCGAGTGAGGATGGGTGGTTAGGCTGGATTCGTGTCCGGGTGGTTATGGACGAATCGATGGTACTGTATCCGGTTGATGATGGATCAGTGTTGGGTGACTTGGTCACGTGTCGGTACCGCATGCATTGAGTATGCATTGTATTTGTATGAAGTGGTAACATGTTAGGATGTCTTCCAGTGTTACTCTTCCTGAATTGTTATGATTATGCATGATGAATGTGGTTGTGTGTGTGAATCTGGATTTATGTTAAGTGGGTGGAATAATATGCTTGTGATATATTATTGATTGAAAGACTTATAATATGCTTTAATTATGAGAAGTCTCACTCTTACTTTACCATTTCAGATTAAATTAGCAGCTGAGGAGTCGGTGAGGATGGCTCTAGAGCTTATCTTTTTAGTCCGTGTGTCAGTGTCATGCTTTGATTAGATTGTAACACTGGGGAAAGCTTAGTTAAGAGAATCATTATTGTTTAATGGTTTTGGATTTGAATTCCTTGAGAACTACGATGTTTTACTAAATTTTGATTTTGGTATTTCCGCTGTGTAAGACATGGTCTTATAAAGATTGAATTGTTGGATGATGATCCTCAGTGTAGCATGGCTACTGTTTGAATGAAGTTTTGTTTTAATTATTAATTGTGACATCCCTTATTATACCGTGTTAACTCTGATTAAAGATGATTTAGATATTAATTTAATTAATATATTCGGGGTATTTAGATGGGGTGTTACAACCTTTACGTTCGAGGGAAATGACCATTGTATTCGAAAGGCAACAAGTGAGGATACCCTAGGGGGTGCAAGTGTGAAGGAGTGTGTTTGATTCAAATATTTAGTCTTGATTTAGAGTGATCTTGGATTGCTTTTAGTCCTTCCATACAAACCCTAGTTACTAGCCATTAGCTATATATGTACCAGAAGTAATGGTGCGGAAAGTAAAGTCCTACGCTATTACATGACTTTGGGGCAGATACATAATAAGAGGTGCGGAAAGTAAAGACAGAAAGTAACTACGCTATTATAAAAAATGTCTTTGCGACTGAAACAACCGGCTGAACATCATCCGATAACTATATCAATGAAGTCGCCATCGAACGTTTTTTATCTCGCAAAAGGAGAAAGGCGAACGCATCGCGAAAACCTAAAAGGGATAAGGCACGGTCTTGCGACCGAGAGATAGGGTAAGGGAATCTATTACACGAAGGGAAGGTATTAGCACCCTACACGCCCGTAGTGCAATGGGAAAGTCAGAGCGCCGTAGTTCGGCTCACTTGTTTTGGTGTGTTTTGTGTTTTTTACTTGTGAAAAGGTTTTAAACACAAAAAGAAAGAGAGCGCGCAAAGGCGAAAAAGAGTTGGTGTTGGTTGGTTGTTTTTACCTTGAGAAAGGAGTTTAAACCATTATTAAGTGTTTTGAGTTTGAAAGGAAAAGCAAGTTTTAGTTTTATTCACAATGCAACATGTAAAAGAAACTAGAAAAAACCAAGGGTAGACCTATGGTTGAAGATGAGGGAATCTCTACCTATGTTAACATGCAAAGGATGTGGATCCTAAAGTCTAGGCTAGAGAACCAAACCTAACCAAGGAACTCGCAGAAACAAACAAGCAAATATGCACGATCACAAGTAGAATTGCCCTAAACGGGTCTTTAAATAAACCGAGGGTTCCTAAACATGCTCCACCACGGAAGCCCCTTCATGCATCTCTATTCCTACTTCTCATGGTAAAGAAAGTCAGAAAGCCCTACTTCTCATGATATCTAGGAAAACTGTAAGAGAATGCGGTAAATGGTGTAGAAATAAACACCCGACGGATATTAAATCCGAAGAGCAACGCAAGCTATAGAAATACTCCGGAAAACTTCAAATACTGCAGCCAGGCAATAAGAGTAAACCGGTGAGAATAGCTCAAGGCGTCAAAGCAAAGAGGATGCGCGCTTGTGCGCATGTGAAGCAACAACGTCTGCAAGAAGGGAGTTAGACCCAAAAAGCAAACAAAAGGATGTACATGTGGTGTACAAACACAAAGCACCTGCAAGAAGGGAGTTAGACCCAAAAAACAAGTATAGAAATGCACACGTGAGTGTACAAATGCAAAACACCTGCAAGAAGGGAGTTAGACCCAAAAAGCAAACAAAAGGATTTGTACACGTGGGTGTACAACCACAAAACACCTGTAAGAAGGGAGTTAGACCCAAAAAACAAGTATAGAAATGCTCCGGAATACTTCAAGTGGCATGAGTGAAACATACTTTTAATCATGTTATTAACAATGAATAAAAAAAAATTAAAAAATGTCAAAAATGTTCTCATATCCTAAAATGTCAGAATATGTTTTTTTATAGATTTTTTACATGTCAAAACGATCGAAATCGAAATCAAAATTAAGCTATATGTCAATATGTGAAATGTAGAAACAGGGGGTGTGAAACAGAATTCCCTAAATGAACTAAATCATGTTATTAATGGTGCCTGGGCCCGAAATGCAGGGGTGTGAGATAGCAATAAACTAAGTCCAGAACAGTTTTACACTAAGCCCAATTCAGTCCAGTTTTTGTCCAAATAAACAACACAAAAAAAATCTTATTTTTTATATTCAGATTTATTTATTTTTTATTGTTCAGATTTTATTATATGTCACACTGTCACGTTTTATTCATGTGTTACAATATTAATCAACTGGTCAAAGTTACTTAAAAAAAATATCAGATTTGATTTTTATTTTTGGAAATAAACACGCCACGTGTCAGATTAGGATAGGCTCATGGGAAACAAGCATATACCTGTGAGAAATTGACACGGTGAGGGTTGAACAGGAAGAGAAATAGCTTGCCGGAAATGCTCTTCTTCTCCGGCAAAGCTTAACGCCGGCACGGCCATGGTAATCGGAAAGTTAAACGGAAAACACTCGCCCTATTCGAAAATTCACACTAATTCTGAATTCGGATCCTAAACTCACAGAAACCAACTTAAACATCGAGAAATCACACAGACAAAACCAGATCTAAAACGTGGATTCCACCATTCGAGGCTATGCACAGTCTTAACGTCGTGTTCATGTGATTCGGAATGGTAAATCTAAACATATGAAGGAGAGATCTCAAGGCTTACTTGTTCGCAGCTCGCGGTTATGGAGTAATCTTCGGAAAACTTCTACGATCTATCCCTCGAATCTTGATACCGATAATCTTGATGCAAGCTAATAATCCAGAAACTCAACGAACTCTGAGAAATAAACTCAATCCATCGCTCAAATCTTTGAAGACGAAGATGATGATTGCTGTAAGCTACACTGATTCTTGAAGATAATGATACTCAAAATTCTTCAGCCTTGACTACAAGAAGACGAAGCATAGGTCGTGAGAATACTTCTTTCAACCGAATCACTCTGTGCTCGTAAATCCAGAGAATGATAAAGCGAAATCCATGTTGATGATTGTTGCGATGAGAGTGAAAGTTTGTTGAAGAAGACGGTAAAGAAGCGAGATAGCGCGAGTAGAAAACCAGAGAGAATGGTCGTTTCAAGGTGAGAGAATGATTAGTGGTAGCGGTGACGAGTAAAAAATGGAGGAGGTGAGTGGTGGTTACCGGAGCAGCAAGAATAGCGGCGAGAAAAAGAATGAGAGAGAGTGATGGTAGTGAAAAAAATGAGAAAGAATGAGAGTGAGGAGTTTGTTACGGTGGTTCTGTTGAAGGAGATCAGCAAGATGAAGTTTGTTATGGTTTCGGTTCTGTTACCGCTGTGGATGGAAGAGTGAAGAGAAGTTACAGTTTGTTAGCATGAAGGAGAAAGAGTGAGATTATGGTGAGTTTTCTTGGTTGCTGTTAGTTATGGTGAGAGCGAAAGAGATGAGAGGAAGATTGGTTACTTGATTCTGTCAGTTTTTCGGTTATGGTTTTTTGAGATTGAGAGAGTGATGAAGATGGTTGTTACAGTCTGTTAGACATGGTGAAGGTAAGAGGAAGAATGATTATGGAGGGAGTCGCTGGAAGATTGACAGAGGGAGGAGAAGGTGCAAGAATGGTTAGAGAGCGAATGGAGAGTGTGGGAAGAAAATGAGCATTCTGTTACGGTTATGGTTTGACAGTGAAAGGGTGATAGTGAATGAGCAGTGTTGTTATGGTGAGTTACGGCGATGATAGAAAATGAGTGCTAGCTTTTTGTGATCATATCGTTATGGAGAGCCAAAAGAAAACCCACATGATTGTTGTGAGGAAGAAAACCAAAAGTAAAATCCATTCTTACTTCTTTATTATTGTCATGGTGTAGAAACGTGGAACCGAAGTCATGAATACTCATCGCCACCTCTTCTTTTTCTTAAACAAAATAACCACCGCCGCTTTAGATGATATTATCTCGGTGTGTAGTAACCCGATCGATACGATGAGAGCGTCGACTCGAAGAGCATACTTGATACAACAACATTGATGTTGAATGTCCGATGAAAAAATGATTGTAAGCTCGCCGTAATTAGCTTCGAAGTTACGACGGCACAAACTGACTTGAGTATTTGAAAACATTTCTCTAAGTGTCAAAGTCTTAAATTAACCCATGTGCACCAGTTTACGGATCCATAGCTCTTGATTTACCAACTTTCGCGTTTTGACTCCAAAACCAAAATTCTAGAGTACGTTAGAGTGAATAACTTTCATGTTGGAAATTTTCCGAATCGAAACCCGTAGCATGTCCGAAAATAACCTCGAAGTCATGCCGACACAAGCTGGTTTGAGTGTTTGAGGATTTTCTCTAAGTGTCATGTTTAATACATCAATCCGTGTACACCACTTTGCAGCCCCGTAATTCCTTCGGTACTCGACCAGATGACTCGAACCCGGTACCGTTGGAAAGCTTGCGTGACATACAACAACTTTGTAGTTCGACAAAAATCCAAACGAAGCCTTAATCATCTAATAAAAAGTGTTTGAAGTTTGCACCGTGACTGTTCGATGAAATGCCTGCTGGCTGGGCAAATCTGGTGCAAGTCTTGCTGCAATTTCCAACTTCAAGCTGCCACTTACGGCGCTTCGTATCTCCCGCTCCGATGTCCGAAACGAAAACGTTTCTAAACAGAACATGTAGGGTATACGGCAAAATCCAACTTTCATGTTAGGAGTTTTTCCGTGCGGCGATCGAATCAACGAGAAAACAGCCCCGAACATACGCACGAAAACTGTTCGATGAAATGCGTCCACAGCTTGGCAAGAAATGTGTATGCTGTCTTGCATTTTGGCAACTTCAAACTGACACTTACGGCGCTCCATATCTTCCGACGTCCGAATCAGAAAAGTTTCTAAATAGAACTTATAGATGGAATTACGAACTCAAACTTTCGTGTTCGGAATTTCTTCGTGCAGCGACCGAATCATTGACGAAAACAGCCCTGAACATGTGCACAAAAACTACTCGAACCTTACAAACATAATGAGTTCTTATTTACTGAGCTTCGTAATTTCCGATTCGAGTCCCGAATGAATTTGACTTCTTCAGAAAAGTTTTAGATTGCCGTGAAATGAACAACTTTCCAGTTGAATATTTTTCGATTCGGAGCCACGAACTATGATATAATTGACCAGCTGTCAGCTTGAGCATAGAAACAAACACTTCAAAATATTTCTAAGTGTCGAATTTTTGAGAAATGATAAACCGTAACTTTCGAGCTCCGTAACTTTTGATCCGTTTCCCGAGTGGATTCGATTTCTTCAGCAAAGTTGTAGATTGCCATTAAATGAACAACTTTGATGTTAAACTTAATTCGAATCGACGCCTCGAAACACGTGTAAAATATCTCCGAAGTCGAGCGCTCGAACATGTTAAAAACACTCAAAATTTTACTAAGTGTAAAACTTCAAAGGTTATGAACTTCAAATTTCGGGGCTTTATAACTCGAAATCCGGGCATTTCTAGAAAAATCTTCACTAGGACAAAGTCGGAGTATGAAATGCGCTCTTTCCAACGACTATCAATTCACAAACTTCTGATCACAGACGGGTAAGATATGGATGCGGCAACACGGCTCCGTGAACACAAAGTACCTTAAAACTTAGAAATTTTTTCTAAGTCCAAGATTACTTAAAATGCAAGAAACCTCGTTTTCACCCGATTCTTTTGATTTTTCTCAGCAAATGATCGCATTTTCTCAAATGTCGACTTTTGACCGTAATTTTGACCAAAAACTCCACTCAGTCAAACTTTGACTTTTGTTGACTTTCTAATACACGTGCTCAAATATCATTTTATCTGTTCGTTCTTGATTTTCTGATAAATCGCGTAGATCGATAAGCCAAATACCAATGCTTCACAACTCGCGGAAGGCCATAGAATCAGTTCGGGTTCAAATATCCGACCACAACACACTGTAGCTTAAAATTGTAATCAGCATCCACCTGATAGACGATCAGAATACCAAAACTTGCGAGATAATAATCAGAAGCTTCTGGACACGCTTGCGTATTAAAATGACGCCCGGATTGACAGAACCTCAAATATTCAACTTTTGAGAAACAAACCTCTTCTTCAGAATTGTACAGATTCATACGATTGGAAAATCTCGAACCCATGATCAATGCATGAATGATATGTATGCGATGCACCTATTAATTAAGTGTTAGCCAATTATTTATTAAAAAAAATGAAGAGGGCGAATTTCGGGGTACAACAGCGACCTATACATCGATTTCTAGAATTTAAATACGAAATATTAAATAAATAATCTAAATAATAAGAAAAATATTAGTGAAAATGTTTTGGAAATTAGTAAAAATTGTTTTTAGTTTTAGTATACCTAATTACAAGAAAGAAAACATTTTTTGCAATTTTATGGATTGATTTTAGTTAATAAAACCTAATTTCTAGATTAATTATTAATTAATCATGAAAAATAATTTAAATTGTAAGAAAAATAAATAAATTAAATATTTAATTAACCTAGATCTGAAATTAAAATATTTTTGTGATTTTTGAAAATAGTTTAATTGATTTTTGAAAGAAATTAAACTAATTAGAAAATTGGAAAGAAAATAAAATAATTAGACAAAACAAAGTGGTAAAATATTAGGATGGCCTTGCTGAGGCTTGAACTCGTGACCTTGAGGTCACAGGTTCAAAAGTTACTACTGGACCACTATGCATGTAGTGTTAGAGTGATGCCTCCAATTGATTATATGTGATAACATGCAAAAATCAAAAGTAATGAAATTTTTTGCAAAAATATAGGTTCGAACTAGTGACCTGATGGGGGTAACGGACCAACGCGCGCATGTGTTATCACTGGGGTGGTGATACATCAGTGTATTTATATGAAACGATAAATATATATACAATTTCAATTTCCATGCTCATGTACACTTCTTTGAAAAAAGATTACTTTTTTGTTGACTTTTAGAAGGACCTATAATGTCTTGATTCATAACTCTCAAATGAAGCATTTTTGGCCAAAGCTTGTGAGACATGAAATTGTAGAGAATTCAATTCTCTTCAAAATGAGATTTGGTGGAAAAATTTCTGATAAAGTATGTGAAAGTTATGCCTGGTCAAAGTTCTGTTGACTTTTTGTCCAAAAACCTTAATCTGGAAACTTTGACTTTTGATCAAATCTAGAGTTTCCTTGATGAATCATGATCAACCCTTGATCAAATAATGAATGTGACTTCAAAATCTTGATGTTGACCAAAAATGATGAAGTTTGACTGTATGTTGACCATAATTGGCTTTTTGTCCAATACAATTGATTTTCAATCATTTGAGCAATTGATTTAGCAAACTTGAGCTGTGAGGCTTGAAACTTGACATGATGATCCCTTGAGACATATGGGGAGGTATGATGACCACTTGAGGCATTAGAACTTATATTTGACTTGAGAGAATCAAAACCCTAGTTGAGGATTAATTTCTTAGGAGAGGGTTCATCTGGTCAACCCTTGAGAACTTCTTGAGTATGGAGATGGGGATTGTCTTGAGAAATAGGAGGGGAAATTTTGGGGTATAAAAGTTGCCCCTGTTCAATCTTATTGTACCTGAAGGGTTAGATTTGTATACTTGCCTTTTGTGACCTTAAGGTAGAAGATGATTGAACACTCGAGTACACCTGAAAATTTGCACTCGCCGGTGTATGGAATGAGATCGTCAGTTGACGATGCGTTGGAATGGGCTTATAGATTCCATTTGGAGAAGTTGATGTTGGGGAGTGAGTTATATGTTAGACTATATACTCCTCTTTGAATGAGATTACTGGTATGCATTGATCTTTAACCATATATGCAGCATTCTGCAAGTGGAGAGAGATCGACGTGTAGTCGGAGATGGGCTTAAAGATGCCATCCAGAGTAAGAGAGTCAGAATAAGCCTTCGTCTTGGCTGTATCTGAAATGAGTATTCTTCAGGCTGTAGATAGCTTTCCCATCTTGTTTCGGGTATTAATCTGTGTCCTGCTGTCTGTTGATAAACATGTTTGATCGTTCAGATAGTTTTCCCGTCTTGTTTTGAGTATTAATCTTTGACCTTCTGCCTGGAAAATAACTTTCACCTGTTGGGGAAATTTAACTTGAAAGGATATGATTAGTTATATGAAGATTATGATGCATGCGAGTATATGATAATGCTCGTGAATGACATATGCATATGTTATGACTTTTATGGATAATGTATGAATGTAGATGTTGTGGTATTTCAAAACATATCTATCTTGAAGAAGATAGGAACATTCTGCTGGGGATCTTTGATTTCTTCTTGGGGATGAAGATCCTGACTGAGGTTAAAAGAGATATAGATTCCTATGCTGCATTATCTAACCAAGTTTCGAGTCTGGATATTGATGCTGTTGGGGAATGATAAGGATTGTCTTGTGTATGAATATTACTAGGGAATATTGTGATATTGTATAACCTATTACTGCTCAGAGACTGACATAATAAGTTGATTGATGATTGGTTACTGCTCGGGGACCAATGTAACAAGATTAACGTTCACTGCGCGGGGACTGACGTGACGATGTGATGAATTGAGAATATAGATAATCACTGCGCGGGGACTAACTTGATGACGTAGATGATCACTGCTCGGTGACAATGTAGACAATCATTGCTCAGGGACTGACGTGATGATGTTGATAGGATCACTTCTCAGGGACTAATGTGATGAATTGATAGGATCACTGCTCGGGGACTAATGTGATGATGTTGATATGATCACTGCTCGGGGGACTAATGTGGTGATGTTGATATGATCACTGCTTGGTGACAATGTAGACCATCACTGCTCAGGGACTAACGTAATGTTGTTGATAGGATCACTGCTCGGAGACTAATGTTCTAAATTGATGATCATTGCTCGGGGACTAATGTGATGAATTGATAGGATCACTGCTCGGGGACTAATGTGATGAAATTGATAGGATCACTGCTCGGGGACTAACATGATGATGTTGATAGGATCACTGCTCGAGGACTAATGTGATGATGTTGATATGATCACTGCTCGGGTATTAACATGATGAGTAGAAATTTGTCTCTCTACTGCTCGGGGGCTAATGTAACAAGAAGCAACGTAGACGCTGCTGTAAGGAGATGATAGAGTAGTAACTTTGTTGAGAGATTTGTTTCCGTTGAGGGAGTGATGGCTCTGGGGATTATAGAAATTATTCTTGTGGGAATATACCTTTGAAAGTGACTCTGTGGGATGTACTGGTGACTTTGGTTGTCATCTCAATTCCTAGAATCTGTAGTAATTTATTGTTTCTGATTGCTTTTTCGTATATCTATGAACGAATATTTATCATTAGATACATATAATTATTCAAAGAAATCATTGGACTTTATGCAAAAAAAAACAAATAAAAGTAAAAATTTGAACTGGAAAAGGGAAATTGTATTAATTTTGAAAAGGGGCCTATAGACAGGCAGTTCGTATACAGAGAGACAAATATCCTAGTAAGAGGAAATTGTCAAAAAAATTTAGAAAATAGTAAAAGCTATATGGGAAGCATGGTCATTGAAGGAAACATGTAAGGATACCTTAGCAATTTCGTAGGGACGATCATCACTTATCGTAGGCAACAACCGAGGGACGAGACCATATATTTGTAGGCAACATCGAGGGTCATCGAGGGACTATGATCTTTGTATCGAATGGACTATGATGATGTTATTCGTAAGCGTCTTTGCTAATGGTACCCTTACGTTCGAGGGACATGACCATTGTATTCGAAAGACAACAAGAGAGGATACCCTAAGGGGGTGCAAGTGTGAAGGAGTGTGTTTGATTCAGATATTTAGTCTTGATTTAGAGTGATCTAGGATTGCTTTTAGTCTTGCCATACAAACCCTAGTTACTAGCAATTAGATATATATGTACAGGAAGTAAAGGTGCATAAAGTAAAGTCCTACGCTATTACATGGCTTTGGGGCAGATACATAATAAGAGGCGCGGAAAGTAAAGACAAAAACTAACTACACTATTACAAAAAATGTCCTTGCGACCTATACATCGATTTCTAGAATTTAAACACGAAATAGTAAATAAATAATTAGAATAATAAGAAAAATGTTAGTGAAAATGTTTTGGAAATTAGTAAAAGATGTTTTTAGGGTTAGTAAACCTAATTACAAGAAAGAAAACATTTTTTGCAATTTTGTGGATTGATTTTAGTTAATAAAACCTAATTTCTAGATTAATTATTAATTAATTATGAAAAATAATTTAAATTGTAAGAAAAATAAATAAATTAGATATTTAATTAACCTAGATCTGAAATTAAAATATTTTTGTGACTTTTGAAAATAGCTTAATTTATTTTTGAAAGAAAATTAAACTAATTAGAAAATTGGAAAGAAAATAGAAAAATTAGACAAAACTAAGTAGTAACAAATTAGGATGGCCTTGCTGAGGCTTGAACTTGTGACCTTGAGGTCACAGGTTCAAAACTTACCACTGGACCACTATGCATATGGAGTTAGAGATATGCCTCCAATTGATTGTATGTGATAACCTGCAAAAATCAAAAGTTATGAATTTTTTTGCCAAAAGGCAGGTTCGAACCATCGACCTGATGATGGGTAAAGGATCAATGCGCGCATGTGTTACCATTGGGGTGGTTATACATCCGTGTATTTAGATGCAATGATATATATATATATATATATATATATATATATATATATATATATATATATATATATAATTTCAATTTCAAAAAATCCAAATTAACACAAATTGCGCGCGGTGGGACCCTTGGATTTTGAATGGACCAACCAAATTGTGCCATGTCAAGCCTCGCCGGTCAACCAAAGTCAGAAGTGCCGGAGACTGATTCCGGTCACCTTCTCTAGTTGATGCAAACATCAAAACCTGTGAAAATTAATGAAAAAAATAAAAGAAAATAGCCAAGATCACATATTTAGGACCCTGCAAATCCAATGGTGGCGTAGGTTTGACCAGAATCGATCTGTAACTAGGGTTTCGATGAAGCAAAAACTTCATGCCCTAACAATGGCATTACATGATTTCTACGTTAAAACTCATGCACTATGGTTCTAAACAATCAAAAACATCAATATGAACATGAATATTTAACTTGAATCAGTTTAAACAACATGAATTGAAAATTTGAGTTTCCTGAATTATACCAAACCGGTGCAACTTGGTTGGCACGTTCTGGGAACGATCTGGCTTGTGTAAGACCTGGTATTGACTCCTGGAAAGCTCAAGAGGATGAATGAGTTCTTGGAATGGCTTGAGGATGGCTGGAAAGAGAGGCTCGAGTTTGCCCTAAACTTGCAAAGTTTTGGAAAATTTTCTAGGGTTCTTGAGGCCAGCAATCTGTGTGTTTGATGTATGATCTTGTTAAGTATATATAGGATAGTGAAATTAGGTCAAGCATTAAGTGGAAATATATTGCCTTGAATGCAAAGATATTTGATTGAAAATTTTATCAAATCTTTCCAAAATTGGCTCAATCTTGCCTTAATGCTCTTGTGCGTTTTTGACAACTTGTAATGAGCTATCTTGGACCTAAAGTCATGCAAATACCAAGCCTAACTCACCTTATCTTTTATCTTTATATTTTATTTAATTAACTTTGGATTTTAGCCATTTAATTCAAACATAAATTAAATAAATAAAGGAATGGCATGGCAATGAGTGTAGAGGTCATGGAAAATATCAAGAATAAGTTTGGATCACAAAAACGTAGGCCCATTTAGAAAAAACTTGAATTTGCTAAGTATTTCTCTTCATGTACTTCTTCAAAAATGTCAAACTTGCACAACTTGTATCTTGCTTAATTTTCAACATTTTGAAGTGTTCTTGGACCTTTTAGAAAGCTCAAGATGTCCTCTAAACACCCTGTTTGGTTTCATCTTCATTGAAGTTTCCATGCTCATGTACATTTCTTTGCAAAAAGATGACTTTTTGTTGACTTTTAGAAGGACCTATAATGTCTTCATCCATAATTCTCAAATGAAGCATTTTTGGCCAAAGCTTGTGATACATGAAATTGTAGAAAATTGAATTCTCTTCAAAATGAGATTTGGTGGAAAAACTTCTGATAAAGTATGTGAAAGTTATGTCTGGTCAAAGTTTGTTGACTTTTTGTCGAAAAACCCTAATTTGGAAACTTTGACTTTGATCAAATCTTGAGTTTTCTTGATGAATCATGATCAAACCTTGATCAAATGATGAATGTGACTTCAAAATCTTGATGTTGACCAAAAATGATGAAGTTTGACTATATGTTGACCACAATTGACTTTTTGTCTAATACAACTGATTTTCAATCATTTAAGCAATTGACTGAGCAAACTTAAGCTGTGAGGCTTGAAACTTAACATGATGATCCCTTGAGACATATTGGGAGGTATGATGACCACTTGAGGCATTAGAACTCATCTTTTACTTGAGAGAATCAAAATCCTAGTTGAGGGTTAATTGTTTAGGAGAGGGTTCATCTGGTCAACCCTTGAGAACTTCTTGAGTATGGAGATGGGGATTGTCTTGAGAAATAGGAGGGAAAATTTTGGGGTATAACATGCGGGTATAAAATAACTCATGTTTTGCACACAGGCCTGGAATGAATTTTTTGTCAGTTGACAAATTCTCACTCCATACAAACATCTTGATGATAGAAGACAAACATGTACAGATATGTTAAACAACTTTAATGTTGACAAATCATCATCTTGTTGCTACCAAGCTGACAGTGAATTGCAATAAGCAATAAGTAACTCCATTGGGGGTAGCAGAATCAAGTTCAACCCCAACAAAGGGGAGTAGACGCTTCTGTTGTACCCCAATTTTTCCCTATGGCTTTCCATCATTTCATTATAACAATATATCAAGATCACAGACAAGGTTTGGTTCTCCCGCTTCTCCTATTCTTAAGTTTGCTCTCAAGGGATCACCAAGCATCTTAACTATTTATTTTGTATATTTGTGGTTTACATTTTTCTAACCTTTGAGTTAAAAGACTAAAATTATTTGCTTTTGTCTTTGTATATTTGTATTTTGTGGGTATCAAGCTAAAGGATCTAACAAGTGAAAGTTTTCTGGTGTTTTGCCCCCACACTTGTTTTGAACCAATTTTTCAAAATTTTGAGCAGTGCAATCGATTTGCACTTTGGAGCAATCGATTGCTCACTGCTATTTTCAGCCAATTTTTCAAAAAAACTCAGTGCAATCGATTGCACTTCGCGAAAATTAGAAAAATTCTTCAATTTTCAAGTTTGTGGGCTTGGGCTCCAATTTCATTTTTTATTTTTCTTTTAATTTCGAAATGAGTCATCAATTAATTCAAATTTGGCTCCAAATTCATTTTCCAAGCCTAACTCTATACCCAAACCAAATTTCAAACCACCACTAATTCCCAAACCAAAACCTTATAAATAGAGGCCTCCTCTCATTCAAATTTCAAGCTTTTGATAGCCAAACTCACTTTGCCAAAAGATTTCTCTATTCTTCATTTTCCCCAATTCACCCATTTCACTCAAAGCTCTTTATTCTTCATAAATATTAGTTAATTCTTCATTGGAATTTGCTAATTCTTTGAGCTAAACGTCCATCAACTCTCTTTCTCTTGATCAATTCTTTAGATCTAGGCTTGTGATTCTGATTTTTGAAGTTGAATTGAAGAAATTTGAAGTGTTACTCTTGCAAATGTTTCTCAAGATCTACAAATGGTGAGTGTTGATCTTCATATTTTACAATATGATCACTTGATAATATTTGTGGTTTGATTCATTGAGAAAACTTTTTTTTAGTTCCATTGATGTTAATTTCTCAAAATGTTGGTGGAATTTTCGTGCTCAATTGAATCAAGACACACAAGGTGTTTGTGGAAAGATTTGAACAACAATTTGGCCTTTAGAAATGTGACTTTTTTGGTTTTTACAGTAAGCAATCGATTTGCACTGTAGTGCAACCGATTGCACGGGCTACGTTTCTGATTTTTTTTGAAAAACTGTGTAGATGCGATCGATTTGTATCCTGACGCAATCGATTACACAGAGGCAGAATGTGATTTTGACTTGTTTTTTTGACTTGTTTTGTATATTTACTCTTCTTCTACTCCGTTTTTTCGATGATATACTTGACAAGTTTCAAGATGGTCATCTTGCTAACCTTTATTAATTGCTTTTTATTTTCCGCTCTTTGCTTTACGCTTTTACTTTTATGCTCTTTATTTTTATGCACTTTATTTTATCATTTACATTTCATGTAATTTTTCCTTTGCTCACTTGAACATTTATTTTTTATGCCATTTTTTCTTTGCTCACTTGAGCATTTATTTTCTATGTCATTTTTTCTTTGCTCACTTGAGCATTTTACTTTCTTGTTATTTTGAATTTTCTCATTTGACCTTTATTTTCTTTTTTCCCCAAAATACCTAATAATTCAACTTAAACATAAAAGACTTCTAATTGGACTTGGTTACTATCCCTATGCTCAGAGTTTGATCTTTGGACTTAGGATTAAGACGCTTACCTCATCTTGGAGATCTCTGTGCCTTTGGTGTTATTTTATCTTGTTTGGTTATTATCTTTGTATGCAGGTTATTCCATTATACTCGATTAAGATTGAATTTCCTCCAAATACAGCCGTTACTCTTCCCGTTTTTCTTAAGACAAGAGTTTACCTATAAAGCATTGGTTTGTCAGAAGCTTGGTTTTTTTTGTCTGGTTATTGTTGTTTATGTGGTAATCGAGAGGATGATATACGATATTGGCTCTTGATGTCAAGTACTAGTCTTCTCACCTGGTTAGATCTTTCTTTATCCTTACCTTTTACTTTACGCACTTAGGTTAGCCTCTTCATCTCCTCCCCATTCTTTAATTTTCAAAATCTTCCCTCTTTTTCAAAGGATTCTTGTTTTCAAAAATCGAACCGCTTTCATAAAAAGAAAACTTGGACTTAGGTCCATGAATTTTTAAACTTTGTTTTCTTAATAAACTTTTAATCCATTTAATAATACTTTGAGTTTTCTTTTCATAAGACTAAAAAAAAACCTAACCTCCTTCAAACTTTTTGAGCTCTTTGTGGATTTTGTAAAACTAACATTTTTCCTAAAATCAACCAACACACAATTTTAGTCTTTTCTAGTGGAACTACTTGGTTTTAATTTCAACATTGCACATTGTTGGTATGTAGGTCTGGAACTCATTGGAAGTTCTATCAAATCAAATATTGTAAAAAATACTTCTTTTCTCCCCCACCATCCATTTTGTACATATACTCTTTTTTAGCACACATATACAAATTTTCAAAAAGGTTCCTGCAGAGTACCGTAGATGCTTTGGGTGCCTAACACCTTCCCTTTGCATAACTAACCCCCGGTCCCAGATCTCTGATCTCTTTTTAGGATTTTTATTCTCTCTTTTTACTAGTCCTTTGGATAAAATAAAAGCTCGGTGGCGACTCTTTTGTATTTTTTTTGAGTTAAGTCAATTCAATGGCTTATACTCGCAGTTTTTGCCGCTACAGAAAAGTGGTGACTCTGCTGGGGTTGTTTAACCTATTGCTGGACCATCACTAAGTGGGTTGACCCTATTTTTGTTTATTTGTATATATGTGCTATATTATTTTTGTGGATATATTGTATTTGTTTTTCTGGATTTTTCTAGTTTTCAGGGGTGCTGGGTGATTTCCTTTTTAAGTCCTATACCCAGAATTTAGCAAACTTAAGATAGGAGAGGCGGTATAGTCATGTTAACTTTTAGGGAGTAATCCCGAAGAAGGAGACATGAGATCCCCCACTCAGTGGAGACCTCCTTGATTGTGGTATTTTGTTTACGGAGCGATCGAGAAGACATGACTGCTTTCGACCTGAGAGTCCATGAAGCTGCGCAGACGTAGAACCCTTAACCCATCCTGGCGTTTTAGGGGTAGTGCAGGGACTATTACGGAGTTATCCGGAAGTTGTTTCTACGTGACACTGCACTCAGACGAGTTTCACTTGACGATATTGCTAATTATCGAGTACATTAGGAAGTTAGTAGTATTTGATGGAGGAGTGAAAACTCCGTGGATTCCTTTTAGAACCTTGATCTGCATGTGACACAAACCATTAGTCTTTACATTGTGGGTAGTACCCTTTTGACTCCATGCTCGTGACGTTGAACCTTTGAACATGTGATCCTGCTACATTGTGGTGCATTGCATGACATTGCATATCATTTGCATCTCTTGCATCATTTTGCATACCTCCAGGTTGTCCAGAGATCTCATTTCCAGTTGTTTCTTTCTCCAGTTATCGGTCAACTGTCATGTTGTTTCCTCAATACAACTACGAAACTAGAGATGCTGTCAGATTGAGAATGGAAAACGAAGAACAACACAACATAGAGGTCCAAATTTAAATTGATGAGTTGAAATCAGGCATGTCCAAGCTTACTGAGATGATGCAAGTTCTGATTGCCAGAGGAGACCCACCTCAAAGGAATGTAATCTCTGAAATCTCTATTGCTGTTGTTGATCCTCAACCTATCCAACATCGTGCTACTACTTGGCCAGAGTTTGGGTTACCTTTGAATTTTGTTCCACCTGTTTCAACTACTCAATGATTGGCCAGTCTTCCTGACCATTTTTTCACGCTCTGGTTTTCATTGAACCTCAGCCAATCATTCATACTACTTCTCATCAACCCATTGCACAAGCTACTTATGGGAATCCTCTCTTTGAATATTATGCTGATAGTCCTCGAAGTGGAAGCCAAGTGGATTTTGGTGAGATTGAAGACGTCAAAGAATAGTATCAGACTTTAGAGAAGAGACTTTGAGCTATGGAAGGAAAGTATTTCATCAATATTGATGCTGATGATATGTGCTTAGTTTCTGATCTTGTGATGCCAACTAAGTTCAAAACTCCTAAGTTTTAGAAATACAAGGGTCAAACTTGTCCAAAGAGCCATTTGGTCATGTACTTCAGGAAGATGTCTGCTTACACCAACAACCAGAAGTTGCTTATTCATTGCTTTCAAGACAGTCCGAGTGGTGCTTCTCTCAAATGGTATATGGGACTCGAAAAGAACTATATCCAGTGCTTCCAAGATCTTGCTAATGCTTTCATGAAGCAATACAAATTCAATTTTGATATGGCTCCTGATCATCGCCAACTACAGAACATGTCTCAGAATGAAAAGGAATCCTTCAAATAATATGCTCAATGTTGGACAGAAATAACTTCTCTTGTAGAGCTGCCTTTGGTAGAGAAAGAACTGACTGGTTTATTCATGGATACCTTATCCCCTTTCTTTTGGGAGAAGATGATTGATAATGCATCTTCAAGCTTTACTGATTTGGTGACTATCGGCCAGAGATTGGAAGAAGGAATCAAGAATGACAAAGTGTCTAAAGCTGTTGAAACTTCTAATGGTGTAAAGAAATCCTTTGGGAACTTCCAGAAAGAGAAAGAAGGTGAAACAAATGTTGTCTTGTTTGAAAGAAAAACACCTCGGCGTAGGCCTCAATATTATGATCGACCACAAGTAGCTGTTGTTACTCCTGTTGAGGTTCCTTAACGTCAGGCTGCAGGACAAAACCAAAATTTCAAGATGACTCAATTTGATCCTATTCCAATGACCTCACCGAATTGTATCCTGCAATGGTGCAGAGGGGTCTGATTAAAACTAGATGTCTGACTCCTCCAAATCCTCTTCCACCCGGATTCAGATCTGACCTTCACTGTGAGTTTCATCAGGGAGTTGTTGGTCATGATTTAGAACACTTCTATGCATTGAAGGCCAAGGTGCAAGAATTGGTTAGGGCGAAGATGCCTACCTTTAAGGATAAAGGTCCCAATGTTGTCTATAATCCATTGGCAAACAAAGTGGCTGAAGACTGAGCCAGAGTATCTCAAGTCACTTCCTAAAGCCAGTGTTTCAGACAGGAAAGCTCATCCTTGTAACTGATTAGTCACTAGGCCATGTTTCTTTCAAATTTGCATTTTCCTATTGTTTATGTTAAGTTGTTTCTTTCAAATCTTGTTTGTACTTTCATGTTGATTTTAATGAAATGAGAAATTCAATGTTTGGATTCAATTCATTTTCATTTACTGCTTCCTTTTCAAAAAAAAATATATCTCCTGTTTACTTTCTTTACCAAACTCTTGGTTATGCAAAGATTGGAGGAAGGATGATGGTAATAAAATACCCATAATTTTTGTTGGTATGCTTTTGAATAAAACTTTGCTGATGATGTATAGGAATTGTTTCAATTCCCCAAACACTGGAGATATAAGGAAGTTAATCCCTCGTTCCCCCCTTTGAGCATAAAAGTTGGAGTTTCTTTCTATACAGAAAAACCCACAATCTTAACCTGGGGATGGGTAGTTCTCAGTTAATTTGGTTTTCCATTCAGTTACAAGAGAAATCGTGAAAAACACCTTTCAATAAAGGTCACGATCAAGCTTTCCTTCACACACATCAAACAAGTGTCGAAGATGTTCCTCAAATCAAAAGTGACGATGATGGTTCCCCGTAATCATTAAGCCTGGAAGTCACTATCTTTCCAAAAAAAACACTAAGGCATCCCGCTGACTGTAATCTCGAATGAAGTAGTTCAGGAAAAAGTTAGGGATAACAAAAACCAAAAAAAACAACAAGAGTTGAAAAAAAATCCTCAAGCAATAAAATTTTGTAAGAACAAGTGACTTGCCATCTTAAAAATCTTTCAGCTTCTGAGCCATCATAATTCCTATCATCAGTACAATTCCAAATTCTCTTGGAATTTGAATGCATAGTTCGAAACTGAGCGTAGGGTTGAAGAGCATCAAGAAGATTGGGTTGGGTACAAATAAACTTTGAGCCTTTATCCTTTGTTTCTTAAACCATGAATTAGAACACGTTACAACCCTCAAAAGACCTAATTGAAGCCATATTTATTTTGAAAGCATACTACAACAAGGTTGTGTAACCTGACTCCTAAGTTTTTTGCAAATCATTTGTCTTGGTATCATACCCTTTCTCTCTCTTTCACTTTAAAAGTCTTAACCATTATGTTTTGACTTGTGATTCATTTTATCAAATAACATCATTTTGAAAATGATTTTGATTTCAAAACTTTTTCATGAACTTTGCATTAAATTTACCATGTTTGGATAAACAAATTTTTTCTTGCAAACAAGTTTTCCTCATCAAGTAAGTTCAAACAGTTAAGAAACTTGGTCAGTGATCCTAATCAGGGGCAAGTATATTTCAGATCCTATTGTGAATTAGTTCAAGATTTGTTGTTTAGTGCAAGTCATTCTCAGAATTGTTTTAATCAAATGATCATTTTCAAGACTTATACTGGGGAACTCCTTTCCCTCAGTCATTTCAAGAACTGAAGCCATAATTAGTTTATCTTCAACAATCAGCTAATCCGGGGCAATCCCCAAGCCGCACTTCAGTCCTTCTTCTAAGGATCATTATTTCGATACAGTTCATAAGTGTGACAGAAGTGTCTCTCACGAAATTTTTCACTCCAAGCAGAGTTGGCAGTGTTCCCTGTGTTGAGGAATCAGAGTTCCATCTTACCTCCACAAAAGAGTCAAGCTCCATTATCATAAACATCTCCATCACATCCATATATCATTCACATATCATGCATAGAAAAATTCATATATCATGCATAGCAAGAGCGTTTCATAATCATTTGCATTTCCCAAGGTCATGTTGCTACTAATATCTTACCTTGCGGTCAAGGTCCAACTTACTTGGCACCTACCGAAACAATTCCTACCCCTTTGTGTTTCATTTTTCTGTTTTTATCTGATGTTCTTCCGGATGTGTATGTCATTATGACGTTCTTCCCGAACCTTACCTTTCCTATCTGATATTCTTCCATATTTCATTGTCTTTGTCTGATGTTCTTCCAAACATATATTATTGTTATGATATTTTCCTAGAACTTGTTCCCGTACATTCAAATATCTTCTGAATTTTTCGGATGTACCTTCAGGATCTTTGTTTCCATCCAATGCTTTTCTGGATGTCTTTTTTGTATTTCTGGGTTGTAGGTTCCTTTTGCATTCAATGCTTTTCTGGATGTGTCTGGTCTCCTTCCATCTAATTTTTTTCTCGATGTCTCCGATGTTCCCAGAGTTTTGATCCATTTCCATCTAATTCTTTTCTGGATGAGATTTCTATAGTTCATTCAGTGCTTTTCTGAATGTCTTTGATGGTGTGTTCCAGAGTTCATTCAATACTTTTTTGAATATCTCTGATGATTTTTCTCTCATATATTCAATGCTTTTATGAATATGCCTGATTCTTTTTCCAAAGATCATTCAATGCTCTTCTGAATATCTTTGATGTTTTCCCCAGCGGAGTTCATTCAATGCTTTTCTGAATGTCTCCAATGTCTTTTTTCATGATCCCCAGTAGAGTTCAATGCCATTCTTGGACATCTTTTGGGCACACCGTTATCTCGATTGAAGTTTCCATTTGATTCATTCTTGGATGTAACTACTTGTATTTCTAGGGTTTTATCCTTCTTTTTTTCTAAGTATTACAGGTTGCTCTTTGTCACCCCAACAGATATCCAGAAATATCTTTTTGATTTCCAGCGTGTCTTCCCGCATCTTTCTTTCCATTTTCCATAAACCTTTTATTTCAAGTTTCTCCATTCATATCATATATCATATCATGAATAAAAAATGTGTGTAAAAAAAGAGACTCCATTGCATTCATTCATAACATCGCATAAAGGGACAAAAATTGGCTACTTTGTTATTTAACTATCTTCCACTACGATTGTATGAAGATTGATCATCTTCATACCATCTAGTTGAAGATTTTAAATATGGGCAGATGTTTTACCCTAATTTTTTCCCTATGGCTTTCCATCATTTCATTATCACAATATATCAAGATCATAGACAATGGTTGGTTCTCCCGCTTCTTCTATTCTTAAGTTTGCTCTCACGGGAACGCCAAGCACCTTAACTGCGTATTTTGTATATTTGTGGTTTACATTTTTCTAACCTTTGAGTTAAAAGACCAAAAATATTTTCTTTTGTATTTGTACATTTGTATTTTGTAGGTATTAAGCTAAAGGATCTAACAAGTGAAAGTTTTTCGGTGTTTTGGCCCCACACTTGTTTTGAATAAATTTTTCAAATTTTTGAGCAGTGCAATCGATTTGCGCTTTGGAGCAATCGATTTCTCATTTCTATTTTCAGCCAATTTTTCAAGAAAAAAAACTTAGTGCAATCGATTTTCACTAGAATGCAATCGATTGCACTGCGCGTAAATTAGAAAAATTCTTCAATTTTCAGGTTTGTGGGCTTGGGCTCCAATTTCATTTTTTATTTTTCTTTTAATTTCAAAATTAGTCATCAATTAATTCAAATTTGGCTCCAAATTCATTTTCCAAGCCTAATTCCATACCCAAACCAAACTCCAAACCACCACTCATTCTCAAACTAAAACCTTATAAATAGAGGCCTCCTCTCATTCAAATTTCAAGCTTTTGATAGCCAAACTCACTTTGCCAAAATATTTCTCTACTCTTCATTTTCCCCAATTCACCCATTTCACTCAAAGCTCTTTCTTCTTCATAAAGATTAGTAAATTCTTCATTGGAATTTGCTAATTCTTTGAGATAAAAATCCATCCACTATCTTTCTATTCATCAATTATTTAGATCTAGGCTTGTGATTCTGATTTTTGAAGTTGAATTGAAGCAATTTGAAGTGTTACTCTTGCAAATTTTTCTTAAGATCTACAAGTGGTGAGTGTTGATCTTCATCTTTTACAATATGATCTCTTGATAATTTTTGTGGTTTGATTCATTGAGAAAACTTTTTTTTAGTTCCATTGATGTTAGTATCTCAAAAAGTTGGTGGAATTTTTGTGCTCAATTGAGTCAAGACACACAAGGTGTTTGTGGAAAGGTTTGAACAACAATTTGGCCTTTAGAAAAATGATTTTTCTGGTTTTTACAGTAGGCAATTGATTTGCACTGTAGTGCAATCGATTGCACGGGCTACATTTCTAAATTTTTTTGAAAAACTGTGTAGATGCGATCGATTTGTATCCTGATGCAATCGATTACACAGAGGAAGAATGTGATTTTCACTTGTTTTTTGCTTGTTTTTGATATTTACTCTTCTTCTACTCCATTCTTTTGATGATTGCCTTGGATTGTAGTATTGAACACCTAATTGATCTTTAATCTCAATGGACTTTGGGTGTTGATGAGGTTGGAGAAATGTATTGTTGATCCAAATCTGTCAAAGGATAAATTATTTAATTCATCCTTGGTGCTTTGAGTTCAGAATATATTTTGTGCCTTAATCCACCAAGATGAGTGGTTGAACTTAAAGATGGAAGAATTTTTGAGAAGATAATCTAAGGTGACCTATAATTCCTTTTTATTTTATTTTTTCCCTAATCAGAGAATGATCAATTGGTTAAACACTTGTGGTGCTTGTCGTGTGGTCGCGTTGATTTCTAATCAAGCTTCTGGAAAGTTTCCACTAACCTTGTCCATTTGAAATTCTCAATCATCTTTGATAAAGTGGTTATTGTTGTCATGCCCCAATTTTTGACCTAAGATACCACATCATATCATTCACATATGCATCATTGACTAACAGTTTTAGAACAGGATAGATCGTGTGTGTGCTCTTGAAGCCAAATTAGGGTTTTATCAAATTTTCATCTGTTTAAGATGTGATCAATTAGTGTTTGAGTGTAAACTCACCTCAATTTATCTATCTTAATCAATCATCAATATTTGATCTTCAAATTCCCAACATTTTCTACAGATCTACCTTGAATCGACCAATTAGGGTTTTGATCGAGGATGGTGTTCATTGACTTTTTGCTCAATGAATGACCTATTTGCTTGGAGATTGATCTTAAAATCATCAATTCAAATCTTGACCTAATTTTTTGGTTCAAAACATTCCAAATATCATGATCATCAGAGAAAATCTGAATCATCTGATGAAAATTCAACTGTTCAAAAAGTTAAACTTTGACTTTTTGGTCAACTTTTTCAAATCCAAATTTTTTCAATCATCAATACATTTCAAATTATCAATCATGATCATAAAAAATCAAAATGTGTGAAAAAGTCAAGTGTTAAAAACATAATTTTTCATCACTTTCATGGCCATTTTTCACCTAGATCCATTTTGATTCAAGAAAAACTCAAAACATGAAAGTTGTAGATCTTGTTACAAGATTTCCAAAATATGCAAGAACTTGAAAAAAACACTTTGTGCATCTAGGGTTTTGAAATTGAAACTTAGAGCTCCATAACCATATTTTACAAGTCATTTTCAAGATTATAGGTCATTTTTTTTGCATTTTTGTTCCTTCTAGAAGCCTTGTCATCAAATTAGATAGAATTTGAGAGATAAATATCAGATGAGAGTGATTAAGAGAAGGATAAGATCAAGTTGAAATTTTAACCATGGTTAAAAAAGATTCCATGTGCATTTATGGCAACAATGTCTTTCTTGCCCTTTAGGGCAAGTTGTTAAACTTCAAGCCAATCCTTGCCATTTCTAGCCAAACTTCTTTGTCTATAAATAGAGGTCTATAATTCACTCTTAAATGACACCAAAGCATCATAAACCAAGCTTTCTTTCTTTCTTGTTTTTCAAGTTTCAAGTTTCTAAGTTGGAGAAATTGCAAAACTCCAAGCCTTGCAATTTCTGAGCAATCTTAGGCTTCAAACACTTTCTAAATATCATTAGAAAGTTGCTGGAATCCTCAAGTTAGCCCAAATACTTGCCAAACTCAGAAATCATATCCAAACTCCATAAACATGCAATTTTGAGCCATAACTTGTCATCTTCAATTTCACTCGTGCTCTTCACTTGCTAATAATTTACACATCACCTATATATCATATATAAGTGATCCATACCATCAAACCACTTCTGTAACTCTAGATTCATCACCTCCATATTCAACTTTCTCAAGCTGCAGTTGGACTTGGGTTGGAAGTTCCAGAAGGCTTCAATCCAAGATAAGCACATCCACACGTTCCTTGAGGTCCAGTGGAGCTATAACAATCATCAAAACGTAACTAGAAACACTCTAAGCAAGTATTCGATTTTTGCTCATAAGAGGTAAGTTGCTCAACTTTGAACTTTGTAATTTCTGCCTTCCAATTTAAAAATTGCTTGGCCATCTTGTTTCTGCACCTACACTGGTCATAAATCCTCAATTAATTTCATAAATCATGATCCGTATATGATTTTATATTGATTTGTTATAATTAGGGTTCATCTGAGTTCATGCGAAATTAATCATCTTAGGCTTAAAATAAATGAAATTAAACACCACCATCACACTCCTGAGTTCAAAACGAGCAAGTTGGATGTTTACAACTTTTAATTTCATTAAGAAATGAAGAATCCATGGATTGATGAAGGTTGGAGAAGATGATGATCGTACGCGCGTTTTTCTTTTTGATTGATTTAGAGTCTCCAGAAGATTCTTCATCTTCTGACTCTAACTCTTCTTCAGAACATTCAAGTTCTGACTCATCTTCTGATTCTTCTTCAGAAGTTTCATCTTCTGATTCTTCTTCAGAAGTTTCATCTTCTGATTCTTCTTCAGAAGTTTCATCTTCTGATTCTTCTACAGAAGTTTCATCTTTTGACTCTAACTCTTCTTCGGAACTTTCAAGTTTTGACTCATCTTCAGAAGCAAAACATCCTTGAGATTCTAACTCATATTCTGATTCTTCTTCAGAAGTTTCATCTTCTGATTCTTCTTCAGAAGTTTCATCTTCTGATTCTTCTTCAAAAAGTTTCATCTTCTGATTCTTCTTCAGAAGTTTCATCTTCTGATTCTTCTTCAGAAATTTTCATCTTCTGATTCTTCTTCAGAAATTTTCATCTTTTGATTCTTCTTCAGAAGTTTCAACTTCTGACTCTTCTTCATACCCAGAATCACCTTCGAATTCGGACTTATCTTCAGCTTCAAAGTCATCATCTCTCTCTGACTCTTCTTCCAAAACCTTCATATTCCCACTATTTTCAAACATTTTCACAACTTGTTTTTAAAGATAATTAAACCAAGGCGTGTAGATAACAAGCCACGAATGTGGCCCAGTGGTATTTCTTTTCACCTTTCAAAAACTTTATTTTCGATAACAAGACCAAAACTTTATTTTTATCACTTGTTTTCTTAAGTTTTTTTAACAAACTTCAACATTTTCAAAAACCAATCAAAACTTCTCATTTTGAGATGATTTTCTTCACACTTGTCATTTAATATACCTATTTTATGATTATGTCAAAAAAATCCAAAAATATTTTCTTTTCGATATATTTTTATTAGATTAAAAATGAGAGGTTTTTGGTATTTTGAATACTTTTCAAAAAAAATTTCTTTCCGATTCTCAAACCTAATCTTTTTCAAAACCTTTTGTGAATATCTTTAACTTTTCAAGATCATTTCAAAACTTTCAAAAATATTTCAATTGACTTACACACCTCTTTTTCATGATCGATTCTATTAATCTTTGAAAATACAAACCGAGCTAGGTTTTTTCTTCGAAATTTTTTTGAACTCAAAACCAAATTGATCATGGGCCTCCCTCACGGTGTAAGTCTCAACCCTTTTTATGTACATATTTATTTCCTTGTGCGTATCAACCCTTTTTATGTACATATTTATTTCCTTGTACATATCAACCCTTTTTATGTACATATTTATTTCCTTGTACATATAACCCCTCCTATGTACATATTTATTTCCTTGTACATATTCACCCTTTTGTGTACATGTTCAATTCCTTGTAAATATTCAATCATCCTTGCAAATATTCAAGTACAATTAGCTTCGTTCCGCTAATTTTTATTCACTTGTTTATACACCTATTCCATTGGTATTAAGAGGAGCATTATTCCCAATGAAACTCCTCTTAAACCAATGGGCCTCCCTTAAGGTGTAAGTCCCAACTGCTTTGTATATATCCAAGTATACTAGCTTATCCGCTTGTTTTAAACACTTGTTTATATTTTCACACATCATTTATATATATTCAAGTTACACTTTCTTTAATTGCTTGTTTTATACACTTGTTTATATATTTCCTTCATAAACTCTTGTGAATGCACACACACACTTTGTCATATATATATATATATATATATATATATATATATATATATATATATATATATATATATATATATATATATATATATATATATATATACTTGTTCATATACTTGTTCATATACTTGTTCATGTTTATTTATGTCATAAAAACTAGTATAACAACTAGGCTCCCCATAGCCTCCTCTTGGGCGTTGTACAAGATAACTCATTTATTGAGTTAGCCTTCCTTGGGCTTCATACAAAAGAACTCTCATGCTGAGTTAGCCTCCTCTTGGGCTTAGTCCAAAAGAACTCCCTTGTTGAGTTCATCCTTCTCTTGGGCATCAAACAAGAAAGAGACATGGAAATTTCTTAACAGCCTCCTATTGGGCTTCCAATGCAAAGAATCACCCACACTAGAATGGAACCCTAAGAGTATGATTTCCCGGTGAAATCACTCTTGAATCCTAAGAGGATGGCTTCCCGGTGAAATCACTCTTAAAGCCAAATCCATCCATACCCTATAGCTTCCTCTTGAGCTTCATACAAGGACCCTCGATGACCCTCAGAATTCCTCCTCTTGGGCTTACAATACAAAGACCCACAAGCTTCTTAAAAGCATCCCACTATCAATAATCAATTTCTCCTAGAGATTTAGACATGTATCATCTCTATGGAAGAAGTATCTCATCTATAACATCACATATAAATCAAACTTTTTCAAATCAAACATTTCTTTTTCAAACACTTTTTCAAACAAAACATCTTTAATTGTAAGTGGCAACGCTTGTACACCCAAGCAAAATGCCCAATGCTTACAATGAAATATTCAAACATCTTTCTTAACTTGTAAGTGGTAATGCTTGTACACTCAAGCAAAACACCTAATACTCACAATGAAATATATAATCAATCAACTTTTCAAAATTGTATGCGATGAAATAGATTAGATATATTTTTCATTAAGATGAAATTTTCCTTTATCTCTTAATAAAATCACTTTTTGCTTCCACTAGCATAAGTGGGAACTACGATTGCTCTGACTTTCTCAACCTCCCTTTGAGAATACGTAGGCACAAGGTCTCACCCTTGGCGAGCATACTTCTTTCTCCCTCAAACCAAACAAACCCTAGTTCCCTTAGATCCGAGATACAGATGCTCTGATTCCCACTAGGGGATATGTATGCAGAGGATCCCAATGATCTTTGCGAGCATAGTAATAACAAAACTTAGGACCCTGCCTAACCTACCTTACTTAAAATCCAAAGGAGAAAATTTCCCGAAATAGAGTAGCAAATAAAACACACAAACATACAAAAATATGCATAAAAAATTTCCTATATAAAACTATAGATATATAGGGTGCTAATACCTTTCCTTTATATAACCAACCCTCTTACCATGGTCTCTCCCCAATGCATTACGTCTAGTTCACGCTAGTCACATCGCATATCATTATTTATTTAGGGTATTTCAACTTCCCCTTTTCCATCTTCTTTTCTTGTTAGGAAACAATAAAGCTTGATGCTCACGGAATCTTTTAAAACAAAAAAAAATCAAAAGAGTAAATCGTTTTGAGCCTGAGATTCGAATTCCGATTCGATTCCCTCGTTCTTCACTTTTTACCGCAAACAGAAAAATGGCGACTCTGCTGGGGAGCACCAAACTTTTCTTTGTTTTCAAAAAATAAAAAAAAAGGTTAAGATTCATTTGTGCACATGTTTTTTTCTTTATTGTGTGTTTGGTTCCGCTACTCGTGATTTCATCTGATGGGAAAAAATCCTAACCCGGATTTAAGAAACATTTTAAGAATTAGATGGGGGTATAGTCCTATTAACTTACGATAAGTCTCATTACTCGCTAAGTTAATTTGAGATCCCTCGCTAAGTGGAGGTTGTCTTGGGGGTAATTGTGTTTAGCAAGTTAATTGCGAAGACATTTTTTCTTTCAAGGGAACCAGCGAAGCTGAGTGGCTGTAGAACACATAACCCATCCTGGCCATTTAGGATGTAGTGTAGAAGCTATTTAGGTGTAAACTTGGATTAGTTGTCATGCGAGACTACAAGCATGCGAGTTTTTCTTGAAAAATATTAGTTGTCAGTAGAACATGTTTTGCAGGTGAATAAGCCCTTATAAATTACCCACGTTTGGTTCTTATCGTTGGCCTCATGTTCGTGACTTCAAACGCTTGAATGTGTGTATAACCAATAACCCTATTTGTATCTTTGTGGCATTCATGCATTCATTCAAAAAGCTCAAATTCTCTTTTCTCTTCCCATTTCCAAAGAATTTAAAGATTTGTCTTTGTAAACATTTTAGGTTAGAGGGATGGACGTAAGAAGAAGATATACCAAGAGATACGGTTTTAGAATTCCTGATGTGGAAAAGTTAAAAGAGTTGGCATCCTTGGTAGAAGATCCCTCGGATTTTAGAAAACGCTACGGAACTCTTTTAACTGTCTTGAACACTAACGTTGATGAAGGACTTCTCAAAACTTTGGTTCAATTTTACGATCCAGTCTATCGCTGTTTCGCTTTCCCTAATTATCAGTTGATGCCTACTCTGGAAGAGTACGCAAACATTTTAGGTATCTCAGTAACTGATAAAGTGACTTTTAATGGTTTAGAAGCAATTCCTAAGCCACAAGTCATTGCAGCGATGACTCATTTAAGGAATTCTGAGATAGACAAAAACACGACTACTAAAGGAAATCTCTTAGGACTAACTTCAAAGTTCCTAATGGAGAAAGCTTTTAAATTTGCTTAAGCTGGTAGCATGGTAGATTTTGAAGCTATTTTGGTTTTTCTCATTTATGGATTGGTGTTGTTTCCCAACGTCCCAAGTTTCGTTGATATCCTGTTCCCACATTGCTTGTCAAGTACTAGTCTTCTCACCCGATTAAATCTTTCGCTACCCTTACCTTTTACTTTACGCACTTAGATTAGCCTCTTCATCTCCTCCCCATTCTTTAATTTTCCAAATCTCCTCTCTTTTTCAAAGGATTATTGTTTTTAAAACTCGAACCACTTTCATAAAAAGAAAACATGGACTTAGGTCCATGAATTTTCAAACTTTGCTTTCTTAGTAAACTTTCAATCCATTATTACTTTGACTTTTCTTTTCATAAGACTAAAAAAACACCTAACCTCATTCAAAACTTTTGAGGTCTTTGTGGCTTTTCTAAAACTAACATTTTTCCTAAAATCAACCAACACACAACTTTAGTCTTTTTTAGCCGAACTACTTGGTTTTGATTTCAACATTTCACATTGTTGGTATGTAGGCCTGAAAATCATTGGAAGTTCTATCAAACCAAAAATTATAAAAAAATACTTGTTTTCTCCTCCCGCCATCCATTTTGTACATATACTCTTTTTTAGCACACATATACAAATTTTTAAAAAGGTTCTTGCGGAGTACCGTAGATGCTTTGGGTGCCTAACACCTTCCCTTTGCATAACTAATCCCCGGTCACAGATCTTTGATCTCTTTTTAGGATTTTCATTCGCTCTTTTCCTAGTCCTTTGGATAAAATAAAAGCGCGGTGACGACTCTTTTGTTATTTTTTTGAGTTAAGTCAATTCAATGGCTTATACTCGCAGTTTTGCCGCTACGACTTCCACAGTGGATAAATTCTTCCATTCGCTAGTATTTGTGATGACAACACATAGCCATAAACACGTACCGACATGTTTAAACAACTTGATGTTGCCAAAAGTCTTATGAAGTCTTTTAACCATCCCACCTGATAGATGCATATTTTTGTTGGATAAGCGAGGAATACACTAGGGGATAAACACACAAGAAATTCACGGATGATTAACGAAGAATAGCTCAGAGAATCAGGTCTATAAAGGAATGTTGCCACTAAGACTTACTGGGAAATTCTTATCTGGAGAGAATAACAATATTGGATTTAATGTTGTTGCAATCCTACTGCAATAGGTCCTCTTGGGGAAACTTGAAGCTTTATTGGGGAACTTCAAAAGAAACTCTATAGGGAAAGATCACTGGGGAAAACCCAAGTAAGAAATTTCATTGGCCCAAGAGTTCACTTGGGGAAGATCAACTTCCTTGGAAGAGATTCGATTTGAGAATCATCACTGTTGTAGACCAATTTACAAACAAGCCTCAGACTTGTGGCAGGAAGAACTAAGTCTATCATTCAATAAATAGTCTTCAAATTATGATCCTGTTGAGGACAAGAACTAGCTGATCTTGAGATATCCCGAGTCTTGGATGGGGTTTATGCATAAATATGATATGTGTGATAGAATAAGGATGCATGAATTTACTAGTTAATGCATTGGTTTTAAACTAAATTCTCGACGTCGTTGGTATGGAAGAGAGAAGAAAATGGCACCAATAAGATGATTGACAAAACTCCAAACATCGATTTGTCGCTGGAAAGGATGTAATGTTAATTCTTGTAGAAGGAAGAATAGAAAACTTATGATTTGATCATATAGTGATGATTAGAGGCGTTCTCCATGCCTAGGAATGCATATGCATTAGATTTTGCACTTAAGAGATATCTCGATTTTAAAAACTCAACATGCCCCAGTCTGTTAGATCTTCAAGAAATCTTTCTTGAAAAGGAATGCCCTCGTATCCCGTATTCTACAATAATACTCTACTGATTGTCAATATTTCAAAGTAGCTGGCTATTCTGATATGGGAATAACATGCCTTGATATGAGGTTTTATAGATGTTTCAACATCTCGAAATAAATGCCTCGGATCTCATAGTGGCGGGATTTTCAAACCTGAACGTCATGTCCCTGAATGAACCTTAGAGAGACTTCTACATCTCGAGGTAATTTCCTCAGATTGACTGTGTTTGAATAATGAGCTATGCAAACATAGGGAATACCTGCCCTAAGATGAGCTTTAGATAGACTTTATGTCTCGAAGTATATTAATTAATTCTTAAAACAAACACTTTCTCCAATTAAGAGAGACTTCATCATCTCGAAATAACCACTTCGGATCAATAGCATATGAACAACTAACTTGCTGGAACAAGAGATTTTTGAAGGCTTCAACGTCTCGAAGTGATTGCCTCAGATTGATTGGAACTTAGTGATTAGTTCGGCAGAGATTGGAGCGAAATGCCCCAATGTATAGCCTTAGAGAGACTTCGACGTCCCGAAGTAATTGCTTCAGGCTGACTGAATCTTGAAATGACGGTTGTCCTAGGCTAACCGATCTTTAAGAAGGACCAAATCACCTGTTGATTACTCTTTGAGAAGGACCTGCCTCAGATTGGCGAAAATTTGAGAAAACAACCTGCTCTATTTCACGATGGAGTCCTTAAGCGCCATGCCTCTTGATACAATTACCTTTTAACTCAACAGAGTGATCAAGTCTCTCTTTTTTGGACAAAGTTAAACTTTTCACTAATGTTCATTATGCGAACTTCTTTAATGTCAAATAATTGTTTTACATGTAGAATAAATATTTATTATGACAATTCTAATGCAATTTATGCGTCTTGAAGTTTTGTATGAAAAAATATTGTGACCTTTTTTGTGAGTGAAACACTTTTTAGAGTGCAACATTGAGAACTTGTTTATTTATGAAAGATAAGACAAACATATGATACCAACACTAATACTTAGCACGCACCGTAGGAGTTAGTTAAACGTGATCTCGTCGTCGTATGCTTTTGAATTAACCCATGCTTCAATTAGGACTTTTAAGGGTTGTAACGTGGCCTAGTTCACGGTTTTTACAAAAAATATTTTTAGGCTCAAAATTATTTGGTGCCCACCCATTCTCCATGATGTTCTTCAGTCCTAAGTTCAAACTATCTTGATACAAGCACTCACCTCTCGAGAGGCGTTTATGATGGTTGAGGAACCAATACGAGGTTTCTTGGACACGACATTCACTAATATTTATCTTTGGTGTTTAACCACACAACTTGTTCTTTGTTGATAATTTTTGTTTGATAATCCTTTCTCCCTTTTGGGCTTTCCAATTTGATTTCCCTAAATTTGACCTATGCGACTTGTTTTCAAGTTTCGACTTAGCGGGACTTTTTCTGTCTTTCTTATTCATTCCTCCCTTTTGAACAAGTCGTGAATCTTTACATTGTGTTCAATTTGTTGGAAGTGATTGTGACTGTCTGAGTCTTTGGGTAAATAATGGATAATCGTTGTTGTATCGCCATCTGTTGACTTCTTGATGTGCGAGAGATAACCAATATGGTATTAGTCTCTTCTGATGCACATTGTTCACAAGCAAAGTTTAACCATTAAAATTTTGAATTTCTTTAACCTTTTGGAGGATAACCTTTGTTGTATCCTTTGACGCACAATCTCCTGATGAGTTCTAAACGCTCGATCAGATTAACTGAACACTACACGCCCACAGGTTTAAAAAATTGAGGGTTTTCTCTAAAAAGAAAATAAACTCCTACTTTAAGGCTCAAAGGGGTTAAGGATGGTTTCACTCCCTTATGTATCCAGTTGTTATACCCCAAAATTTGCCCTCCTATTTTTCAAGATAATCCACAAATAGGGTTTTGATTCTCTCAAGTCAAAGATGGTTTCCATTGCCTCAAGTGGTCATCATACATCGTAACATGTCTCAAGGTATCATCATGTCAAATTTTAAGCCCCACGGTTCAAGTTTGCTCAGTCAATTCCTTAGATGATTGAAAATCAACTATATTAGACAAAAGTCAACTTTGGTCAACATACAGTCAAACTTCATAATTTTTGGTCAACATCAAGATTTTGATGTCACATTCATCATTTGATTAAGGGTTTATCCTGATTCATCAAGAAAACTCAAGATTTGATCAAAAGTCAAAGTTTCTAAATTAGGGTTTCTTGATAAAAAGTCAACAAAACTTTGACCAGGCATAACTTTCACATACTTTATCATAAATTTTTCCACTAAAGCTCATTTTGAATAGAATTCAATTCTCTACAACTTCATGTCTCACAAGCTTTGGCAAAAAATACTTCATTTGAGAGTTATGGATCAAGACATTATAGGTCCTTTTAAAAGTCAACAAAAGTCATCTTTTTGCAAAGAAGTGTACATGAACATAAAAACTTCAATAAAGATGAAACAAAAAAGAGTGTTTATAGGACATCTTGATATTTCTAAAAAGTCCAAGAACACTTCAAAATGTTGAAAATTGAGCAAGATAGAAGTTGTGAAAGTTTGACATTTTTGAAGAAGTGCATGAAGAGAAATACTTGGCAAAATCAAGTTTTTCCAAATGGGCCTAAGTTTTTATGATCCAAACTTATTTCTAAGATGGTCCATGACATCCAAGTCCATTTACATGCCCTTGAATTATTTATTTTATTTATTTTTGGAACTAATTCATTTAAATCCAATTTTAATTAAAATAAAATATAAAAAATCAAATTGATTAATGCAAGGCTTGTTATTCAGCATTTTTGAGGACCAAGCTAGCCAAAATAGCTGTCAATTTCGAAATATATTAGATTGGCAAGGAACTGAATGAGATTGAATCCAAAAAAGGCAATATTTGGTGCAATTTCAAATCAAATATTTTCTCATTGAAAGCATGTATTTTCTTCACATCTCTTGACCTAATTTGCTTCTATTATATATACACAAGATTTCTAGATGCCAAGGACACATTTTTGCAGCCTCAAGAACCCTAACAAAGTTTGAAAAATCCGTGACACTGAAGCAATTGACAGACCTAGAATTTGATCGATTCAAGCCATTCCAAGGTTGTCAATAAATTCCTTGGTGTTTTCTGAAGCTAAACAGACCATCACCATCGATTGAAGCACCCAGAACACCAAAAACACGATCACGGTTTGGTTTGTATTTTTGAATTTTGATTTTGAATATACATGCATTTTTAACTAAATTTGACCATATATTTGTGTTTGTGATGAAGTTTCGAAGCTATCTGGGTCGTTTGATTTAAGTTTAAGCTCAGGGATCGTGACTTGCCATGGTTAATGTTCCAAGCTCCAAATTGGGGTTTTCCAAAATAGACAAAATTGGACCAAATGAGATGTGAGACCATGGATCGATTGGAATGGTCCTCTGAATACGATGTTTGGATGACACCTTTGGTTAGAAATTTCAAGATTTGGAAGTTTGAATTCTAACCTCTTTGAAAATGAGAAAACTTGCAAAATAAGAAAGAATGAGAAAGTTTATGGTTTTGGTGTGATTTAGAAGTGAGCAAAGACCTCTATTTATAGGCAAGGAAGTTTGGCAAGCAAGGAAAGATAAGATTGGTGAGTTTGCAACTTGGAGCTTAAGGCTTAAGAAAGGAATATTCTTCATTAAATGCACATGGAATCTTTCTTAACCATGGTTAAAATACTCAAGTATTTCTATCCTTTTCCAATCATTGCCATCATATTTTTATATCTTAAATCCTATCTCATTTGGTGACAAGGATTCTAGAAGGAAGAAAGTTGCAAAAATGACTTGAAAACTTGGAAAAATGACCTAAAATCATGGTTATGGACCATTATGTTTCAATTTCAAAACCCTAGATATACAAAATGTTTTTCCAAGTTCTTGGACATTTTGGAAAGCTTGTAACAAGATATACAACTTTCATGTTTTGAGTTTTTCTTGAATCAAAATGGATCTAGGTGAAAAATGGCCATGAAAGTGATGAAAACCCATGTTTTTAATGTGACATCCTAATTTACCTGAAAATTACTCTAATATTTCTTTATTACTTGTCGGGTAGTTTGGGGTGTTACATAAGTGGTATCAGAGCAGGTTGGTCTTTCCGACCAAGTTGTTGATTTTGTAGTGCGATGTAACAATTGAATACTATTTTTAGGTTTATTCTAACCATTTTATTATGGTAAGGTGTAAAACAAAGAAATGGATGGAAGAAACGATGTTGCACTTGTTGCTGTTTTGCATGCTGTTTCTTAGAGGAATGATGGGTCATGTGTTCTGGAAACCTTTAAGAGGAATCACCCGCCTACTTTCAAGGGTAGGTATGATATTGATCATTGTCTTTTTCATCATGTAAATTATAATGGCTCGATGGATTATTTGAAGAACTTAACATCGAAACTACAAAACTTCTAGCTTTGTATTGTGACAAACAAAGTACTATACACATTGTAGCCAGTCCTGTCTTTCATGATAGAATAAAACACCTAAAGATAAATTTCCAATGTGTTAGTGAAAGAATTCAGAAGTAAATGTTCAAGCTGCTGCCAATTCTTACCAAAGCTCAGCTAGCCAATTTTTTCATAGCCATTGCCACCCAAGATTATTTACAGTTTCATTTTCAAGCTCAACATGCTCGATATAGTACAAGTCATCTAGATTTATAATAAACGTAGTGAAAACTATAATCATAGGTCATTAATAGTTAGTTATGTGTTTGTTAGGTTTCATGCAGCTATATAAGCTTAGTGTAGCTAACTTGAATCCTAAGAGGAATTTAGTTCATTCATTGTATTGTCACTACTAGAAAATTCGCTTTTAGTGCCCGAATTAGAGATAAAAAAGCTTCAAAATCGATCACTATTGCATTTAGCCACTGATTTAGCGACTATATTTTTCCAGTCGAAAAAATACTAGTCGCTAAGCTTTTGTGACGATTTTAGAGACCGAAATTTAGCGATTGTATTTGTGACCAAATTAGAGACTGATTGTAGTGATTGAAATTTTAACATTACTTTTCTAAAATAAAATTAGAAATTAGATGGACCAAGTTTCGAACACAGTACTAGGGGTGGGAATAGGCCATACCGACCTACAGGGGTCTATGGCCTAGCCTATGTGAGGCCAGACCAAGCTTAGAATTTTTCAAAAGCCTCTTTAAATAAATAGGTCAGACTTAGGCTATTAAAAAACCTATGAAGCCTTATAGGTATATATATATATATATATATATATATATATATATATATATATATATATATATATATATATATATATATATATATATATATATATATATATATATATATATATATATATATATATATATATATAGTCGAAATAAGTTGGTCTATATATACATATTTATTAGGAAAAAAGGCTAATTAGACTGACACATATATGCATATATATTAGAAAATATGCTAAATAGATTGACCTATATATGAATATATAGGCCAACCTATAAGACTTTTTAAGTAATATAAATTTATTGAAAACCTTAATGAGAAATAGGCTTTTAAATAGGCTTTCAGGCCAGGTCAGGCTAAAAAAATGAGTCTATAGTAGGCCATAGGCCAGACTCAGACCTTGTAAGTTTATGTAGGCCAGACCCAAACCTTATAAAGCCTAACCTAACTTATTTCCACCCCTACACAGTACCTTGAATCATTACATGTAGGGGCTTTTCCACTGGGACAAATGATATAACTTGTTACATTATATAAATATTATAACAAAAATAAAATCAAAATTTGCCTGATGTAAGATTCGAACTCGCTTCCTTACTATACAAAATGCAACATCACCACTACAAACACTATTTTGTCGATGTATATATATATATATATATATATATATATATATATATATATATATATATATATATATATATATATATATATATATATATATATATATATATATATATATATATATATATCTTTTGTCCGATGTTATAATACGATAATTTCTTTTTTAAAATTTTAAATAATATTTACAAACTTATTAAATATTATTTAATTTAGTTGAACTCATTAAATTTTACTATAAAATTTTATTATTGAACCTATAAAAATGAAATTGCATAATTTTCTGTGAATTTATTTTTTTTAAAAAAAGAATAAAGGTAATTTGACAATAAATAAATATAACTTTTATGTAAAAGTGAAATAAAATCTTACAAAAAAGAAAAGATATGAGGAAAATAAGAAAGAAAATTATTAGTCACAGAAATTTTGGTCACGGATTTTTTAAGAATTAAATTTTATATAAAATTTTGGACACTAAATTCCAGTCGTTAAATTGGTAGCTAAATTTATTTTGTGACCGATTTAGTGACGTATTAAAATGTACTAATAGATATCAAATTTCGAGGGCTTATTCAGTGGTTAGAGTGACCGAAATTTTTCGGTCACTAAATCGATCACTAATTACGAATTTTCTAGTAGTGTGTCTTCTTCTTCTTTTCAATGGCTTCCACTTTTCGTTTTATTGAAAATGTAAGAAAGTAACTTTTATTCAAACAACACTTAGAAACCTTCAAAATGTCAACGTCAGGGTTTTAAAAAACGTTGTGGCTGTGCTGCAGACGCATAAATGTTTTTGAGATTTTGGTCGGTGCAAGTGTTAAGACACTAATTGCAATATAAAGTAATCACAATTAATTGTTTAATATAAAAAACAAAGATAATAATATCGCTATCGACGCTTATCAAAATCGTTTTGTCGCAGTCACAAATTATTTTTAAAACTATGGTCAACGCTGTCACAAATTATTTTTAAAACTATGGTCAACGCTACACCTACTCTAAAATATCTAAAAGAAAGTCAGGTTGAAACCATTTGGTCTTAGGAATTTATCTAGGTGCTTTTGTAAGGCATAATGAAGCGATTTAACAATTAAAGGACCTGGCTATTTTAAATAATTCTCTTCGGTAATTATTCTCTGGATAAGAGTTGAGAAAGATAATGAGAGCCTCATTTTCCTTGGAAATTAATCCTCACACCTTGCTGTCTTTTTGCCTCCAAATTCACATCCCTAAACCCTAGTTTTGCTTCTCATTGAATATGTGTTAATAAAGGGTTTTTAGGATTGAGATAATAGTGATATGATTGTCCATTTTTACTATATAGTGCATGAGGTAGCCTTTATGAGTTTTATTTTCCTTTTTTCACCCGTTTATAGTCTGAATTAAACGTTTGTGTCCTAAGAAAAGTTGTAATGTTTAATGTTAGATTGAATTTGTTTCCAAACTTCACATTACATTTGAATATGCATAGCTCCAAATTGAACAATTTTTCATTAACAGCGTAAAATTGCTCAGCTTTCTTTTTTGGCTTCCAGGATATTTCATTTCTTGTATCACTTTTCAGTAATTTTAGGCGTATGTGCCCTGGCTTCAATCTACAACCTAAGTTGTTAGATTGAAAATAAAAATAAAATACTACAAGAATTTATCTCTTTAGTGAGATATAGTACCGAATATTGGATGGTTCATTAATGATAAAGATTAATAAATTAAAGTCTTCATTATTATTACTTGTAAATAGTCATCAATAATTATTAGGGATACTTGGAGACTGTTATTTTCCTAACCAATACATAAATACATATAATTCATATGTTAACCCGTTAGTAAAATTGATTTTCGTAATTGGATTCTACTTTTTTCAAACCATCATAAATCAAATATCAATCGATTATATCATAATTAATTTTATAAATAACTTTAATTTAATTTTGATTTTAAAAACATATTTTTTTCGAGGAAAGAACCTTGCTTTGAATATCCGAGAAACCAAGGCCTCGGGCTTTGACAATAGGAACCATCCTTGTTTAGCTATTATTGCCATGTTAAAAGCTCTAAAATCACAGAAATCTTATCCGCCTTCCTTCTTTGTTCTAGTAATTAATACTCTCTCACGTCATCCACCTTATACCTTTGTTACTACTACCACCACCCCACTAGAATGAGTTCAACATAGTTTTTATGTCCTTAATCACTGAGTCGGGGAGAATATAAATACTCATTATATAAGGCGGAATTTCCTGTAAGACCGACTTAATCATAACTTCTTTCCCAGCTTTGGATAACGAGCGACCTCTCCAAGAATTAATCTTTTTCTAGATACGATCTTTGATGTAAGAGAAAGTAGCTTTCTTGCTCCTTCCAATCATGGACGGCAAACCCAAATAATTACCCGTCCCCAGAACATGACGAACCCCCATAATCTAAGGTAGATCCTCTTTGGCCGAATTACTCAAATTATTGCTGAAAAACTTCAGATTTGGTCATATTAATCTCTTGACCAGACGCCTCAGCATAAAGTTTGACTAAATGCATAAGGTGTTGCACCTCCGATAAATTGGCCCTACAAATCAAAAAACAATCGTCAGCAAAAAGAAGGTGGGACACACTAGGTGCCCCTCTGTAGATCTGAACTCCATGAATATCGTTGTTAGCAACCACTCCCTTTATTAGGGTCGACAGTCCTTCAGATATAAGAATAAAAAGGTAAGGAGACAGTGGGTCTCCTTGCCACAATCCTCTTTCTGGTTTAATAGGTCCCACACATTCCGAATTCATTACGTTATAGTGCATCGAGGTTACACACATCATGAACCAACAAATCCACTGATTTGCAAAACCCATTTTTTCCAACATCCCCTTCAAAAATCCCCAATCCCCTTTAGAAAAGCCTTATTTCCTTTCCTAGTTCGTCTTTTTTTTATGCTAATCTTGGTTACCATTCTAGTTTTGTTTGGAGGAGCATCTGGAAAGCTAGAGAGATTCTAACAGTAGGTTGCAGGTGGAGTATTGGTGATGGTAGCCGGATTAGGGTGATGAATGAGCCTTGGATTTGATGAATTCGGGATGGTTATGTGTACGGCCGTCAGAAATATGGTGTGTATGATATATCAGTTGATAAACTCATGTTGCCTAATGTTAAACAACGGGATATGAGGGTTTTATGTGACTTGTTTGAGTCGTGAAGGAAATTATCACGGTGCCTTGAGTAGAAGATGTGCTAGAAGATAAATTGATTTGGAAGGAAGAACAAAGTGTTTGTTATAGTGTGAGATCAGGATATCGGGTTTGGAGGATGATATCTAAAGGACACGAATGGGGGAAAGGTTGAATTGGAATAACATTTGGAACATCAAAGCACCAACTACAGTCAAACATTTAATCTAGAGAATTTGTCAAGATTTCCTTCCTTCCAGGGTTAGACTACTTAAGCACCATGTTCATTGTCCCGGGGAATGCCCGTTTTGTAACTACTCAATGGAGGATGCTTGGCATATTTTTTTCGGTTGTCCCGAAACACACCAATGTTGGGGGCAGTCGGTTTGGCAAGTGTTATTGATTCTCCCATTCATAGTTTTGGTGAAGTCAAGGGAATTATTTTTAATATTTGTAGCAAAGAAGATCGTGGTACAGCGGGTCATGTAGCGGTTATGATGGATGGATTGTGGAAAAACTAGAATGATTTCATTTGGCATAATGAGCGGGAGGAGGCTACCAAACTTGGGTGGTTGGCGTTTCATCGATGGCAAGAGTGGTTTACAGTTCATAATAATCGAGGGGAGTCCCAAGATCCTCAATAGGTTATCTAGTGGAAAGTTTCTCCGGTAAGTTGGTTCAAATGTAATATAGATGCGGGTTTTAATAACACATGTGGTAGTGCTAACCGGGGTTGGTGTATTCGTGATAGTCTGGGTAATTTTCTTTCAGCAGGTACGACATCGGATGTTAGTAAACCTTCTGTTATTGAAGTAGAAGCGAAAGCGCTTAAACAAGCGATTCAATGCGGTATTTCAATGTATCTTGATCGAGTCACTTTCGAAAGTGACTCTCTCATTGTGGTACAAGTGTTACGTTCTAAAGCCGATGGTAATTCAAAGTTTTTCAATTGTATTAGAGCTATTCAATCGTTGCTATTAGATTTTCCTAACTTTAAGGTAAAGTTTGTTAAATGTCAAGCGAATATGATTGCTCATGCTTTAGCTAAGGCAGCCAATTCTTGGGTTAGACATAGTATTCTACATGAAGTTCCTCCTTGTATTGAACAAATGATTTATAATGAAAGAAGTTTGTTTTGTTTTGGTAAAAAAAACATATTTTTTTCATTTTAATTTTTTTTAGAAAGAAAATATTATATTTCATAACCAAAAGCACTACGAAGGGGATCACAGGATCTAGCCAAAACAAGCAAAACAACCCAAACAAATAGATAAATTCAACACTAATGCATCATCAAAGTAGCCTAATGGTGTCTAAGTTTTGTTTTTATCCAGCTTCTATACAACAAAATATCAATAATTTTAGGGCTTATAGAATCACTCACTACTCACGAGACTCCCAAAATAATGAAGGTTCGTGTAACTCCAACATTCATAAATCAACTCAGAAAACACATATATATGAGGATTTTTTGTTTTGTGGCGAACCTAGTCATCCGCATCATGTTGTGCAAAGTTTGCATGTGAACAAAATCTTGCCTCTTATTCAAAATAAATCTAAGGATCCAAGGTAAATAAGTTTTGATATGGAATGTCATTATATCATCATTCTTCACATAATAATGATGGATCCATTTGATCTAGAGACTACCAGTTTTACCATAAAGATAACTTTGCTTCAGGTCATAAGAGAAATGATGTTTATTGGAACAGAAGATGAAAAATAGATTTTTGATGAAGAAGAAGTTTAAGGGAATTGAGAAGAGAATGAATGTGAAAACTGAAATTGAAAGTATATTGTAAAAAATGATTGCTTTGCCTTGTTTACAAAGAAATGCTCCTTATATAGACACATTTCTTAGGCCCAATAGTGTAAACTAAACTAAGGCCTAAAACATCTAAAGCCCAAGGAATTCGACTCTAGCATACTTAAGAGTAACACTTCGACAGCCTAACTATTCGACCAACACTCTTAGGTAATCGAATCGATTAGTACACAACATTACAACATATTTCGATACACACTAGTTCGACCATGAATTATACATAGTACATATTCTAACACACCCCCTTAATTCATGTTCTCGAGACTTCTCATCCCGATGCTCTCTTTCAGCTCTTCGAATCTGACTTTCTTCAGAGGTTTGGTGAATATGTCAGCTAGTTGAACTTCAGTCTTGCAGTACTTTATTTCGATCTTACCTTTGTTGAATTGATCTCTCAAAAAATGATACCTTCTTTCAATGTGTTTACTTCGACCATGACACACTGGATGATTCGCCAGGTTGATTGCTGATTTGTTGTCGAAAAATAGCTTTATATTCTTAGGCTCCATTATCTTGAGTTCTTCAAGTAACATCTCGATCCATGCTGCTTGACATGCTACATATGATGCAGCTACATATTATGCTTCACACGATGACAAAGTCACAATGCTTTGTTTCTTCGAGCTCCAAGAGATTGAAACATCTTCGATCATAAAAATATAGCCTGCAATGCTTTTCTTTTCGTCTTGATATCCACTGAAATCTAAATTAGTATATCCATGAACTTTAACGCTTGTGTTGTTCTTCGAATTCTTTGGCAACAACACCCCATGATCGATAGTTCCTTTTATGTATCTCAGCACCCTATTTACTGCATTGAGATGATACTCTTGAGGTTTCTCCATAAATCTGCTCAGCAACCCCACACTTTGGCAGATATACAGTCTTGTATTACAAAGATATCTCAAGGATCCAATGATTTGTTTGTACAATGTCGAATTTACAAACTCATCATTCGATTCTTTCATCAGCTTTGCTCCTATTTCTAACGGAGTGACAACTTCGTTACAATTGCTCATGTTGAATCTTTTCAGAATATCTTGAGCATACTTAGTCTGATGCAAGAATACTCCTTCTTCAGTATTTTTGAATTCCATCCCTAGGAAATATGAGAGATTCCCTAAGTCAGACATTTTGAATTCTTGCATTAAGTTCGACTTGACCTTTACTATCTCAGCTTCATCATATCCAGTAATAAGTAAGTCATCTACATAGAGGCATAAAATGATTCGATTGACATTGTCGACATCTTTTACATACACTCCATGTTCAGAGACACACTTTGTGAAACCTGCTTCGATCAAGAAGCTATATATTCTATTATTCCAAGCTCGAGGAACTTGCTTCAAACCATAGAGAGCCTTCCATAATCTATACACCTTCAACTCCTATCCTTTGACGTCGAATCCTAGTGGTTGAGTGTAATAGACTTCTTCTTCCAATGGTCCATTCAGGAATGCTGACTTTACATCCAGCTGATGCATCTTCCATCCCCTGTATGCTGCTGTCGAAACAATAATTTGAATTGTTTCCAGCCTAGCAACCAATGCATATACCTCTTCGATGTCAATTCCTGGCTTCTGTAGAAAACCTCTAGCCACCAGCCTTGCTTTGTACTTAGCAATTTCTCCATTTGGCCTTCGTTTCACCTTGTATATCCATTTTACATCGATTGGCTTCTTATTCTTTCTTTCGACAAGTTCACAGGTCTTGTTCTTCTCAATGGCTCTGAGTTCTTCTTTCATGGCTTCGCACCAATTCGAATTACCCATTGCTTTATTAAAATTGATTAGTTCCACTTCATCCATCATCATGGCTTCTTCAACTAAATCCCCATCATCATCAATCACTTGATCTGGAAATCTTTCATACCCAGTTAGCCTTGTTGATTCAGTTCTTGTTCTCATCGACCTTCTTTCACTTTGTTCAGGTGATTCTTCATTTCGACTAGTTGAAGTGTTACCTTGTTCACTTCGACTATTCGAGGGATCATCTTGTGGATCTTCTTCGAACATAGTTATAACAGTGTCTGATTCCTGTGTTGAACTTCGACTCCAATCCCAAACTTTGCTCTCGTCGACTCGAACATCTCTGCTAATTACTAGTTTATCTTTGATTGGCGAATACAGCTTGTACGCACCAGTCGAATGATAGCCTATGAGAACTACAGCTTCACTTCGATCATCCAGTTTTCTTCTCAATTATTCAGGTACATGCCTGAAGCACATTGATCCAAAAACTCTAAAATGACTCACACTTGGCTTCGATCCTGTCCAAGCCTTATGAGGTGTTTTTCCAACTATCCTCTTTGTTGGACACCTATTTAAAATGTATACTGCTGTCGAAGATGCTTCAGCCCAAAATCTCTTAGGCATGTCTTTAGCCTTCAACATACTTCTTGTCATGTTCAGTATACTTCTATTTTTCCTTTCAGCTATGCCATTGTGTTGAGGTGTATAGGGTGCAATAACCTCATGCTCTATACCTTCCCCATTATAGAATTTGGAAAATTCAACAGACGTTTATTCACCACCACCATCAGTTCTTAACTTCTTCAATTTGTAGCCACTTTGCCTTTCAGCGTGCAATTTGAACTTCTTGAACTGTGTGAATACCTCAATTTTCCTTTCAATGATGTAAATCCATATATGTCTGGTGAATTCATCAACAAACATAAGTAAATACTTGTTGCCTCCATTTGACTTCACTTCAAATGGTCCACACACATCAGAGTGAACTAGCTCCAACTTGCGCTTTGATTTCATGGGCAAGTCATGTTTGAATGCCTTCCTTGCCTGCTTAGCTTTACAACATTCCTCACATACTTGCTTTGGTTCCTTCACATAAGGCAAACCAACCACCATCTTCTTCTGATTGAACATGCATAAACTTCTGAAGTTTAGATGTCCATACCTGTGGTGTCATAGCCAGTTCTTATCTTCTTCTGTCATCAAAGCAAGACACTTGTGATCTAATGTGTTGAGTTCAACTTTGAACATCTTGTTTTCTGCCAATGGTGCTTTCATGATTAGCCTCCCATCATCCCTATAGACTTTCATCTCATTCCTTTCAAGCTTCATCTTGAATCCTTTTGCAAGTAATTGACTTACACTTATCAAGTTACTTGTCATGGAGGGTACATACAATACCTCAGTGATAGTAGCTTTTCCACCATCCTTTTTGACAATCGAAATATATCCTTTGCCTCCAAAATTGATGTGTCTTCCATCAGCAAACTTTATCATCCTTTTTACTGACTCATCTAACTTGCTGAACCAACTTTTGTTTCCAGTCATATGATTGCTACATCCTAAATCCAGATACCACATGTTGGTTTTCTCAAAGTTCGACTGAGAGCTTACCATCATCAGCATATCGTTTGAACCACTGTCTCCTGCACGTGCATATTGAGCTTCATCACTTTCTTTTGCCTTTTCTACTTTCCTCCTTCGACAGTCTCGAGTGTAGTGACCAAAACCTTGACAATTGTAATCTTCTTGTCAACTCTCAGCGAATTTCTCACAGTGCAAGATGGTTTCTCCGCATGCTTTCATTTGGTTCGTCAGCGTCACAATCTTTGAGAAGTATGTAGAAATCAATTCATCATCCTTCATGTGCATCATCTCGTATTGCTTTCTCAGCGTCTGCAACTTCACCTTATTCAATTTTTCTCCTCCTCCATACAAGTTCTTTAACTTGTCCCAAGCTTCTTTTGCTAACTCTTCTTCGATTATCTTCTCAAATATATCAAAATCTACACACTGATGAATCAAGAACAATGCTTTACAATCTTTCTTCCTCTGATCTTTGTGCGTAGCTTTCTGGGCTTCCGTCGCATTTACTTCCAGCTCCAATACACCATCATTCAAAATTTCAACAACATCTTGAAATATGAAAATGACCTTCATTTATGAAACCCATCGTTGATAGTTTTCTCCTTTGAAAACTGGTAGATTTGTTGGAATCTGTGTCAACGTTGTTGTTTCGTTTTCCATTAGATTCTCTATGGATAGCAACTGAGCTCCTTGGTACCAATTTGTTGGAACAGAAGATGAAAAATAGATTTTTGATGAAGAAGAAGTTTAAGGGAATTGAGAAGAAAATGATTGTCAAAACTGAAATTGAAAGTATATTGTGAAAAATGATTGTACTGCCTTATTTACAAAGAAATGCTCCTTATATAGACACATTTCTTAGGCCCAATAGTGTAAACTAAACTAAGGCCTAAAACATCTAAAGCCCAAGGAATTCGACTCTAGCATACTTAAGAGTAACACTTCGACAACCTAACTATTCGACCAACACTTTTAGGCAATCGAATCCATTAGTACACAACATTACAACATATTTCGATACACACTAGTTCGACCATGAATTATACATAGTACATATTCTAACAATGTTTAGTCCACCCTATTTTCTGAGGCAACAGGTTTTTTCCCAAGCCATATGAGATTTTCTTGTGATATTATCCCCTCATGACCATAAAAAAGATCTATGAAAAGCCTCAGCAGATTTAGTCACTTTTTTAGGGAGAGAGATACATTCCATTTTATAATTAGCTATAGTAGACGAAACACTTTTTATCAACTAAACTCTAGAAATAAAACTAAGGAGTCTATTAATCTAGTGCCTAATTATAGCAACCATCTTATAGACTAAAATAAAGCAATGGGCATTAAATAAATTTTTATACTGGTAAGATGGATACCAAGGCACCTGAATGAGAGAGGACCTTCCCTGAAAGAGGTTATCCTAGCAATAGCCTCTTTGGTTTGCTCATCAACATTACCATAGTAGATTTTTCACTTCAAAGGATTAACTTATAGGCACGTGGAACTGGAGAAAACATGGAAATCCTTCATGAGTAACTATATAGAAACAATGTCCCCTTTAGCAAATAGTAGAAGATTATTTGCGAAGCTCTAGTTGATAATGTCCAATTTCTCACACTTAGCATAGTACTTAAAATTAGGATTGAGACTAAGATTTTGTAACAATCTGTAGAGATACTCCATGATTATAACAAATAGAATAGGAGAAAAAGTCTCTCTGTCTAAGCCCTCTCTTAGCCTTGAGGGTGCTAGTATGATCTCCATTAATTCTGAATATGTAGGACACATTAGTGACTATGATCATGATCGTGTTGATAAATTGATGAGGAAATCTCAATTCTTGAAGAATGGTTTCTATGACACTCCAATATAATGTATCATAGGCCTTTTAAAGGTCCATTTGGATCATACATCTAGGAGCTCCTTCTTCATACTATACCCCTTAATCAACTCATAAGCAAGGAGAGCACAATCCTGAATATGTTGACCAATAACCTTCCGCTCTAGCCTTATCAATTTGCAGCTTTATTCCATGTTGGAAATAACCCTATCTATTCTAGAATAGATGGGACCCATAAATTGTTTTTTAGTGCATGTAAAGTGGTTACTAACACTCTTTTTCACAAAGATTCAAATTATCCATCATTCGTACAAGATCAGTATACTCTGTTGGTGCGTGAGACACTTTTAGTGAGGAGAGAAAGAGGGAATAATAAAGGAAATAAGGATTTGTATTACTCAATTGTACAAATAATGATACAACCTAGGACTATTTATATACAACCCTAATTGGGCTTAGGTCAAAAAAACTTGGATTATATTTAAATATTAAATTAAATCAAATCAAATCAAATCTAATATTTTTACCAAATCTAATTTAATATTTCAACACTCCCCCATAATCCAAGTTGTCGAACATCCTCAAAAATAATCGATCTGAACTATTCCTAATTTCTTTCTCAAATTCAAGAATATGTCAATCTTCAATCCTTTGGTGAAGATGTCGGCCAACCGTGATTCACTTGAGCAATGCCTAACTTCAAGTTCACCAAGTGAAACCTAGTTTCGATATGTTTACTTCTTCTGTGCAGAACTGGATTCTTTTCCATATTTATAGTTGACTTGTTATTGATTTGTAACACCAACGGTTTCTTCACTTCGAAAGTCATTTCTTCAAGTACTGATTTGATCCAAATTGCTTGACAAGCAGCATAGGATCCCACTATATATTTAGCTTCGCAAGATGACAATGCCACCACAGGTTGCTTATTCGAGTACCATGATATTGGGGCACCAAATACTTGAAAGAAATATCTAGTTGTGCTTCTTCGGTCTTCCTTATCTCCACACCAATCAGCATCTGAAAAACAATTAACTATTGCTTCTTTATCTTCAGAATTTCATCGAAATAGTATTCCATAGTTTATCGAACCCTTCAGATATCTCAGGATTCTTTTTGCAGCCTTCATATGTGACACTCTTGGTTCACTCATATATCTGCTTACTAATCCGACAAAGAAACCTATATCAGGTCGACTGTTGCATAAACACCTCAGAGATCCCACAATTTGCTTGAACAAAGTTACATCAACTTTTTCTTCCTCTCCATTCTTCTCCAACTTCACATTTAGTTCGACAGGTGAGGATACAGGATTCAGATCATCTATTCTAAATCTCTTGAGTTTCTCTTTGACATAATTCCTTTGATGTAGCATCATACCTTGCTTCGTTATTTGAAATTCCATGCCTAGGAAATAAGACAATTTTCCTAGATCCGACATTTCAAATTCCTTCGTCATCAGCTCTTTGAACTTCGACAAGTTCTACAAGCTATTTCCAGTTACTAGCAAGTCATCAACATATAAGCATATGATTGTTATATCTTGTGCTACAACCTAAACATAGACACCATACTTTTATTTGCATTTGACAAATCCCAATTCAACTAAGTATGAGTCAATCTTCTTGTTCCATGCCCTAGGTGCCTGCTTGAGACCATAGAGCGCTTTATGCAACTTATACACTTTACTCGCTTCCTTATGAATCACAAACCCAGGAGGTTGTGTGACATAAACCTCTTCTTGTAAAGGATCATTCATAAATGCTGATTTCACATCTAAATGAAATGTCGACCAAACTTGATTGCATGCCAATGCTACTACTAGTCGAACAATCTCCAATCTTGCTACTGGAGCAAATACTTCAGAGTGGTCAAGTCCTTCTCTTTATAGAAACCCTTGAGCTACTAATCTTCTTTATGTCTTGCTATGGAACCATCAACGTTGTGTTTCAACTTGAACACCCACTTCACTTTGATAGCTTTTGTATGTGTTGGTAATTCGACTAACTCCCATGTGTTGTTTCTTTCGATTGCCTCTAATTCTTCGACCATAGCTAACTTCCACTTGCTACTCTTCAAAGCTTCGCTATAGTTGATTGGTTCAGCACCTACAAGTAAAGAAAAATGAACTAATTCTCCATCTGGTGTCACTTCATCATCACCAGTTACTTCATAATCTTGAATTCTTGTTGGAAGAACTCTAGTTCATTGAGGTATATGGCTTGTGTTAGCCACACCCTCTTCGACTTCGACATTGTTTGGAATATCAGCATTTTCTTCATCTTCGACTTCGACTGGATTCTCAGTAACTCCTTCGACTTCGACCCCATCAATTTCTTCGTCAAAATCAGAGCTCATCAGTGGCTTGTTAATTGAATTACAAGAATTCCAATTCCAGGAAGAATTTTCATCAATTAAAATGTCTCTACTCAACACAATCTTCTCATTAACTGGATTGAAAAGCCTGTATGCACCAGTTTTATGATATCCTACCAGAATCATAGGTTCACTCTTGTCATCAAGTTTCCTTCTTCTTGCATCAGGAATATGCTTATAACACATAGAGCCAAACACCTTCAAATGTCTTACTAATGGTCGTTTTCCACTCCATACTTCTTCAGGAACCTTGCTCTTCAATATCTTGGTAGGGCACCTGTTCAAAATATAAATTGCAGTTGAAACCGCTTCTCCCTATAAAAGACTTTGGCAAATTCTTCTTATTTAGCATGCATCTTGCCATATCTAATACAATTATGTTTATTCTTTCAGCAATTCCATTATGTTGAGGCGTATAAGGAGAAGTTACCTCATGATCAACACCATGTTCTACACAAAATTTCTCAAACATCTTCGAAATGTATTCGCCACCTACATCTGTTCGCAGAACTGTGATCCTTTTCTCACTCTGGTTTTTGACAAGTATCTTGGACCTCTTAAAGATTTTGAATACTTCATCCTTTCTCTGGATCACGTAGATCCACAATTTTCTACTCAACTAATCCACAAACGAAACAAAATATCTATTTCCACCAATGGTATGTTCTTCGAATGGACCACATACATTTGAAATTACCACTTCGAGAATACAGGATGATCTCATTAGCATATTTGAAACGAAAGAATTTATGGATTGCTTTCCGACTAAACAACCTTCACAAAGTTTTTCAAGAATCTCAAGACTTAGAATTCTAGTAACCATATTTTGAGTAATCAGTTGATTGAGTTATCGAAAATTCAAATGTCAAAACCTCAAATGCCACAACCAACTATCCTTGTGTTCAACAACAATTTTCAAATATTGAACTTCTGTCGAACTGATCATAGTCTTAAATATCCTATTCTCCGACAACAGAGATTTTAAGAACAAATTGATCTTGGTGTCGAACAATTTCAAAACTCTATCTTTCATAACAACTGAGAAAACTTTTTCGACCAGTTGTCCAACACTTAGCAAGTTGCACTTCATTCCAGGTACATAGAGCACATTTTTAATTATAGCTTTCCCTCCATTACGCATTTGAAAAACTATTTGCCAATACCTTCTACTTGAAACGAACTATTATCAACAAGTTTTATCTTTCTCTTCTTCGACTCGTTATAGTCTTCCAACCACTCCTTTCGACCAGTCATGTGATTCGAGCAGCCTGAGTCAAGGAACCTGATCTTGGATTCGACATGGTTATCAACAATTGCATCCATAACCACCATACCACCTTCAAAATCATATGAATCTTGGCGTGCAAGGTTCGCTCCTTCGTCCTTGCATTTTCTCGATCCATTGTCTTTTCTGTACCAACAAGTTTTCGCTACGTGGCCCAACTTTTCACAATTATAGCATTGTACATTCTTTTTATCTTCTTTGTCCTTTCGATAGTTTCCTCCTCCCCTTTTCGAGGATTCAGAATTTCTATCTTCGACCTTATTATTGTGGTAATTCGACCAAGGCTTCTTTCCCTGAGACTTGTCGAACTTACCTTTGAATTTGTTGGAGCCATCATCCTTTTTCCATGACTGAGCTTGCAGAGTCTGTATCGAGTCTTGAACTCATTTCCTTTCGATAATCCTCATCTCATGCGCCTCCAACGAACCAACCAAATCTTCCACTTTAGTGGTTTCAAGTTTGTTGGATTCTTGAATAACTACGATAATGTGATCAAAGTGAGAGGTCAACATTCTCATTACCTTCTCAACTATCATCTTATCAGTTATGGTTTCACCACAATCCTTCATGAGATGGACAAGTTTCTGAACCTTCGACACATATTCTGCAACTTCTTCATCTTCTTCCATCAACATCAATTCATATTGTCGTCGTCGGTAACCACCTCTAGGGTTTCATGGAAGCCAAACAAGAATTGCATCTGTTTTATCCATCGGATCCAATTCTTGTCGTCAAGCATTGAAAGAGTATTCGAAATGCCCTCATCACTAGTCATCTTCGCAACGGTTGATTCACTTGCCCTAAAAATACGATCTCTGACGTAAAATAGCTATGGATACCAATTTGTTGGTGCGTGAGGAATTTTTAGTGAGGAGAGAAAGAAAGAATAATAAAGAAAATAAGGGTTTGTACTATTCAATTGTACAAATAATAATACAACCTAAGACTATTTATATACAATCCTAATTGAATTTGGGTCTAAACAACTTAGATTATATTTAAATTTTAAATCTAATCAAATTTTATCTAATATTTTTACCAAATTTAATTTAATATTTTAACATACTCAACCTCCGGAACAAGATTCCCACCAACTCTACCTGAGGCTCTCATGACATTGTTAAAATCCCCTGTAACTAGCTAGGAACCAGTTATCCGAGGGTGTAATTTCTCTATATCCAACCACCGTTTTTTCCTTTTGCAAAAGAGTGTTGTGAACATAAACTAAACTGCACCAAATTTTGAAGACACAAGTTAGAGAATAAGCCCCAAAGTTAGTGATTTGATCCCTACGTTAATTACATACCACCATTATTTTTTACTCATCCCATAAAATCCAAATTCTGCCATTATTATGATGGTGTAGTTATATAGGTAAGACCATCATTTTAAATTTTATTTTAGAAAAATAAATTTTATCTAAATAATTGTACTTTTATTTATAAAAAAATAAACTTAATATTTTTGTAATTTCAAAAAGTACATTATTTAAAAAAATTCAAGATTACATTTTTATTTTCATAAAAAAATCATATTTTTATTTTTGATTGAAAAAAAGAGTATTTTTACTTAAACTTTTTTAAAAAAAGCATTTTTATGAAAAACAAAATTCTTAGTTTTTCTTATTTTGAGAAAAATTTTATTTTTTTGTTTTTTGAAAAAATATTTCAATAAAGAAAAAATCTAAAAAAGTTTTCTTTTTCCAAACTCTTTTATAAATTTCTATTTAGAACAAATTTAATTTAATATTTTTATTATTTTAAAAAAACAGACTAATTTAATTTCTATGTTAATATGAATATCGATTGATAAAACCATATTACTAAAATGTGATTTTTATTACTAACAATAAATAAACTTGTAATAACTGAATTTGAATTTAAAATTCAAGACTATATATATATATATATATATATATATATATATATATATATATATATATATATATATATATATATATATATATATATATATATATATATATATATATATATATATATATATATAAGAACATAAAATGAGAACATATCCTATAAGAATGAGATATTTCTATAATAATATAAAAATAAACCTACACCATTAAGTTTGAAAAGGAATGATTAAAATTAAAATATATTTTTAAAATTTAATTAATAATTTTTCTTTCGTCTTAATTTTAATGACACATAATTTAATAAAAATTATAATTTAATTTTAATTATTTATTTTTAAATCTGATAATTCTTATTCATCGTAATATTCTAATATATATAAAGAATATATTTTTTTTTCCGGAAGAGTACTTCTAAAAACTTACTCCAAATTACATGTTTAATATTACTTTAATCTAACTTTTCTAATTGAATATGTATTAAGGATGAATATCTTCTTGTATTTTATTTTTGCCAGATTTACTTCCTAAAATAAATTGTGTTAAGAATTTTCGTTATTTTATTATTTTAATTTGGTTTATAAAAATTAACACAAACTCCACGAGTAAATCAAAAGTATTACTCCAAATTTAAATAAATGGTTTAAATAAAATATTTAATAAGGTTATTGATATCGTTTCTCATTTAATTATGTGAGATTCTTTTCCTAAAATTAATTATTAAAAATATTTATTTATTTCTTATATCAAAAAATTATCTTTTCTAAATATATTCTTACATTGTACAAATTTTAATCTAAATTATAGGAAATTATAATACTTAAACAAAAGAATATTGAATCATTCCAATTATTTTTAAGAGAACCACTCATTCAACTAATCTAACCATAAATTCTAGATTATTAAAATAAAAACAAAATATAATGAGTATTGAAAATAAAATAAAATTATGTTTTGAAATATAAAATAAAAAAATAAGAAAAGATTAGCAGTATTAAAAATTAAAAATGTGACAATAATTTCTAGAATAAAAACTTTGTCCACTTCAATTAAAGTTTATTATTAATGAATATAAATCTAATTAAAATTAAAATTTTGTACATAGAAAATTTAATATATAATTTAAATTGATTTATTAAATTTTAAATTGATAGAAAAGTTTCTTTATAACCTATAAAACAATATTTCATTTTAAATTGATAAAAAATATATTATGTAATTTAAATTAGATGGAAAAAAATTGTATTCCCCAAATTATTTTGTGACTATTTTTTTTTAAAACTTTATTTCTTATTTTTATTTTAGATTTAAAAAATTAATAAGATTATTTCATTTTTCTTTACTTTTAAATTTTCTTTTTATTTTAATAACCTGAAATCTATTATCTATTATCAATCTATTAAAAGTAAAGTACCTGAAAATTCCAAGTCTAACCTTTTGATTAAATGTTATAACTTTTCTTATTCCAAGGGTATAATAGGCTAATCACCACTATGTTGTTACCATATTCATTTGGCATTTAATTTTGCTGACATGTCAATCTATCATAATTTTACACTATTTTTTTATTTATTTGATTTATTAATTTGAATTCTAATGTTTGACTCACGGTTAATGAGGAAGGAATTGGAATGGCCAAATTAGATCTATTATAATTAAATGGAATATTATTCATTGCATGATTTAAAAATACCCACTATTTATCATTACATTATATTATTGGAATCAGAATGGATTATTTTGATATTCCAAGATATCACAACTTCTCATGTTTTCAGTTACCCTATATCACTCCTCAATCTTCTTCATTCTAAATAGTAACATCAATGACGCGACCGATTGAAGCTGTGAAAGACATCAACGACTCAAACATTTAATTTTGCTGACATGTCAATCTATCATAATTTCACACTATTTTTTATTTATTTGATTTATTAATTTATTTTATTTATATTTGAATTCCAATTCCAATGTTTCATTCACGGTTAATTTATTTATATTTGAATTCCAGGAAAGGCTATTCTTGCTTCAATCATTGTTACCCTGATTTCTATATTTGTTTAATCTTGCTATTCTTGCTTCAATCATTATTACCCTGATTTCTATATTTGTTTAATCTTCGTTTTGATTTGTTTAGTTATTTTGTTAAAGTTAATATTGAGGTTTCAAATTAGGCCTAAAAACATTGGCAGGAACATAGTGTATGGTGTGCTAGATTTATTTCAATAGAAAAGTCAATTTCTAATTGATTTATGATGGCGTTATTTTGATTTATTAGAATATTTATTTTCTGCATTATTTATTTGATTATTATCTAATTCATGCAAAAAAAACATATATCATAATTTGCTTAATTAAATATGATTTTAACTAAAAGATAAAATCAAAAGAAATTTTGAAAATAAAAAGCCAATATCATTCTATTTTATTTAAATATGTGGTGGATTGATTCTCATTATAAAATTATTTTACACTTATTTTTTTCTCTATTTATAAAAACTTAAATAATCTTTTTTTTCTTTCCATTGGTAAAAAAATTTAAATATTACAATAATATATAATAATACAAAGAGCAATATATGAATGATTTGAAAACGTTTAAATGGAAAACTATATATATCAAAGAAAAAATTCGTTTCTATAAATAAAACATTTCTATAAGATAACTATTAACTTTTTTCGAACACAAATATTTATTTGAAAATATATGCACATTAATAAATATATGGTAAAATACAAAACGAAATTATATATATATTTTCTATTTACAATATATTCAATTGAATCTACCCTACACACCATGTACATCTTAAAAATCATATAAATTATGATTTATGATTATAAGGATATTAAAAATCATATAAATTACACTTGATTTATGATTTATTCTAAAATGATCACATAAATTTATTTTAAAATAAATATTCCAAAAAGCAGTAATGACTAACCATATATATATATATATATATATATATATATATATATATATATATATATATATATATATATATATATAGTCGAAAGATTTAAATCGATAAAATTTTGTCTTAAAAATAAGTTTTTATTAATAAATATTAAAAATAATATTTTAAAAATATTAATAAAAATAATATTATTTTATTTTATTTCAAAATGTTATTTGTTTAAAATTGAAAGTAAGTACTATTATTGTTTAATTAACATTTTGTTACTAAATATTATTAAAAATCATGTATTTGTATGAAATATTAATAAAAATCACATATATTTAAGAAATATCATACAACTTAACTAAAGTATCTATAAAATCAAGATTACCGAAAAACATATTTTGTAATTATTTAGATCCTTATTTGAAATAAAATATGTTTTGAAATTATTTAGCTTTATATAGAAAGGATAATAAAGCAAAACAAAATCAATTGAGATCTTGTAATTTCTTTAAACTTATGAAATAACTAAACATATCACAATCTTTTCAAATTAATTTTATAATCGTAATCATGATAAAACAATGTTAAATGATAGTCATGAAAATTTAATGATAAATGATACTCATAAAAAATTAATAATTAAAGATAAAAATTTACTATTACAATCATTTTTATAAATTGTATAAGTTACAATTATTTTTATAAATGGAAATATAAGTTACAAATAATTTTATAAATTTAACTATTTATATAATTATAAATGAGAATAGGTTACATATATTTTTATAAATAGACAAACGTGTTCCAGATGTTTATAAATGAAAAAAAAGTTACCATAATTTCATAAAGGGAAATAAGTTACAATAATTTTAATAAAAGAGAATAAGTTACTAATATTTTTATAAAAGAGAAGTATTTAAACAATTGTTTTTAAAATCAGTAAATTAATAATTGTTTTATAAATTGTCACACAGGTTCTAGGCACTTATAAATGTTATAACTTTTCTTATTTTAAGGGTATAATAGACTAATCAACACTATGTTGTTACCATATTCATTTGGCATTTAATTTTGCTGACATGTCAATCTATCATAATTTTACACTATTTTTTATTTATTTGATTTATTAATTTATTTTATTTAGATTTGAATTTTATTTATATTTGAATTCCAATTCCAATGTTTCATTCACGGTTAATTTATTTATATTTGAATTCCAATGTTTTTTTGTTTTTTGACAGAATTTGAATTCTAATGTTTGACTCACGGTTAATGAGGAAGGAATTGGAATGACCAAATGGAATATTATTCATTGCATGATTTAAAAATACCCACTATTTATCATTACACTATATTATTTGAATTAGAATGGATTATTTTGATATTCCAAGATATCACAACTTCCAATGGATTATTTTGATATTCCAAGATATCACAACTTCCAATGGATTATTTTGATATTCCAAGATATCACTCCTCAATCTTCTTCATTCTCCATTATTGCTATTATTATTATTAATTATTATTATTAATAATTAAAATGGTTCACAAAAATAATCACTTGGTATTCTGTTGACTTCAGTATTTTACTTCAAAATCTTGGAACCGCGAATGTTGTATTAACAATTATATTTATTATCATATAACCAAAAACTTTATTCATTTTATGTCTACAATCATTTTATGTCTACAATCACAAAAATTGAATGACAACCATACAATCAAAGTGTTCTATTCATGGCAAGACGTAAAAGGAAGCAGATTCTTAAAGATAAAAGATTGAAAAAAAGGAAGAACTGATGAAAACACAATCAATCCCATTGAAAACTCTCAAAGGTATTATGTTCCAACCATGGTTAATATCAGAACACCACTATCTGATTTAACTTCATCAATCTTTAATGAAAGAAATATGAGTTCACCTTCACCAGCATCTGCATCAAGCAACTCAAGTACAATGAAGAGTTTCAATATTGTTTCTACAAATCAACTTGCTGCTTCAGGAAGGTAAGATGCCCCAATCTTATAAACTTCATAACAACCTTAGCAATAACAGTGGGGTCCTTTCAGGATAAATTCTCCATCCTTTTCGCATTTCAAAACACCATTTTCTGATATAGCTTCCTCATGTTCTAACCAAAGAAACATAAACAATATAACTATAAATATCTTAAAAATCATATAAATTATGATATATGATTATAAGGATATTAAAAATCATATAAATTACACTTGATTTATGATTTATTCTAAAATGATCAGATAAATTTATTTTAAAATAAATATTCCAAAAACGAGTAATGATCAGATAAATTTATTCTAACCATATATATATATATATATATATATATATATATATATATATATATATATATATATATATATATATATATATATATATATATATATATATAGGATCAAATTACACTAGTTACATTGTTACACTCATTATTAGCTGTTGATTTTGTTTTGATCTAATGGTTATTAGGTGACTAGTTAATGCCCATATCATACATTCAAATAGCCTCATCTTATTTAGGTAATAAATCAATTCTATTTTATAAAATCATACTTTTATAAAATAAAATCTTTTTTCTCACTTTTTCTAATCACTCATGTAATTCTTCATATCTATTTTTTTTTAAAACAATGTAAATCAAAATATAATTTTAAAAAATAATCATAATTCATAATATATAAAAAACGGTTCTTATTTAAACAATGAGTTAAAAAAAAATATTTAAAGTTATGACTATTTTTAAACAATGAGTTAAAAAAAATTATTTCTAAATAATCATAGTCTAAATTATTTAAAAAAGTTATGATTATCCTAGTCTAAATAATCATAATCATAGTCTAAATAACTTTTTTTATCCTCATTGTTTTTTAAATAATTTTTTTTATTATGAATTATGATTATTTTAAACAATGATAGTCTAAATAATAAGAACCACTTTTTATTATGAATTATGATTATTTTTTAAAATTATATTTTGATTTACATTGTTTTTTAAAAAAAAATAGATATGAAGAATTACATGAGTGATTAGAAAAAGTGAGAAAAATGATTTTATTTTATAAAAGTATGATTTTATAAATCAATTCTATTTTATAAAATCATACTTTTATAAAATCATACTTTTATAAATCAATTCTATTTTATAAAATCATACTTTTATAAAATCATACTTTTATAAATCAATTCTATTTTATAAAATCATACTTTTATAAAATCATACTTTTATAAAATAAAATCTTTTTTCTCACTTTTTCTAATCACTCATGTAATTCTTCATATCTATTTTTTTTTAAAAAACAATGTAAATCAAAATATAATTTTAAAAAATAATCATAATTCATAATAAAAAACGGTTCTTATTATTTAGACTATCATTGTTTAAAATAATCATAATTCATAATAAAAAAAAATTATTTAAAAAACAATGAGGATAAAAAAAGTTATTTAGACTATGATTATTTAGAAAAAAATCATTTAGACTATGATTATGATTATTTAGACTAGGATAATCATAACTTTTTTAAATAATTTAGACTATGATTATTTAGAAATAATTTTTTTTAACTCATTGTTTAAAAATAGTCATAACTTTAAATATATTTTTTTAACTCATTGTTTAAATAAGAACCGTTTTTTATATATTATGAATTATGATTATTTTTTAAAATTATATTTTGATTTACATTGTTTTAAAAAAAATAGATATGAAGAATTACATGAGTGATTAGGAAAAGTGAGAAAAAAGATTTTATTTTATAAAAGTATGATTTTATAAAATAGAATTGATTTATTACCTAAATAAGATGAGACTATTTGAATGTATGATATGGGCATTAACTAGTCACCTAATAACCATTAGATCAAAATAAAATCAACAGCTAATAATGAGTGTAACAATTGGTGTAACTAGCTGGTGTAATTTGATCCTCCTATATATATATATATATATATATATATATATATATATATATATATATATATATATATATATATATATATATACGAAAGATTTAAATCAATAAAATTTTGTCTTAAAAATAAGTTTTTATTAATAAATATTAAAAATTATATATTTTTAAAAATATTAATTAAAAAATATTATTTTATTATATTTCAAAATGTTATTTGTTTAAAATTGAAAGTAAGTACTATTATTGTTTAATTAACATTTTGTTACTAAATATTATTAAAAGCCATGTATTTGTATGAAATATTAATAAAAATCACATATATTTAAGAAATATCATACAACTTAACTAAAGTATCTATAAAATCAAGATTACCCGAAAAACATATTTTGTAATTATTTAGATCCTTATTTGAAATAAAATATGTTTTGAAATTATTTAGCTTTTTATAGAAAGGATAATAAAGCAAAACAAAATCAATTGAGATTTTGTAATTTCTTTAAACTTATGAAATAACTAAACATATCACAATCTTTTCAAATTAATTTTATAATCATAATCATGATAAAACAATGTTAAATGGTAGTCATGAAAATTTAATGATAAATGATACTCATAAAAAATTAATAATTAAAGATACAAATTTACTATTACAATCATTTTTATAAATTGTATAAGTTACAATTATTTAATAAATGGAAATATAAGTTACAAATAATTTTATAAATTTAACTATTTATATAATTATAAATGAGAATAGGTTACATATATTTTTATAAATAGACAAACGTGTTCCAGATGTTTATAAATGAAAAAACAGTTACAATAATTTCATAAACGGATATAAGTTGTAAACTGTTAATTTTAATTTCCATGTTTTAAAATTTTATTTTGCAACTATTTAATATAATTGAAGTTAGAAAATCAGTGGTACGGTTTATTATAAATACAGATCAAAGCTTAAAAAGTAAATACATATTATTAGCATATATTTATTACTATGTGAATATGAACCAATTGAAAAATAAAATTCATACTTTATAAATGATAATCTTATAGACGTCTAATGTGAATCAAGACAAGACCTATGCTATTGATATATTTTTTTAAAATTGAAAATCATATCATATCTACAAACATTTCTATATGATCTTTTACTGTTTCTGGTTTCTCTTGATTTAGTTGAATATGTGTTGATGATTCCGAAATTTTGGGAAGAATTTCTCTAATCAAAGGTTGTTGTTGGAGCTACAATGATCACGATTTAGCTAATGTTAAAAGACATATAAATAAGATCTAATTTAGATATTCATTTAAAATTGAAATTTGACGAGGAGCTGTCATACATGGTAGGTTTGTAAAAATTGTAAATATAATATATAAAAAGAAGGATTTAAAATGATATTTGACGGAAGCATCATATATTTTGGGTTTGCAAAATTGAATAATATCTAAAAGTAATATTATTTGAATCGGTAAATATATATATATATATATATATATATATATATATATATATATATATATATATATATATATATATATAATTAAAATTAACACGTAACATTCAGGCCAAACAAATATCCTTTTTCACAAACGAAATTTCCCCTTACAAACAAAAGAGAGAAATCTCCCTCCCAATATTTCATCTAACGCTAACCTAAAAATATCTCAGAAATGATTTTATTCTTGAGTTTTGTTAACTCATTCGTATTCACGGGTAGATGTGACGTATCTATGAGATACCACTCTACTTTTCATTTTAATGTACATCTTTTTACTATTTCTTTTGTTGCTGCTTTATATAATTGAAGTAATAAAAATGATTGAAGTTATAAAAATGGTTGTACGATTTAATATAAATACGAATAAATACTTAAAAGTTGGTAGGAAAAACATGAAAGGTGTATTTTAATTCAATATATTATTTGATTCAAAATAGATTAAATTTTATTGAATCACATTAACTTATCTTTATATATATATATATATATATATATATATATATATATATATATATATATATATATATATATATATATATATATATATATATATATATATATATATATAAATACAAGTCATAATTAAATACATGGAATATAAAATTTGAGGGACCCGTGCGATAGTACGTGGATTGTATTGCCTACTCCGTGTTTAGTCATGGTCAATTATATGTTGCAATTTCAAGAGTTAAGAGCAAAAGTGGGCTAAAAATCCTAATTCATGACAAGGAGAATGTACCGTGTTCTACTACTACTAATGTTGTGTACAAGGAAGTCTTTCAAGCACTTTGATAGTTGGTAAACTTTATATCTTATACTTTACGATTCAAATTAAAAATCTATTTTGAATTAAAATATATAGTATGTACATTTTCCATGTATTTCAAGAAGTATATAATTTTTCCTATTTGTTCATGCAGACGTGATTTGTTGATAGGACCGACGCTTGCTACAAATATGGAGTTAAATGCCAACATGGTTTACATGAGACATATACTCAACTGAAAACATGGTAACATACTTAATAATTTAATAATCTATAAATATAATGTGAATCCAGACGAGACCCGTGCGATAGCACGGGTTTGTTACTAGTATATTGTTAAAGAGGTTGAATGAGTGGCTATTTTTTTGACATACATAATATAAAAAAAATATAGAGTAAACATTTTTTATTTAAATAATAATAAAAATAATTGAAATCTTTCGTAGGATCTATTTTAGGAAGAAAATCTGATAAAGTAAAATGAGTAAAGATATCAATAATTTTGAATAACTATTTAATTTAGATCATTAAATTAAATTAAAATAAATGGACAAGATTTGCAGTAACTCTTTTGAGTTAATATTGTAGTAAATTTTGCATGCATCTAAGATTGGGATTTCTCATCATCTCCTTCTATTTTAGCATCTCCATCAACACCAAAGTGACTCTCATTGTTAAGAGATTTTAGAGTTATGTAGGTTTTCCATGAATTGGGGATAAGAGTTTTGGGAATATGTTATCAAATGTTGTTTAATCTATGAATTTTCGCCCTAATGAGTAAATAGATATGCATGCTATATTAGAAATGTTCTATAACATATGCATTGTTGATTGCATGTGGAAATTGTGACATTTTGGAAGGAAATTCGTACTCTATTATTTATCTGCGTTTAGGTACTTTCTCTTAGCGAATTTAGTTTGTTTAGCGAAACTCCCAGTCTAGAAACTAAAGAGAGTTTTTGATTTGAGTTCGCTGGGACTTGTTTCACCTCACTTAGCAAAGTCAGCTTCGCTACCAGTTTGCTTAGCGAACTTTTCTTAACTAGGAGAAATCTCAACTCTGTAAGGCTTCGCTGGACATCGGTTAGCGAATCTCGTAGAGTATAATTTAATAAGTTATTTCCCTCGAGTGCAGTTTTGTTCCATAATGCGTTTCAGATTCCTCCCTTGTACTTTGTTATAAATGTGGCGTTTTATGGGTTTCCTAATGGCTTGATGTGATCACTTAATATGCTTTTTTTGTCTGTGTGTTTAACATAATACATATTGTTAATAAATGTTATGATGTGATCATTTTCTATATTGAATTCCCATTCGTTCCGGTTGAACGTTCAGATGTGGTTGTGATGTATGCTCGAATCAAAGTAGGCTGAAGCTACTAGGTGGTAAATCACATGAGTTGCACTATGTCGTACAAGCCTTTAGACATCGTTTTTTTTTTTTTGCTTTAGGAAGCGCTTTAAAGCACTGCCTAAGCTTACGCTGCTATAGATTTAGACAACGCTTTGTTTCAATGCAAAGGTGCTGCCTAAAGTGGCCTTTTGTCTACCTTAGGCAGCGCTTTTTTTAGTCAAAAGCGATGCTTATTATTGACTTTAGGCAGCACTTTCTTTAGTCAAAAAAGCTGCCTATTGCTTACTTTAGACAGTGCTTTTGAAAGAAAGCGCTGTCTAAAGGCCACCTTAGACATCACTTTCTTAGTCAAAAGCGTTGTCTAAGGTGGCCTTTAGGCAGCGCCTTTTTTAACCAAAAGCGCTGCCTATTGTTTACTTCAGGCAGCGCTTTCTTAAAAATTCCCTTATTTTCTGATTTAGGCAGCACTTCTGGAAGAAAAAAAACGCTGCCTAAAGTCAACGAATTTTTTTATATATTTGACTTATTTTTCCATAAACATGTAATTCCATAAACCTATAATTCCCATAAACTTGTAATTCCATTACAATAATATATACCATTATTGGTCTTTAATTTATTTAACAAACAAGCCTTTATAAACATAGGCATTATAATCAAAAATATATATATACCACTATAAACAAACAATCCTAAATATATACACCATTAATAAAAAATATATACAACATTATATTATAGTTCAATATACACATAAACCATTTGTTACAACTTAATCAAAATCAACCCTAACATATAACCTAATTTTTCTTAACACTTCTCAACTACGAATACCTTATATCATTTTTTGCTCAATAAAATATTCACACAATTCCTCCTTTTCTTCCAACTGATTTTCCGTGTAATGAGCACACTTGTATTCATCAAAGTACTACATAACAAAAACAAAATATGTATGATTTAGTTAAAATTAATAAATTATAAGAAAAATATGATAAATAATAAAACAAATCTTAAGTTATAAATTTATATCGTGATTGGAATCTCTATCCGATTCTTCTGAATGATTTCTCTCATAAACCTCAAAACGAAGTATCCACAATCTATATTATTTCGCTGTTGAGCACACTACATAAAAAAACAAATAAGAATATATAGTTGTCTTGTTTTATCAAGTAGCATAACTATTATAAGAAAAATTGTGGAAATTAATATACCTGCACTTTGATCCAAGTAACGTTGCTTGACTTAGACCGTGGTACTCGAGCTTCTCTTTGACATCAGAATACTTGTATTGCTCTAACAAAATAAAACATATATTTAGAACAATCTCACATAAATAAATAAAATATATAAATGCACACGAATATTTAGAACAATCTCACATACGTGTCAATCGTTAACTTCATATCCTGATAATTTGTCTAATCACCGTCTACCGACTTCAGATAATAGACCACTTCTTCTATAGGATCCATAGCAACCAACAACCAGTGACGTCTATAAATTAAAAAAAATTTATTTAGATGGAAATTTTCTATGCAAAAAATACAAAGATTAAAATGAACTTAGAATGAAAGTCTAACCCTGTATGAATAGTATTATGCGCCCAAAGATACAAGATTTCTGTACGGCCGTCCATTGACACGGGAGGAAGACACAAAATGGAATTTGTTTGACGATTGATTCTCATGCATCAATTTGTCATACAAGAACCTTAAATAAAAACATAATAAAGATTAGACTATTTTTATTGAAATGTGTAAATAAATTGTTTAGCTAATTAAATAATAGATTGATCGCATTACCATATGTATGCGTGTACAACACCGACGCCTAATTCTGTATGCTGCAAAATATCTTCCATGTCCTCTTTCGCAATTGTTTCGGTGCAAGAAAAATCAAAGATACTTTCATCCATATCCATTTGACGAATAGTACCATTCATCAAATCTGATGTTCCCACTAAGGTTTCAAGACACATTCGGAATCGAGGTACTAATTTTCTTGGGACTGTTTTTGGAAGATCCCTTTTCTTGATGGGTACGCTACTAATTTTCTGGCTCACTTGTTGTAACTCTTGAGCAGGTACCTAAAAACCATATAACTTAGGTAAATTAAAAAATCATGTAGTTTTTGAATTCGGATCATAGAATTAACACTTTCAATGTACCTCTTTTTGTGATGCAATAGACTCGTTGTGCCGCAAAATCCCATTATCCTTAGATGCGGGTTTTGTAGGAGTCTAAAATTACCATGTAAAAAAATTAGCGTAACGATTCAGCATTGACATTTGAATACTAAAAGATTCATAATGGTTTTCAACATACATGGTCATTTATGATAATGAGGTCTGAAGGCCATGCAACAAACGATCTTATTGCATCTCGCAGCAATGTTGTCTCTAAGACAATGTCAGGTATCGGTAGCAACGCATCCAGATCTAATACAACATCAACTGATACTTTCACATGTCCATCAGGGAGCGGTCTATGGTGAAGTAAATCTCCCAAAGTGTTATGCACTTTTCTCTTGCCAACTATGTGATAAGTCGGTGATGACAAATATAGATGACAAGATGAAATGTCCTAAACCAATAATAAATATGACATTGTTAATGTGTGTGTGTGTGTGTATACACACACACACACACACACACACACACATATATATATATATATATATATATATATATATATATATATATATATATATATATATATATATATATATATCTATTAAATAAATTACACAAATTTAATTTCATAATTATATATATTACCTTATGAAATTTCATTTGAAAATCGCAATTGATACTATTTTTCTCACTAGTATCCTTGATCCCTAAACATTGCCCTTCTGTCTAGCGTATTTCTTTATCCTTTTCCAGCTCATCAATTTTAGCCGTTAACTTTTCCAGCTCCTCCATCACTTCTTTGTTGCTATGAACTTTCCCCTTTTTCTTGATACCCAAAGATGTTGGAGTCACCCCAAATCCCTTACCCCTCACACGACCGGAGTACTCAGGAACGTTTAACACTCGACTAAGTAAGCTCCTGGAATCATGGTCTTCTCCTAGAGTTATAGATTGAGATAGTCTCTCCTGAAATTCATGTGCATATCGAAATTAATGGTGATTAAGAAGCATGAATTATTTGAATTAATTCAAGGAATAAAAATATACTTACACATTTCTGATCAACTTATTGCACATCTTCCTTAACAACTCCATCTTTGACAACACGAGCAGCCCACCACAAAACATGTTTGGGAAGAGATGTTTCTTGACTTATTTCCTCATCCAACTACACGTCAAGAGAAATAAAGTAGTATTAAGATCAAGAATATAACACATGAGAAATAATAACATCAAGTATATCATAGAATTTAACAAGTAATTATTATTCTTTGTTGTAAGCGGGCATATCTCGTACGCCCCTTTTTGTATGGATACGAAGGACTTGATGCTCTTTCGGTATTTACGACACTCATAGCCTGAAGATTTTTGTATCTTCTTTTGGATTTAAAAATATTCCAATCTTCACGTGAGTTAAAGTCGGAATACCTTTCTGGATATTCTTCATCAACATAATTTCCATCGGCATCCTTAAGGTACCTTTTTTGTTAAAAAAGTTCGAAACCCCCTATGTCTTTTTCGGCTAGTTGAAGACATAGGGCTCTCGCTTATCCTCAATGTTAAAAGACCGCTACAAAAAAACATAAATTGAGTGTGTTAGTAATTTAAATACATATTCGTCAACAAAAAAACACACATCACTTATGGTACCTTTATCTCACTCCAAATTTTTTCCTTAGCGGGTTTCACCGCTTTATCACTCCATCGATCAAGAGTGATTGAAACCTCTCTCTATCCAAGGGAACTAATATAACTTGTCAACTTTGAACCGTTGGGCTCAATTAGTTGGTTTTCTTAATTCCAATGTACGTCATACTTGACTCCTCTATCTCTGCCACGAATGATTGACTTCATGATGGTTATTCCTCGTCTAATATCCTTCTCCGCATCTTTAACTGTTTCATTTCCATCATTATCTTGAACTGTGGCATTTAGAAAACACAATGTAAAAACATAAACATATTTAGAAAATTTAAATAGTATTGAATGAATAAACACAATAGTTAGATAAAAGCACTTTGATCTACACTTTTATCGTCAATCACTTTGTTAGATAAAAGCACTATATATCATTTCATACTTTTCGGATCAGTGACATAGAAAACTTGTTTAGCTTGAGAGGCTAGAATAAAGGGCTCATCTTTGTATCCCAACCTATTAAGATCCACTTGTAAAAATCCCGATTTATCCATTCGTATGCCACTATTATGTACCCAATTGCAACCAAAGATAGTAATCTGAAACTTCTCATAGTCAAACATCCAAATGTGCCGGATAACCCCAAAATATGACAAATTTGCATAGTCAGGGTTTAAGTCTTTCATACTGGAAATGTGCATTGCTTCAGCTACCAAGATGACACCACTACTTTGCATAGTACTTTTATCATCCTTTTCTTTGGTATAAAATTTGTAATTGTTAATTGCATATGCACTATAAGAAAAAACAAGCGAACTCGAACCATATGCTAAACATCTCAACCTTTCTGTAACTGAAGCTGGGTCTGAATCAATACTTGAATAAATATGATCCTTGAACCATTGTATAAAACTATGATTGTGCTATAGTATTATCCAACTTTCATTTCTATTCGGAATAAAACCCCAGAGTTCATGCTTGTGCGTTTCAACATACGACTCAACCTCATTGTCATTGTGCAGAACATACAAATGTACTTGATCCCGTTCAGACCTTGACATTGTGACAATTTTATTTCCAATTAACTTTTTTGCTTCCTTTCTATCGAAAATATGAGATTTGGGTAGTCCAACGGATTGAACATTGGACAAATATTCAGTACAAAACTCAACTGCTTCTTCAACAATGTATCGTTCAACAATACAAACCTCTGGCCCACTTTGATTTTTCACGTACCCTTTTAATATTTTCATGTAACGCTCAACAGGATACATCCATCTCATATAAGCTGGTCCACACATTTGTGTCTCTTTCACAAGATGTACCATTGTATCAAAAAATGAGGGAGGGAAATATATTTCAAGCTCACACAAAGTAATAACTATTTCTTTTTGCAATATTGGTAAGATCTCAGGATCGATCACCTTACTACAAATTGACTTGAAGAAAAAACACAATTTAGTTATGGCGCTTCTTACTTCATCTGGAAAAATAGAACGTATACCTATTAGGATAAAATTCTCCATTATAACATGGCAATCATGTGACTTTAAACTCTTTAACTTCAGGTCTTTCACAGACACAAGTATTCTAATGTTCGAGGAGTAAACTTTTGGAACTTTAACTTCACTCAAAAACTTACACAATATTTTTTTCTCCTTTCTAGATAGAGTATAAGCAGCAGGTGGTAAATATGTTCGTCTTCCTTTCTTTACGGGTCCTAATTCAGTTCTTATTCCCATCTTTACCATGTCCTCCCTTGCTTTAAGGTCATCCTTAGACTTTCCTTTTATATTGAGTAACATACCAATAACACTTTCAAATACATTTTTTCAATATGCATAACATCAAGAAAATGTCTTCCATACAAAGATTTCCAATATGGAAATTCAAAAAAAATCGACCTCTTCTTCCACCCACTTGTGACAACTTTATGTGCAAAAGGCTTGCCAAACTGAATACTCACATCTTTCACCTTTTCAAAAATTTGATCACTTGTCAATCCAGGTGGAGCTCTACATTATTCGGTATCTGCATTGAACGCTTTTCTCCATCCACGATATTGATGTTTAGAATTTAAGAATCTACGATGACCGAGAAAAATATTCTTTTGACAAAATCTCAATCACGTCGTATCGGTTCCATCTTCACAAACAGAATTCCCTTTTTCACCTTTAATGCTATACCCGGATAGATTTTCGTTTGCTGGAAAATTGTTAATTATGCCAAACAACATCGCCCTCAAATTGAAACTTTCTTTCCTATATCCATCATAAACCTCCACATTGTTCTCCCACAAAATCTTCAAATCTTCAATTAAAGGTTTCAAGTGTACGTCTATGTCATTCCCTGGTTGTTTAGGCCCAGAAAGTAACATAAATAACATCATGTACTTACGCCTCATACATAGCCATGGAGGTAGGTTATAAATCATAAGAATCACATGCATGTGGAATGTGAGATACTTTGAAGACCATACGGGCTCATTCCATCCGTAGATAACGCCAAGCAAAGGTTTCTTGTTTCTCCTCCAAAATCAGGATAATCATTATCAATTTTCTTCGACTGTGGTGCATCTGCCGGATATCGAAACTTTCCATGGATAATTCTTTCATCTGCATGTCAAGTTAAGTGTCTAGCATCAGTTTCACTACGAAACATGCGTCTAAATCTTGGAATAATAGGAAAATACCATAAGACTTTTGCTGGAGATGATTTTTTCTTATATCGAGATAAACTGCACTTAGGGCACTCATTCAACGATGCGTATTCGTTTTGAAACAAAATGCAATCATTTAGACATGCATGTATCTTATCATAGCTCATGTCAATAGAGCACAACATTTTTTTGGCCTCGTAGGTTCGATTAGGAAGAACATTGTCCTTAGGAAGCATATCTCTCAAAAGGATAATAACTCTGTGAAACTTTTATCCGACCATCCATTGCTCGCCTTTAAGTTGTACAATTTTAATATCACAGACAGTCTTGTGAATTTGGTGCAATCTTTATACAATGATTTTTCTACATCGCTTACCAACCTCTCAAAGATTTTAGGACAATCCTGAAGATCTTCTTCAAGTGCTTCTGCAACCTCTTCGACTCGATCACAATCGTATGTATTTGTGTCATTGTCGTATGAAGCATATGTCGCATTACTTTTCACCCCCGGTTCAACATTCTCGATGCTTTTCTCACCATGAAATATCCAACACATATAACTTCGATCAATTCCATATATCAGTAAATGCGATTTCAATCCATCTGCGTCAACCCGACCCACATAACAACAACCCAAGCAAGGACATTTCATTCTAATTGGGTGTTCAGCATGTTCAACAGCAGACTTAATAAACTCTATTACCCCATTCTCTTACTCTTTTGACAATCGATTGACAGACATCCATTTTTTATCCATGGTTTTACTACTAATTAAGCTAAACAAAAACACTAATTAGGGCACAAAATGGTCTAATGCGTTTCTGTCAAAATGCAAAGTATACATGGAATGGATCCAATGCTAGCAAACACAAATATATTCACGCAATTCCATAAAAACTCATCACAATACCAGTAATTTGAGGAAGAAATTTACCTCGGATTTATCGAACAGCAACGTCGAGAAGTTGAAACGAGAAGGTCGAACTCACGAAAACACAGGGAATGAGCGTTGTACATATAAAACAACATCTGGGATAAGTCATAACATATAAAACAACATTCGGGATAAGTCATAACCTCTAAAACAATATCCGGGCAGCCACTTATCTTACATGAGAGATCTTAATAATTTCGATTAAAAAAAACTTAAAGCCAATGGAAACCGAAACAAAATGTCACGATTCTGAATGTCACGAATTTGAAACCTCAATCATTCAAGAATTTCAATTCACAAATGAAACTAAAACCAAAGAAACTCAAGTTATTATTCGATTTACATTCGAAACATGGAAAATCGAATTCAAAGTAAGTTCTAAACCCTTAAACCAAAATTCGGGCAGCAACTACCTAAATCAAATCATGCTCAATGAAATTATCTCGAACTAAGCTTACTCAAACCATAAAAAAAGTTAGAAATCACAAGGTATACAATCAAAATGAAACTTATATGATGCACATGAACAATTCAAGAACCAAGTAATCGATCATTCAAGTAATTCAATTCACAAATGAAACTAAAACCAAATAAACTTAAGTTATTATTCAATTCACATTCGAAACATGGAAAATCGAATTCAAAGTAAGTTCTAAACCCCTAAACCAAAATCCAGGAAGCAACTACCTAAATCCAATCATGCTCAATGAAATTATCTCAAACTAAGCTTGCTCAAACCATAAACAAGTTAGTAATCACAAGGTATACAATCAAATTGAAACTTATATGATGCACATGAACAATTCAAGAACCAAGTAATCGATCATTCAAGAATTTTAATTCACAAATGAAACTAAAACCAAATAAACTCAAGTTATTATTCAATTCACATTTGAAACATGGAAAATCAAATTCAAAGTAAGTTCTGAACCCCTAAACCAAAATCCGGGAAGCAACTACCTAAATCCAATCATGCTCAATGAAATTATCTCGAACTAAGCTTGCTCAAACAATAAACAAGTTAGTAATCCCAAGGTATACAATCAAAATGAAACCTATATGATGCACATGAGCAATTCAAGAACCAAGTAATCGATCGTTCAAGAATTTCAATTCACAAATGAGACTAAAATCAAAGAAACTCAAGTTATTATTCAATTCACATTCGAAACATGGAAAATCGAATTCAAAATAAGTTCTAAACCCCTAAACCAAAATCCGGGAAGCAACTACCTAAATCCAATCATGCTCAATGAAATTATCTCGAACTAGTGTTCAATGCAAACGGAATTCACAAGTTCACCATAACCGAACTCACCGTTCCAAGTTCATAACCAATCAATTTAAAATTTCGAACGAACTAAATCAAGAAATGAAACTCTTATAGACATTAACAAATGGATCAAAGATTTTAGAAAACCTAACTTATTACCATATCAAAGACGTTTCAGAGATAACCTAACTCATTTCAGATAGCTCAACATTGCTAACACCCGCAACACAATAAATCAAACTAAAATAGTTTTCTTTGTCGTTTATCGCAGCAATCTAAAACCGAAATTGTCAAAGAACTTTCTTCAACATATGTTAACAAAACCAAGGTCATTATCAACGCCTATGTTATACACTAAATCGCTATAACATCTATTTGAAATCGAAATCAAAACAAAAGCAAATGGGGTCCACAATACAGCAAAACGCATACTAGAGAAATAAATTGTTTATCGATTATGCCGAGAGTTATGACGTGTTTGATGAAGTGAGACGAATCCGTGAATTTGGCTGTATCAATTGAGAAGAGATGTTGTACAAGCGGAACGAAAACTTGTTGTGGCGAGATATTGATGGTGAATGTTGTTGTTCCAATGATAGAGGAAGGGGACAATATGAATCAGAAGGAGTTTATAGCCGGAAATAGAAGTGGAATGAAGATGAGGATGACGATAGTGAAGGGTGATGAATTAATGATGGCCATTTGAGCGGTTGAGTTGTTGGCCGATGTGAGTGGAGAGTGGCGGATGAGAGCAGATTTGTAGAGAGAGAGAAAGACGCGAGGGAGTTTTTGGTTCGTGGATGTTGTTTGGAAGTGTATATCGCCGAAGATAGAGATGAGGGAGAGGTGATGATGGTTTTCGGTGGAGGGTGACAGAAAGAGTGAGAGAGGGAGTACCGGATGTGAGGAAGATCGAGGGAGAAGTATGAAGGTTGAAGAAGAAGAAGAAGTAGAACACGAGTAGAGAGCGTAAAGGGTTTTGGAAAGAATGAAAAAAATAGGGTTTATGTTTTATTTTTTATAAAAAGACCTTAAGCGTTTTTAGTCTTTGTCTAAAGGGGGCTATGAAAGCGTTGCCTAAGGGGGGAATCTAGCAGAGCTTTTTTGAATAACCTTAGACAACGCTTTTAAAAATCACTTTCTAAGGGGGGGTCCTTTAGTAGCGCTTTCCAAAAGCGCTGTCTAAAATGCACCTTAGGCAACGCTTTTTAAAGTGTTGTCTAAAGGTAAACCTTAGGCAACACTTTTGTTGTATTTTCCGTGTTTTTTTTTTTGCTTTAGGCAGTGCTTTTTGGAAAATGTGCTGCCTAAAGTGCGTTGTCTAAAGTACTTTTTGGCGTAGTGTTGATGGACTTAGTTTACAATAGACTGTCATTGTGATGTGCTTATGATGGTCCTATAGGGCGTTTCTCACTTGTTGTTCACATCAATGTTATCAGTATAATGTACACACTTGAGCTACCATTGTGATGTGCTTATGGATGTCTTTTAGAGTGTTTATCTACTCGTTATTCACATCGGTGTGCTTGTTAATGTGAATGGTTGTGATGCCACAAAGGCAATATCACTTTAGACTCACCTCTAGTGATGCCATGTAGGCAATATTTCTAGGCATTTGCTCGGTGGATTAGTGCATTCATTATGGCATATTTTGCACTCGTTGTTCACACATGTGCGTAGATGACTGATGGGGTTGTGACACCACTTAGGCAGTGTCACTTTGTTAACTTGTCACAGACGAGATCGTGTAGCAAAATAGGCGTTAATCACTTTGGACTTATCTGATTTGTCGTACGGTGTGCTTGTGCAAGTCTCTTTACGCTTAGGAACTTGGGACTCATCGAGGGTGTGATTGTGTGGCCTAGATAGACATGAAGATACTACTTTTGGATTCCTCATACATGAATTCTTGGTTTTTGATTTGTTTGTGTGTTGGTACTTTTGCATTGGATAGTTAAAGGACTCTCAATTGTGATGTATGTGTTGTCGTGTATTCATGTACTTGACAACGAGGAAAACTCAAATCGATGAAGGATTTGTTTTGTTGCATATACCCTATAAAACCGAGTGGACCCAAAAGACAGGGGGATCACTAAGATTTAGTAATCTCACCTCAATCCTATTGTTTCAGGTTGTTCGAGGTAGGATAAAGGAAAATGCAGGATGACCTAATTGCTTGAAGATTTTCATGGCTAGATCTTATTGTGTTTTGAGCTTTTCAGGTTATGTACCTTATGGATTATGTATTAGTACCCACGGTAATGTACCTTTTTGGCCATGATACATTTAGCTTTTGTATATTGTATTGATACTTATTATATTCTGATGCTTAAGTATGATGATTATGCACCATATTATGATACCATATGCATAATATTCTAGATATATATGTATGGGGTGTTACAATTGATATCAGAGTAGGTCGATTCTCGACTTTGCCATGAAACATCATAAGTTAGTTCAATTCTACCTCATATGTGTAATTGTCGGCATGATGCCTTATGTCTTACTTATGACATTGAGCTTGATCAATTTAATTTTGTGTGTAGGATAAACATGAAGAAGGATGATGGACGCATAGGTCTCGAAAGGCCTAGGATTAGGAATGTGAAACCTAATATTGGAACCTGATATGCAAATGTGTCGTGGCCGTAGCTACTGCAATAGATGCAAAAACAGAATCATGTAACGATGTTGATGATGCATGGTATGCAAGGATAACAACCTCCTTAACTTCCTACTCCATAGAATAAAGCAGGGCCAGACTTCTGTGCATTCTTTAGGATGAAACCGCTAGAGTTTTGGGTGGCCTTGACCCCGTTCAGTTCATGATTGACTTTATGAAATGGAGAGAATACTTTAAGTTATCGATTGTAACGAAGAGGAGAAGGTGATCTTTATTGTTCAAATGATGAAGGAAACTCAAACAAATGAAGGGCTAAGTGTGTGCCTTTCGCTCACAAAGACGTTGAGAATTAAAGCGGTATACTTGAACATGGATCGCTTGATCCAAGAGAAGGACGCTAAAACGATTAAAGGACAAAGTGTGTGTGCTTTTCGCTCGACCTCTAAACCTCTTTCATTTAAACCACTATAAATAGTTAAATTAAATGAAATACATATACAAATCTACAATTTTATATGATAAATAGAATATGTTATTTTTAACTTAATTTATTTTATAAAACCCATTTATTAAATCTGATGTGTCAATTTTATCAAATAAATATTCTCTTTCATTCTATTTATAAGAAAAAATATTATAAATTAGTTTATTAAATAGATCATGTATATAGTCTATATATTATTCATATACATTTATACAATGTATTAAAATGTAAACTTTACTAAAAAGGGAGTATATAATTATGACTCTGATGTCACTCTTTAAAAAAATTGAATAAATGCATGCATAAATACCCTCTCATTTTCTTTCGACCAACAACAAGCATCTGACATAGATGGATAGAGTGAATGGTTTCAGAAACCATATAGCCACACCTTCAATTTCCATTCACATCACTTGTCTTTCTCCAAATCATGAATGGGGGACTATATCCAATGAAGTAGTTATTCAAATGTCACCACTTATTGATACTCCAAAGAAGATTATAAATAAAATCGGTAAGGTAATTACTAGCTTCAAAACAAAGCAACAAAAGGAGTTATCAACAAACTCAAAGAATATCATCAAGAAAATCTACAAGGTAATGCATATCCCCCTTGAGAAAATGAAGAGGCCAGAAGATGATAAATGTTTGTGGAAGAAGACCATATTAATGGGAGAGAAGTGTCAACCATTGGAATTTCCAGGTGTAATTTTTTATGACAACGAAGGGAATCAAATTTCTGAGCCCCCAAAGATACCAAGGAAAAGCCCTTTAATCAACTAAAATTTTAAGGTCAAGAATAATATCATCTTGCATACTCTAAATAATCTTATGTTCTAAATTTCATATGGGAGATTCATTAATAAAGAGTATAAGTACAATTTTTTAAAGTTTTATTTTTATTTTTTCAATTAATACTTTATTTGTAAAATATAATTAATTTCTTTATGAATTAGTCCAATTATAATATTTTATGAAATATTCAAAGTATCTGATAACTTTTAGAGATGTATATGTATGTGCGAGTCAATCTCTTTCCATTTTAAAAAGTATATTAAAAAATTATTTAGTAAAATGATCATATATTCTTTATTACGATTTTAATATTAATTAAATTAGTTTCTTTTGACTAAAACAAAATCAGATCAGATCAATATTCAATATTTTCATAAATATATGTTAAATAAAATAAATTAGTTTCTTTTGACTATAACAAAATCAGATCAGATTTATATATATATATATATATATATATATATATATATATATATATATATATATATATATATATATATATATATATATATATATATATATATATATATATATAATTGTATTTAAATTTCTAAAATTAAAATTTTTCAATTTTAATAAAACATTCATATAGACTTTAAAAGAGCCTTGTAACACTTGTCTTTACGTCATCTATATACAATATTTAAATTGAATAAAATTTAATATACTTCTACAAAATGTATATTTTGTGACGCGTTCTTTTACCTCAATCATATTGTAAAAACTGTGGTAAAATCTATTCACTTATGTATTTTTTTCTACACTTTTAAGACACATCTCACCACTGTCATATTTCCTAACACTACAACATTTAGCCTCTCCAACAACAATTGAAAAGCGTTGCCAGAACTCTGAAAATCGTTGCCTAAAAAAATAGGGGACGTTTTCTAGGCGTCTCCTGTGCGAGCGTTGCCTATTGTTTGAGGCGACGTTTTTTTATATTTTTTGGGCACGCTTTTGAAAAACATCGCCTATAGAAAAGGAATAGGGGACGATTATTTACGGCCTCTGAGACAACGTTTTTTAAGCGTTGCCAAATTCGGCTACAATTAACAATCGTTGCCTTAAACCTGAATCAGGAAGATCGTTTTTGAAGTGTAGCCATAGCTTATAGGTTGTTGTTTTATAGTGTCCACATAAAATATACAATTTTGCAATTATTATCAAAATAATATAGTCAATAATAATTGGCTTCAAAAATAATATTGATTATGTAACTTAAACCATACATCCATAAAAGTTGTAATATAATAAAATCGAGTTCAAACTTTAATTTAAGATATAGTATATAGAGTACACAAAATGCCTAACGTAACATTACTTTTAATACTTTGAAGTATGACCCTTGTAAAATAACTAAAAACATAGTTCAGCAAAAGAACAAAAATCATATTTCAAGTTTAATGCTTTCAACTACAAGCCAAAAAAAAGACATCATCCAACTCATTCAAGTTTGTCTTCTAGGAGTAAAGCATCCAGATCGTCCTCTTGAAATTCGTTAGATATGTCATCCTCCATAAATTCTTCATCTACGTCGTCCTCTTGAAATTCACCATCTATATCGTCCTCTTGAAATTCATCATCTAGATCTATGTCGTCCTCTTGAAATTCGTCATCTACGTCGTCCTCTTGAATTTTATCATTTAGGTCGTCCTCTTGAATTTTATCATTTATGTCGTCCTCTTGAATTTCATCATTTATATCGACCTTTTCAACATCTTCATTGATACATTGCTGCATAAGAAAATAAAATAAAACATATTAACCATAAATGTATTTGTTCCAAAGGACAATTAAGACATCAACAAGAATTAAACCTCGCACAAATAAAAACTAAACCAATGAGCAAAACACATTGTTTATATTCTTCACAGGGACATTGAATTCAATTTATGTTCTTTGGGGGGATTGGAGTTAGACTGAAGACTCATGTAATTCTCCAAAGTCACTAGCATGATCTATGTTAGATCCGACCAACCAAAAGTCCCAACAAGAAAGAAAAGAAAGTAATTAGAATTGGAAAGATAAATTGTCTGTTGCTAAAAGTAGAAACTGGCTTCAAAAATTGATGCACAAGTTTTGGTTCAAAGTTTGGAAAAACAAGAACATAAATAACAAACTAGACATCAATGTAAATGCATCCTTATTCTTGTATGATTGAACATGAAAAGAATAGTTCAAGTATGAAAACCGTACTCACTTCATCCAAATCCAGTGAAAGATGTGATTGCTCGCCCATGAAACGCACCTAACCATGGAAAACATGAGCAAAGAGGTATCAACAAGAGATGGTATAAATAACCTAAAACTCAACGAGAAAATGATACTGTGGTAGGAATAAGGTAACTACTAACCAGTTCATAAATTTCAAATTATTTAGATGTATCGCTCTTACTATCCTTCTACAACTAAAATTATTATTACTATTGCTACTATTATTGATGACACGATCAGTAATCACAAGAGTTTCTAAGGACCATAATTTTATCCTTAACCTCTCATTTGCATTCTACTTCTCTTGGTGAATTCATATTCATTAAAATAATAGTTAAGGCGTGATTCGGTGTGTATTTGATCAATAAAAATAGTAAAGTCCTTAATCCACGTGTCATCAAGTTACAGAATGCATACCCAATAATTTCCGAAAATGTAACAAGTGACACAGAAAGCGTACCATATAGGATAGAGCTTGTAGTCCATTGAACGGAGACATAGAATGCATTCATCTTCCCCCATTTCTTGAGCCAATTGACAAAGCTTAGGAATAAAACTCTCTAAGTTGAACATGTATGTACCATCTGTCTATTTTAAATTTTGGAAAAAAAATCGGGATCTCAAAAAGTTATTCAATTCACAATAAAAAATATGGACAAAATATACATAGTCATGGAGCTATAGAATGTAATTATCACCAAGCTACCACGGTTTTAAGCTAGGAGTATCCACTTTTACTACCTCCATTAACTTCCCACCCGAGTCCAAAAGTTAAAATTTAAGTAAATGAATTTTTCGTCAAATGGGTGGTAAATCTCTTACTACACAACATCCATAGAAGGCAAGCACACAGTGATATCAACTTCAACAACTTAGAAAGGTTTGTTAACCAAATACCGACAATCTATAAAATCGGAAAGAGTGTTGCACCTAAATCCCGATTTCATCCATTCGAGTTTGTTCTAGAAGAGTCCGAATAATCTCTAATAAACTACCCAAAAAGTGTCCTACAAGATGAAGAAGAATTGTTTGAATATCATCACACATTCAAGAAGAAGAAAAAGTGGCAACCCCAATAGAAAAGTAAGAACAACAACTTTCTTAATGCAAACTAAATCTACTCAATAGAAGTGGTTATGTAAGAATTGATGAATATCTATGTAAATATCAATAAACTTACATCTACTCCTTACACGACGATAAGAGTTTCCTGTATACGCACAAAACAACTTTCACTGACCCAAAGGCTTCATTACGCAAATCCTTGTAACACATTTGCTCCAAGTTATCAGTAATCTGCAAAGATAAAACACCATCGAAACTTAGGTAGAAGCCAATATGACTTTATCCCCAAAAAAATGTAACTTTGCACTTAGGTAACGTTCCATGAAATAGTTCTACCATATCATCATATTAAGAGACTTTAATTTTCACCACCAAATCAGTTTGTCTTGATTAAATGACACATCCGAACGAAAACAACAAAAATACCAAATAAAACGAAAGACCTCCAAGATTAAAAGCATTTTACCTTAGGAATCCTCAACGGATTTTTAGATAGTCACATAGCTTTCAAATTTTTCTATCATTGGGTTCAGCCTCCTGCCAAAAACAGCAACCATCACACACATAGATAGTAGTAAACTTGGTTGGTGTTGTAAGCTTGCAACTCAAACGAGTAAGCTTACAACAACCAAAAATCTCACCTGATTACGAGGGAAAATATCAACCAACAATTTCTTGTAACGCTTCACCGGTTGTCTCGAGCTAGCACGGAGAGCCGGACAAACGCAACAAAGGTTGCCACAGTGACAATTCAAAAGAAACTAAGCTAACATTGCGCGAACCGCATCATGCACGTAATAAAGTATCAACCAAAACAGAATGCAAGTAAATTGTGTGAAAAGTTAACATGAAGGGAACAACTAAATATAACTAGAATATATGAATATAAATGACAAAAAATCATCTTTATAAACTGTCTTTGAAAGATAGAGTTGACTCATCCCAAATTATAAACATTGTGTGGTCTTATCCGTGCTAAATAACTAATGAAGTTCAGCTTCCAATCCAATTAAATAGCCACATGTGAAATGTACATAATTATGAGTTAGAAATATCAAGATCAAAATAAGAAACCTACTTGCACATCAGAAAACAAACATTAACATGGGAGTGACACTTGGAAGTATGCTGCAAAAGTTAATGCAATCTATACAGTTACTTTTTAGTAAAACTTATTTACATTGCATATATTTGTCTATATTCAAAAGATAGTACCTCAAGAAAACTCATAAAATCTCATTGTTGTCAACTTCTTATATCAACAACAAATATGAAAATGCCCACACAAACTCAAACAACCATCAAAACACTCAGATTCAACTCAAACACAACGATACGAAATGGCGATCAAAATATAAATGCAGAAATACATACAAACACACCAACATACACCCACGTCAGAAAAACATAATCAATAGCAAATTAACATCAATTCATTGAACCTTCTCACCAACACGGCGGACGACTTGGACGAAAGCAGTTGGACGGCGAACGACGAACGACGAATGGACGACGAACGAAGGCAGTTGGAAGGAGTGACGAACAACACGGAGGAGGGTGTGGACGAAAGAGGTTTGAGTCGGAGCGGATGAAGGACGGAGCGTCTGAGAGCGCGGCTAGGTTCGACGGCGGAATGTGTAGTGAACGAAGAAGGAGAATCGAAAGCTGCTTTTGTTTTCCTTTTCTATTTTTTTTCTTTTTTCTATTTTCTATTTTTTTTTAATAACACGTGGAAATTGAGAGGAGTAATGAAAAATATTTAAAATTCCTATGTGTTAGAAAAAAATTTATTTTCTGTTTAATGGAAATTTTTTTATTTTTTATGGGCAATTGAGAGGAGTAATGGAAAATATTTTCTATTTTCTGTTTATAATTATGTGTTAGAAAATTTTTATATATATATATATATATATATATATATATATATATATATATATATTAATAATGTTTAGAGAAAAACATTTGTTTTTTAGTGTATAAGTTTTGGAGGGAAGATTGCCACCAAAAATTTGATAATGCTAAAAACATTTATACAACATTTCAGAAATGTAGCCTTTTATTAGAACTAATGTAACAATCTAAAAATGTCCCCAAAAATATTTTTGGGGACAATTGTCAAACATTGCTAAAGAAATAATATTTTAACGCTCTAAAATCGTCCCCAAAAGCAGTTAAGGGCACAATTAACAACAAATGGCAAAAAAATAAAAGAGTATCGCTCCATAAACGTCCCCTAAAGTATTTTAGGCAACGATTATCAAGGGTTGCAAACATATTTTTGACAACAATCATAAATCGTTGCCTATATGAATTTAAGGCAACAATTTCTACATGTTACCTAAAAAAGTGTTGCCAGAGACAACAAATGTTGTAGTGTAACTTTGCGGAACTATCCACTATAAAAGTATGTCTGGTATGAATATGTTGAACTTGCCATATACTATCACCAAACCAATTTGAAATCCAATTAGCAACATAATGTACTTCTTTATCTAACATAATTCTAGGTCTTAGCATTATCCTATGTAGTCACCTATCAACTTTTTCTCTAAAATTAGCATTCTTATTTATGATGTAGTTTCTTATCCATTCACACATAGTTAAGATTGGTTTATCCATAGCCACTAGTATTGTGCTATTAAAAGCATCAAATACATTATTCATTAGCACGTCACATTTGGGATAAAATGAGAAAGCATGCTTACATCATGATTTGGTAGATATTTTGTTCAACCACTTATAAGCCTTCAGATTAATCACCTTCAACTCTTTCATGTTAGCTTCACATGCTTACATATATGTGGCCTCTACTACATCCATCATCAAAGCTTTTTCAATTTGCTTAGCCTTCCATGTACTACTCATAGTTATACCTACAAGTAAGTACTCCTAATCTCAGAAACAATATCATGAAGCATGATTCCATCAGATGAAGCCATTCTAGTCGCCACCGTCCTAACAATCCATTTGGAGTTAACAGTAGTGTCATTCAAAACCCTTCCACACGTGCGAGCACCAAACCATTTCTTCATTTATACGTGTGCTTATTCTCCATTTTACTAACAAGAGCCAAAACCCCACAATTTCCCTTGCAAACTACTCTCACTCTAACCTTGTCATTTTTTATATACTTAATCGCTCTTTCATTAATATTGACCATTTAGTAATTGCCTCCTTAAATTCACGCAGAGAAACAAAATCCAAACCCAATTTAAACTTGTAGTTCTTGTCCAACTCCTCTATCTTAAACCTAGGATATTTTGGTCCTTTATCTTCATCTGATGCACTAGGATCACTACTCCTAAGATCATCACTTACATACTTAGTTTCAAGGCATTCATTACAAATACTAACCCCACTTGATGAACCTCTATTGTCGTCAATATTTCTTATCTTTGTTGGAGTAGTTTTGTGTTTCCTAGCTATTTTATTAACCCTTCTATGTGGTTTGTCTACAACAGCAAATTCATCATACAGACCAAGGGCCCTTTCATTCTCACTGTCCTCAAATGATCAACCATTACCATCGAAATCAATATCATTAATACCATCTTGTTTTACACCATCAAGTTTATTGATAAGTGCCAAAATGTAGTTATTTTGTATATAGGTTTTGTGGCACTTATCCGTTCTTTTGTTGATATTTAGTTGAATAATCTCGACTTTTTGTTGTAAATACGTTTTATTGCATTTTGTGTACATATTTTACCGTTTGATTAGTTTTGTATATATTTTGTAGGTATTTGTTGTCTGATTGGAGCATTGAGAATAAAGTCCAAATGGAGCTCCAAGATGCATTTTTTGATCGAATAAGGATGGAAGATTGAAGCCATCCAAGTTGCAAGAAAGCAACAAATAAATGTTGCCTGGGAAATTTCGTCGGGCAAGGGGTCCAGCGTCGCCGGGCGACGGTCCAGTTAGAGGAAAGTATGCTTGGTTCTGACTTGTTTCGCTGCTTGGGCGCTGGGCGAGGAAAAGAGAATTTCGCTAGCCGAAGCTCAATTTCGCCGAGAGAAGGTAGTTAGGTCTACTGGCTGAGAACGTGGCTTAATTTGGGTCAAGTTAAATGAAATTTCGCCGGGCGAAGCTTTTAGTTCGTCGGGCGACTGTGCGGAACCAGATTTTCTTTATACTTTCATTTTCATTTCATTTTGGTGGTATGATTTTGGGGTGTGAGATTCTTACTCCCAATTCCATCACCCATATAGTTTTTGATAGATTAGTTTAGAAAACAACACTAGGGTCTTGCTCACGGATGATTGGAGGTGGATTGTTCTTCGATAGGTGTTGACAAACCGGTGTAAATGGGTAGTTTATCTCCCCTCTTCTCTTTGTATTTCTCTATTGTGTTGGTTATGTATGTACATTTACTCTGAACACATGTATATTTATTTCCCTTGGCGTTGTATAAAGTCTGCTTTATGAATCTGTGTTGGTAGTTATCTTAGGTTTTTACTCTATGTTGGGGATTTGAGCTTGCTAGAGATAGAGTGCTTAGATTCTTACCTAGGACGATTATCTGTTAGTTTCTGAATGCTAGGAATAGGTTTAGAGCTGACATTCGCTATAGAGTATCTGATCTTAATGCCTATGCGTTGGTGAAATATGCCAGAGATGGGTATGGAGGTGACGCAGTTGACTTCTGGTTGTCGAAGTATGCCAAAAATGGATATCTAGGTGATTAGGGAGGATTCTCAATTTAGGTTAGAAATAACTTAGATTGTGAGAGATATGTGATGACACAGACGAGTATCGTAGGCCGAGTATGACTAAACGATAGGTTTAAGTCTATGACGGGTAGTGTGCATTCATTCCAGACGAACTGTCTATCCTTTATACTTTTTAGTTCATTTAATTTCTGTCTTTTATTTTCAACTCCAATTTATTCCCAAACTCATTAAAGGTAGAATTGTCGAATGACGAATCAATAACCAATCTCTGTGGACACGATACGATATAACCTAACCGGTATATATCCCCCGGTAAAAATAATACCCAACTCTTTGCTTGTCGCTTTACCGCATCAACATTTATCATCCACATTTACAGGATCACCCTCAAGATTTACATTAACAGTATATCCTCAACATTGGCAGATTCATCAACATTTAGATTGCCAGCATAACCATCAACATTAATATTAACATCATCATCGATAAAATTATCAGCTTCAATATCATCAACATTATCCGCATGAACGTTAACATTGTCAGCATCATCAACAATATTATCATCGTCACCCATGATCACCTCACTCAAAAAATCTTTCACATTAATCACCTTCCCCTTCCCTGAGCTCTGACCCTGGAGTGCTTTCTATTTTTGAAACTCTAATTTAAAGGGACTAAAGCAAAAAAGGGAAATGAGTTTTGATAATATATTTGGGGGGGGGGGGATAATACATCCACGTGTGTTAATGAAAAGAATAAAAAAAGATAACACATAAATCAATTCATCATCACCTACCACCTCAGCATTTTTCAAACGGATCACTAACAGGAGGGACTAACGCCATAGAGAAATGGACTTATGGGGACCTGCACAAAAAACAAATCTAGGGACTAAAATCAAAATCTTGCTAACTCACAAGGACGAAAAAACTATTTAAGTCTAAATAATAAAAACGTACCTAGATTCATTATATATATATATATATATATATATATATATATATATATATATATATATATATATATATATATATATATATATATATATATATATATATATATATATTCCTCTTGTATTCGAATGTATTCACGACACAATAATTCATTCTTTGATGTTTGAAACGGAAGCCTCGATTGTCCTTATTTGTCATACTATAAAATTGCTAGAAAATTAATTTATATCAAATGGGTCGAGGCTTGAATCGTGAGAGAATCACTTTCATTTCAAGTACTCTCAAATTGTATTAGAGTTTCTTTGTAGGAATATCCATTATAATTCATCCTTTTATCGAGTTTGCGCAAGACCGATGAAAACTTGAATGTAGCGAAGGGTGCTTGGAATTTTAGTGAAGATAATGTATGTTTTTTGTTACTTAATTTCTGAATCCGGAAATAAGTATTTATATTCCATATTGTATTGTTTCATAAGGTAGTGGTCCATGGTGAAACAATATCCTTTTACCAAAAGATACAATGTTTGGCCTACATTAACATATTTCAAGAGTTGCATGTTTTGATACCGTAATCTTTCATGAAGTGTTGCCTTTTCTAATTCAGAAAATTATTTCACTATCATATTTTTCTTGTCATTTTGGAATAGACTCACAAGGAAATGATCCACGTCACCCATCAGAGACAAGCCATATGTAGCCTTAGTGGTTGCTTCGTAAGACCTTCTGATCGATTATGTTGGTTTCATCGATGTTATGTTCAGGGTTTGTATTCATATATATCGTTTCTTTCTCTCTTTTAATGGACATATCTTGATTCGCTTTCTCGCGCTTTTCTCCCTTGATTTCTATGACTCTTACTTTCGCTCCTTACTTTATTTTTGTCTTAAATATATTTTTCAATTCCAATATTTGTATTCTTTCGTAGAAAAGTCTTAAATGAATTTTATCATTCAATTTTGATATTTTAATATTTTTTAAATGTTATATATTTTTATCTCTTAATTTAAAATTTTAAAGGTTTTGTTTACTACCTTGGTGATTATATACTTTACACTTTCATTTAAAATATGACTTATGCCACTTCACATAAATTTGCCACGTAATTTTAAAATTTTAAAATATAATTAATATTAAATTTTAATTTAAAAATTGTAATTTTTTTTATAATATTATTAAATTTAATTGATATACATTGACTGTTTAAAGATATTTTAGTTTGTCACTTAATTATAACCATTAAATTTTTCCATACTTCAATAAAATTATTAAAATATAAATGGTAGCTTAATAAATGAGAATGTTATTATCACAAAAATAAGTACTTTAAGGCCCACGTCTATTAAGCCCCAGTTCAATGGGCATTAAGGACCCGGAGGCCCATATGCCCATAATCTCTAGGGACGTCCTCACGTGTGAGAGGGTCAGGTATTCTATTCTATTCTCTTCACTCTTTAATTGCTCTCTCCTCTTGTCCTTCCTTACTTTGGAATCGAAGTGTCTTGTAGGTACCCCCCTCATCTTTCTCCAACCACAGCAGCAGCTTGGGCCATCGACGATCCTCCTGATCAGGTACGATCAATGGCGCCGTCTGTGAGAATACTTGTTTCCCGTATCTTTTCTTCAAAGAACCAAAACAAACCCTTCTTTATCGTCATGACCGACCAAGCAGATAACGCTAATCAGAACACTCTCTTCGCCGACCTGGTCAACGCCAACAACAACAACAGTGTCCCCGAAACTGATCCCAAGTACGGTCGAACAGCCTCTTCCTCGACAGGCTCCCATAAGGGCGACTCGCACCACCAAAAAGTCCCCGAGCCAACCTTGTTTCAAGAAATCCAGGCCCCCGCGAATGCTGATCGCACCACCACCGTTCTCTTCGCGGTCATCAATCAGAGGAACCTCATGTTGTTCACCCAAGAAGAGCGTCTCAACATGCTGGAAACCTCTCGCCGCTCACCGAGGAGACACCGAAGGCTAGACTCCTGGTCCCCTTTCCCCGAGAAGACATCGCTATCGGACTCCCCCACGGAGGACCAGGAGGGGGGATACTCCTAGCCTGACCCGTCGGTCGAAGGGCCGAGGACCCATCCCCGAGAGAAATCCCACTGAACATCCCGCCAATAAGCGAGCCTATTCCCCTCCCTGTAGAGAGCGCGGAGCGGAAGAATTGAAGAACCACAGAGGAAATCCTCGAACAGAGGAACCTTCCAGGAAATATCGCCGCCACCGTTGCTCCCCATCCCGCTCCCCCGAGCAAAGCGACGAAGAAGACCCTCGCGGTCCCTTATCCGCTGAGATTATGGAGGTCCCCATCCCTAGGGGCATGGAGAAACCTCCCCAACTCACTAGCTACGATGGAGTGGACAACCCCATCGACCGCATCGACAAATTTCAAGCAATGCTTCATTACCTCAACGTCAGAGGACCGATCAAGTGCAGGTTGTTCCCTACTATGCTCAGGAAGACATCCATGGATTGGTATAAAAGCTTTCCCCTCAGGTCTATCCACTCTTGGAGGGATTTGAAAGCCCAGTTTACCAGAACATTCACTTCCTCCCGCAGGCAGCCCCAAAGTGAAGTCTCCCTCGAAGCCATCATCCAGAAGAGCGACCAGACTCTTCGCAAATACATCGACCGCTTCAACAAGGAAGTAATCCAGGTCCCCTATGACGATCACATGAAGAGATACTTGCTGGAAAGAGGGCTCCTCCTTGACACTGACTTTAGGAAAGCGGTCGGAATTGAGCCCCCCGTTACCTTCGACGCCCTCCTCGACAAAGCCCGTGCGTACATCACGTACGAAGAGAAGGAGGCAGCAAATCGCACTCGAGAGTCGAGGAACCATAGATCAATCGGTTTCGCTCGACATCTCGATGCCCGACAGCAAGAAGCTAGATCCTCCCGAAGCTCTGGTGAAAAGTGGAGAGAGGAGAAGCCTTAGGAGGCCCGTGAGCATCGCGGCCCTGTCGGGCGCTTTACAGAATATACCCTGTTGGCGACATCCCGTGAGTGGATTTTTGTCGAATGCTCGGTCGCAGAATTTAAAGATGGCGGTGTCAGACGCCCAAATCCTACACCCTAAGTCGGGCGCTGACAAGTCGAAATACTTCCAGTACCACCAGAGCCACGATCATCTTACCGAGGATTCCGTCCATCTCAAAGACGCAATCAAAACGCTGATCAAGGGCAGAATACTCGGGCAGTACAAAAGACCTGAGTCGTCTCAAGAGACCAGGAAAGTCAAAGAGGTCGAAAACGAGACTAGGACATAGGGGGACGCAGGCCTCTTCCAGATCGCCTACTCGGTAACCAAACCCGAGGACTTTAAAGTCCCATAGACCATGCATGAGGACCTTCCCCTATTCACCCATATTAGGTGGGAATAGTTCCCTGTGACCATGGTCATATCCAGAGGAGGGGACAACCAATTATCAATCAACTCTGCTAAGAGGAAGTTTGACGAGCTGATCGAGAAGTCCCCAATCAACAAAGTCTCCCTCGAGCAGTTCTGAGGCAGGTCAGAACCGATCACCTTCTACCTTGAGGAACTTCCTGGCGGAGCACCGAACTCTCATATCCCCCTCCTCGTCAAAGCAAAAATGGCGAATTTTGAAGTGCATCGGATTCTAGTCGACGAAGGAAGCTCTGTGGACGTGATGTATACTCACCTCTTCCGCATCCTCCAACTGGACGAATCCCACTTATCACTATACGTGGGGTCCGACCTACAGGGATTGAATGGGTCAACCTCCTAGCCTTGGGGTTATGTCGAGCTGTTTGTCACCTTCGGCGAGGGCGTTGCATCTCGACAGGTCAAGGTGCACTTCTTGGTGGTAGACTACCACTCGTTATACAACGCGATTCTTGGAAGGACCACTCTAGCCGAGCTCACTACTGTCTCCTCGACCGTCCACCTCAAAATAAAGTTCTACACCAAGAAGGGACGCGTGGCCACCATCTGCGAAGACATCAACGCAGCCAGAAGGTGCCACAATGCCGCCGTCAGGGGACAGATCCTGGTGGGCTCGGGAGCCCAGTAGGTCAATAAGCGGGATGGTCACGACAACCCCCACGTCGATCCTCCCCAAATTGAAGATCCCCAAGATCCCAAGGTAGACTCAGTCGTCCTCGACGCCTGATTTGTAAAGGAAGAGGTCAAAGGTTAGAACGGAGACCAGGATCCCCTCCGCCCAATCCCAGATGAAGAGTTCGAGCTCGTTCCTCGCGGCGAGGACCCCAACAAGTGCGTGAAGATTGGAGGAGGGCTCCCCAACCAGGCCAAGAAGCAGCTCAAAGCTTGCCTCAGAGACAACGCAGATCTGTTTGCTTGGAGCTCCACGGAGATGCCTAGACTCGACCCTGAGGTCACCAGTCACCAGTCACCAGCTAGCCATATATTCGGCCGCTAAGGCCGTAGTACAACATAGGCGTAGGCAGTCTCCTGAAAAAGCGCGAAAGCTGCTGAAAATGCGGTAAAAGACCTCATAGAGGCAAATTTTATTTCTGAGGCCAAGTATTCAACTTGTCTCTCCAATGTTGTACTTGTCAAAAAATCTAATGAAAAATGGAGGATGTGTGTTGATTATTCCGATATTAACCGGGCATGTCCCAAAGATGCTTTTCCTTTATCTAATATTGATATGCTGGTCGACAACTCGGCCGACTATAAACTATTGTCTTTTATAGATGTGTATTCAGGTTACAACTAAATACCAATGGCGATGACCGACAAATGTTGCACGACTTTCATGACAGTCTCAGGCAACTATTACTACAACGTAATATCGTTCGGGCTGAAGAACGCGGGTGCCACATACCAGAGGATGATGAATAAAGTCTTCTGCGGCGAAATCGGGTACATGCTCGAAGTTTACATATACGACATGATTATCAAATCTTGGGAAGAGACCGATCATGCTGCACATCTGAAAAAGGTGTTCGACCAGGCTCGACGATGTCGCATAAGGTTCAACCCGAAGAAGTGCACCTTTGAAGTCAAGGCCGACAAATTCCTAGGATTCTACCTCACCGAGCGTGGAATTGAGGCAAACCCCGATAAATGTCAGGCGTTCTCTGAGTTGTCCACGCCTAGCTCCAAGAAATACATCCAAATCTTGAACGGCATGCTCACGTCACTTTCCCGTTTCTTCGCCAAATCCACTCAGCACGCACTTCCATTTTTCAAACTTTTGTGGAAGGGTCCGACCTTTGAATGGAACAAGGAATGCAAACAAGCTCTCCTCCACCTCAAAAGGCCACTCTCCTGACCACCAGTGTTATCACGACCACAAAATGGGGAAACCCTATTCTTGTACTTGGAAGTCTCAAACAGAGTCGTGAGAGCGGTCCTCATCCGCGAGATAGGAGAGAGGCAGAAGTCTATCTACTTCACGAGAAAGACTTTGTAGGGACCCAAAACCAGATATCAACAGATTAAAAAGGTCGCCTTAGCCCTCGTCATCATGGAGAGAAGGCTTTGGTACTACTTCCTTTCCCATACCATCATTGTAAGGACCGAGCAACCTATAAAGCAACTCTTAGCTCAACCGGACATGGTCGGGTGCATGCTCAAATGGTCCCTCAAGCTCTCAGAATTTGACATCCATTATGAGGGCCGGAAGGCTCTGAAGCACAAGCACTAGCTAACTTCGTCGCCGAAACGACCACCCACGAACTATCTCCAAGCGGAGACAAAATATGGACTATTTTCGTTGATGATGCATCAAGCTCGACAGGAAGTGGGGCGGGAATCCTCCTTGAAAACTAGGAGGGAGTTGTCATCAAACATTCCCTTACCCTCTCCTTCCCAATGTCGAACAATCAAGCCGAGTACGAGCAACCTCGATCTCCATGTGAGCATTCAAGAGGACATTACCCTCCCGATCCACGCAGATGGCCGGAGTAAAGCTTTTAATGTATGTCTTCAGCTTCTCGTACGAGAGCTGATCATGCGCATCTAATCGTTCGTGCTTCACAGAATAAAAGTCAGCTCCCCGGTCATAGTGTTTTTCTCCCACTCCAACGGAAATTGCGCTTTCAACATGTCGACCTTCTTTCCCTGCTCGTCAACTTCCGCGGACCTAACGAAGAGTTTGTCCTCGGCATCCCTAGTAAGAGGCTCCACAACGTGGAAACATCCTTTAAAATCTCGGACGATTCCAGGTAAGGTTGGAACAGCTTCCCGGACTGTTTAAAAGACACCCAATCCTGAAGTTGGCCAACAGTCTACCGCTGAAGGTGAAAAATCCGGAAGAAGGGGGAATAGTGGCCTCGATGTCAAGGTACCAACACACCAGCTCGAAGACCCTCATGAAAGCCAGAGCATTCAGATGAAGTTGCGAGGGGGCCAAATCAAGCCATGTAAAGACCTTGACCTGGAAGCTTGTGAACGGAGGACGCATCCCCGCCTCTCGAAAAGAAAATTCGTACAGAGGAAACCGCGTCGAGGCATAGGCAGAGCAGATCCTCCTAGACTCACCGGAAATTTCAAAGGCTCACGAAGGATCTGTTCTCTCCTCCAAATACTCAACTATGTTAAAATCCGAGCTGGGGTCAGTGGCGAACTCTGACTTGTAACCTTTGGGTTCAGGCGCAATCCACGAGAAATCTAAGGCACGCCGAATACATGTTCGCGTTAAAAAGTGACGCGCGAGGGAATCGAATCTGAATTCGGATTCTCTAGCTCGAAACGATTTACTCTTTTGATTTTTTTATAAAGATGCCGCGAGCATCAAGCTTTATTATTTCCAACACAAGAAAAATGATTATGAAAAAGGGAAAAGCTGCAATACCCTCAATTGATATGATATGCATTACGACTAGCGCGAACTAGACGTAACGCATTGGGGAGATTCCGGGCAAGGGGGTTTGTTATATAAAGGGAATAGATGGAGCACCCTAAATATATATAGTTATCTATAGCTTTATATATGAATATGTTTGATATGTTTGTGCATTTTAAATTGCTATTTCTATGATTGGGAAAGTTTCTCCTTTAGATTTTAAGAAGGGTAGATTATGTGGGATCCTAGGTTTTGTTATCATTGTGCTCGCAAAGATCATTGGGATCTTCTGCATACATATCCCTTAGTGGGAATCAGAGCATTTGTAGCTCGGATCTAAAGGGATCTATGGTTTGTTTGGTTTGAGGGAGAAAGAAATTTGCTCTTCAAGGATGAGACCTTGTGCCTACGTATTCTCAAAGGGATGTTGAGAAAGTCAGAGCAATCGTAGTTCCCACTTATGCTAGTGGAAGAAACGGGATGTTATTAAGAGACACAGACAAATGTCATCTTAATGAAAAATGTATCTAATCTATTTCATCACATACATTTTGAAAGGTTTGATTAATTGAATCTTTCATCGTAAGTTATAGGTGTTTTGCTTGAGTGTACAAGCGTTACCACTTACGAGTTAAGAAAGATGTTTGAAAAATGATTGAATCTTTTAATTGTAAGCATTGGGTGTTTTGCTTGAGTGTACAAGCGTTACCACTTACGATTAAGAGATGTTTATGTTTGAAAAGAGTTTGAAAAGTTATGATTATATGTGATGTGATAGATGAGATACTTCTTCCATAGAGATGATAAATGTCTAAATCTCTTAGGAGAAATTGATTGGATTAAGGGGATGCTTTTAAGAAGCCCATGGGTCCTTGTATTGTAAGCCCAAGAGGAGGCATTCCGAGGGTCATCGAGGGTCCTTATATTGTTAGCCCAAGAGAAGGCATTCCGAGGGTCATCGAGGGTCCTTGTATGAAGCTCAAGAGGAAGCTATAGGGTATGGCTGGCTTTGGCTTTAAGAGTGGTTTCACCGGGAAACCATCCTCTTAGGATTTCAAGAGCGATTTCACCGGGAACTCATACTCTCAGGGTTCTATCCTAGCGCGGGTGATTCTTTGTATTGGAAGCCCAATAGGAGGCTGTTAAGAGATTTCCTGGTCTCTTTCGTGTTTGATGCCCAAGAGAAGGCTAAACTCAACGAGGAGTTCTTTTGAACGAAGCCCAAGAGGAGACTGACTCAGCAGGGGAGTGTTGTCTTATATGAAGCCTAAGCGAAGGCTAAACTCAGACGAATGAGTTTTCTTATATGAAGCCTAAGAGGAGGCTGGACTCAGATGAATGAGTTATCTTGTACAAAGTCCAAGAGGAGGCTAACTCTGTAGGGGATCTAATTTTTAGACTAGTTGTTATGTTATAACTAGACAGTTATATAAACAAGTGTATGAAGTTTATTCACAGGAGTTTATGAAGGGAAAATAAACAAGTATGTAAAAACGTGCGTTTAAAACGAGTGTAACTTGATTATTTATAAGTTTGATTGTGTACAAAGGAATGAATATGTACACGAAGGGATATTTATGTACAAGGAAATGTGTTATATACATAGGAGGGTTGGGACTTACACCGTGAGGGAGGCCCGCTGGTTTTAAGAGAAGTTTCACCGGGAATAATTCCTCTCTTGATCCCAATGGAAATGGTGTATAAACAAGCGAATAAACAAACGAAAGTTTGCTATACTTGAATATTTACAAAAATATCTGTATTATGTACAAGGAAAATTGATATGTACATAAAAGAGTTGGATATGTACAAGGAAATAACTATGTACATAAAAAGAATTGGGACTTACACCATGAGGGAGGCCCATGATCGATTAAGAAATTCTGATGAAAAAAGGATTCAGTTTTATCTTCAAATCGGATCGATCATGGAAAAAAGATGTGTAAGTATGTTGAAAAGTTTTGAAAAGATCTTGAAAGTGTTTTGAAAGATGAAATATATCCACAAGAAGTTTGGAAAAGATTCGAGTTTCAAAAGTTTGAAAAAAACATTTTTGAAAAGTACTTGAAAAGTACTTAAAATGTCCCGTTTTCGGCTTAATGAAAATATCATCAAAGGAAAACATTTTTGGATTTTTTTGACATCATCATAAAATAGACATGTTAAATGACAAGTGTGCAAAAAATCACCTCAAAACGAGGAGTTTTGATTGGGTTTTGAAAGCTTTGAAGTTTGAAAAAAACATGTGAGAGAAAACAAAAAAAAAAGTGGCAAAATGGTCCCAAGGGGATTCGACCCCAGGACCATTGGGCAAGGCAAGGCAAGAGACTAAGAGTGAGCTGGCAACCGCTGGGGCGACAATACATCCGTTCATATAACTTACTCCATTTAATTATATTATAAAACGAATTTTTTTGAATTTCTGGAAAATCAAGAACACGCGCGCAATGTTCTTCATCAATCTTCATCCAATCCCAGATTCTTTGTTTCTCAATGAAAATGAATGATGTAAACATCAAACTTGCATGAAATTTAACCAGGAACATGATGGTGGTGGTTAATTTCATTTATTTTTAGTTTTAAAGGATTAATTTTCCCAGAAACACGAAGAACCCTAATTCCTAAAAATCAATATGAAATCGTGTATGATCATGGAATCAAGCAATTGATTGAGGGTTAAGGATCAGTGAAGGTGCAGAAACAAAACGGCCAAGCGTTTTTTAAACTGGAAGTTAGAAATTATGACGTTCAAAGTTCGAGTTCTTACCTCTTGAAGCTGGGATCGAATTCCTTGAAAGAGTGTTTCCAGTTGATGTTTGATGATGGCTAGAGCACTACTGAACCTTATGGAAGGTGTTTGATCACTATGCTCACTCTGGAATGGCCTGGAACTCTCTACCCAAGTCCAACTGCATACGCTTGATGTAAACTTCGAATTCATGGTTAGAGGTGTTACAAGTCAGGGATGATGGTTTGTATCACTCATATGAAGTGCATAGATGATGTTTGAATGATAAAATCACAACTTGATCGAGCAAATTAACAGTTTGGAAGTTAAGGCAAGTTTTGCAAGTTATGAAAATTTGAACAATGATTATGGTTTTTAGTTGTTCTTGAGTTGATTTTAAGTTTCAAACAAGTTCTATATTGAGTTTAAAACATGTTAGACACCAAATTTCTCTCAGTTTTTCACAAGATTTGAAAAATGCAAAAATCCTCACTTTTGAACTATGAAACTTGAATTTCAAGAAAGAAGAGTGAAATCTTGTTTTGAATAGCTTTGGTGTGGTTTGAATTTGAGGAAATGACCTCTATTTATAGGCCAAGGAAACTAAATGATTTGGCAAAGCTATCATTGAAGGAAACTTGCAACTTGCTTAAGAGGTCATAATGGAATCTTTTGCATTTAATGCAAAAGTTACTTCTTTTAACCATGGTTAAGTTTCCTTCTTTGATCCAATCCTATCTTCAATCATTCAAACTTATATTTATCAGTTACTAGCTGCCTCTAAGTGATGACAAGGCATCTAGAAGGAGAAAATGCAAAAAAAATGACCTATAATTTTGAAGTATGAACTTGAAATTCATGGCTTTTGGAGCTCTATGTTTCAAAATCAAAAGTATAGCTAGACAAAATGGTTTTGCAAGTTCTTGGACATTTAGGAAAGCTTGTAACAAGGGCTACAACTTTCATGTTTTTAGTTTTTTCTAATTCCAAATGGAACTATGTGAAAAATTGCCATGAAAGTAGGAAAAAACATGAAATTTCTAACACTTAAAAATTTTCTAAGTGTTGGAAATTTTGACTTTTTGTTGACTTTTCCATATTTCTTGATTTTTTATGATCATGATGGATTATTTGAATTATTTTGATGATTGAAAAAGTTTTGTCTTGAAAAAGTTGACCAAAAGTCAAAGTTTGACTTTTCAGTGTAGATGAAATTTCATCAGATGATCCAGAAATTGACTGATGAAAAATGTGAACTTCTGTGATGTTTTGAATCAAGAAATTAGGTCAACATGTTGTATTGAAAATATAAAGATCAATTTCCAAACAAAAAAGTCATTCATTGATCAGAAAGTCAGTGATTCCCTATCCTCGATGAAAACCCTAATTGGTCGATCCTTGATAGATCATGAGAAAAAGTTGGGAATTTGAAGATCAATGGCTGATGATTGATTAAGATGGATCAACTGAGGTGAGTAGAAACTCAAACCCTAATTGATTACCTCTTGGACAGATGAAAAATTGATGAAACCCTGATTTTGACTTGTAGAAGCCACACCCGATTTATTCTGTTCTTGAACTGTTAGTGATGCAGTGATGCAAATGTGAGGTGGTATATTAGGTCAAAAATTGGGGTATGACAATACGTGGCCGACTTCTTGAGCCTTCGCCACCTGTATCCTCGACTAGTCGGTCCGTAGTACCTAGAAATCAACGAAAGAAAAGTGAATTTGACATCATCAAATCCACCCTTCCACAGCAAGTCAAATGAAAGAGCGAGATGCTCGACGTGACGAATGCCACAAGGGAATGCCCGTAGCTCAAACCCTATAGCCTACGAAGCCGATCAACTTGCATGAAGAAATATCCAACTTAGGGATCACATTCACTGCGAGGTCTAGTGGTACCCGCAACGTTCGCGGCCTCCCTTAAAAACTTATGTGTTTCCCCGCGAACCAGTGGTACCCGCAACGTTCGTAGTCTCCCTTAAAAATTTATGTGTTTCCCCGCGAAAATGAAGTCGCTGCCCGCGACGTTCATATATCTCCTCTAGGTGTTCATATAAATGCCCGCGATATACATATGTGTCTTTGGGGAATTCATGGCCGTCCCCGCAAAACTCACATATTTCCTTGGGAGATTCATGAGTTCCCCCGCGAGATTCATATATCTCCCCGAGAGATTCATAACCGCTCCCGCAATGTTCACGAATATCTCGACACATTCATCCTAAAAACCACAGATTTATGAAGAAAACATGATGAATTTGAGAAAGGCTTACATGTACCATCAGGACTTTGAGACATCTTTGAAAACACTTTGAAGATTCTTAGAGCTTCGTACAGAGAATTCTGAGATTCAAGTTGAAAGAGCGGGTAAGGAATGGGTCAAATGGGACCCCAAACTTCCTTTTATAATCAAAAAGTTCCTGGGCCTATGAAGAGTCACGCCCTATGGATACTTTTACACTTCCCTATATTGGATGAACAATCTGAACGATGACACATGGCGTATGTCGCTCCTAGGCTAACATAGACACTAGCCTACATGTCATGACATTTTTCCTACAACCGATTCCTCGACGACAAACCCATCATGGTACACTCGAAGGCAAAAGGTTCACGACCCACGTCGACCTGCTCGACGCGTTAACTCGACCTGATGGCCGACGGGGACGATCTTCCGACACCCAGAGAACTCACAGGCAGTATCCCCGACGAAAGGGCAAACTAGCTTAAAGTCATCGCTCTCTTCAAGAACAATAACTTGGGGGGCTTCTGTTTTGGACTGGACCAATATTTGGCCCACGTCTATTAAGGCTCAGTCCAATGGGCATTAAGGACCCGAAGGCCCATATGCCCATAACCGCTAGGGACGTCCCCACGTGCGCGTTAGGGCCACATGGCCAACGGTTACTTAACCGTCAACACGCCCTTTGAGAATAATGGGTCAACCACCCCTTATATCTCGGAGCTGCAACCAGGGAAAAGGCCACGTACTGGACTTCTTGCTCACGCAAGCCCTGACAGTCCCTTAGTGGGCTTTGCTGAAGCAGCCCACTAAGTGGACCTTGGCCCATCGCTGGGGATTATAAATACCCTCATTCGAGAGGGTCAGGTATTCTATTCTATTCTCTTCACTCTTTACTTGCTCTCTCCTCTTGCCCTTCCTTACTTTGGCATCAAAGTATCCTACAGGTACCTCCTATCTTTCTCCAACAACAGCAACAGCTTGGGCCATCGACGATCCTCCTGATCAGGTACGATAAAAAATTATTAAAATATAAATGGTCGCCTAATAAATGAGAATGTTACTATCACAAAAATAAGTACTTTAACGATAAATAAGAATAAAATATCTTAACTTTTATAGAGAATTGTGGTGGTTGAAAAGTGGTGAAGGATTGGGTGGCGGCGACGGTAGGGTTTTATAGGAAAGAAGGTTTGTCTCCTCTCCCTTATTTCTGAAACTCAACTTTAAATATCAAACTAATATTTTTAAATAAAATAAAATAGTTTAAGGAAAAATAATAACAAAAAACCAAAATTGTTTAAATACTTATTAAATTCTAATCTACTAAAATGTAAAATTAAATTAAAATTGTCTAGAAAAAAATTAAATCTGATATAATTTATTTTAATTCAAAATAAACAATTAAACATATAAGTATATTTTTTATTGATACATACAATAAAAAATAATATATATTGAAAAACATTGAAGGACGAAAATAGAAGAAAAAAAAGATGAAGAGTAGGGAGATTCTATAAGTCTTGATCGCAGTCCATCTCCTCCATCACGCCACGAGAAATGGAAGAGGGCACGCAAAAGAAAAGACAATGAGTACACGTCATATACTACGCGTAAAGTGGCTTAAAGGATTGTAAGTATATACTTTTTTTTAACAATATTTATTTTAGTTAAATAAATTTGATAAAGATGAAATTTCATGTTTTGTAGGCTTAAAATTTATTATTTATTATTTTATTTATCAATAAAAATATACTTATATGTTTAATTGTTTATTCTGAATTAAAATAAATTATATCTTATTTAATTTTTTTAGATAACTGATGCGTCTGCAAGTGCGCGGAAATATCGAAGTAATATAAAAGATTGTCGAACCCACATAGACCAATGTCAACCTACTGTAATCTATTGGTACTTTGTAAAGCTAAGGCTAATAAATAATTGATTAAGGGGAAACTAAGACTAAAATAATATTAAATAAATATATATTAAAAGAGAGACCATTATATGGATTCCGTGTACCTCAGGGACTCTGTAACTTGTTGGCTTACATTGGCATTAGGTGTTTTGTAGAAAATATCAATTTAAAGACAAAACCTCATACTCTTGTAGTTTTGAATAAAGTCATGATCCTTGACCATGGGATTTTGCTCTCACTCGCTTATTCGAATCGAGGAACGTATTTTAAAATTTAAACAAGTTCTAATTAATCCTAAAGTGTTATCGTTGTGTTTAGGATTAATTTCTAGTCTCCATTATCTAGTTCGACCCCCACACTCTTGCAGTGTCGGCTCGAACATTAATTAATTTCTCGCTCTCGTGAAAAAATCGTTTTAAATAACCTCTCACTCTTGTGACAAAGCTATTTAAATTAAGTTTAGAACTAAAGACCGAAACAAGATTTAAATAAAGAACTAAACCAACATTGTTACCGAGTTCTGTCGAAAACGACGGTCCTCACATCCCGGACTCTAATTGTTTAGCCAAACATGTTACTAAATAAAAACCTATAAATCATTATGTATATGATAAATAATGAAATAACAATTAAATTTCACGAACAAGGCAATAATAATAAATAATGCGATAAAAAGAAACTGGAATAAATAGAAATTGGAATTAACTTTAAAAATGACGGCAAGCTTTGATCCAAGCGTTACACAAATTATAGGCGTAATACTAATGGTGTGGTAGTTCCTTGATGTGAAAAACTTCCCCTTTTACAATGTAATTTCTACCTAAAACTACAACGCTTCCGTGTACAAACTTGGATCCCTAGAAACAAGTAAACTAGTCTTATATATAGAGTTACAAACTGAGCCACTATATTTGATGGTGTAAAAAATGCCTAAGAAAATATAAGGACGTACCCCAGATAGAGTCACAAATAGTTACAGAAAACTGCACTTTGCACATGTGGCGAGGGCCATAGCTTTAAGTGGTGGGCCACGTAAACTTTGCACCTGTGGTGAGGGCCATACATCTGTGGTGAGGGCCACACATCTATGGAGAGTGTCACAACTTTAAGTGGTGGGCCACGTAAAATAAACCCGTGGTCAGGGCCACAGGTCTGTGACGAGGGCCACAAGCTTAATTTTTCCCTTTTTCTGCTTCTTTCCTTCGTTCTTATCCATTTCTTCGCCATTTCTTCTCCTTCTTCGCATGTGAGCTCTATGTTAGAATGTATCTGAAATAGAATAGAAATACCGAAATAACAAGACATAAATAAACAAAAATGTTACTAAAATGCATGCGAGTCAAGTCAAATATATTGGTATAATTTTGCGTTATCAAACTCCCCTACACTTAAATCATTTCTTATTCTCAAGCAATCAACCAACACGGTAAAAGAAATAATTAAGCTCGATTTGAAACAAGAGCATGACACGACTCCTAATCATACGTGGTTGCTAGGATAATGTTAGATTTATAGGTACTAAGTATTCAATACCAAGGATACTGTAACGACACAATGTTTCAAAAACTTTCTCTTTGTGCAAACCAACATGAATCATGCCATTATAACTCAACCTATATATCTTGCTTTTCTTTCACTTTTTATTCAAGCACAATCATATTAAGCATGTTTTCCTCACACACACATAGTAGTGAAATCAATTAGCAACTATGATCCTTTTCTTTTCTTTAGCACATGGTTCTGGTAATTTAAGCGGTGCAGCCCCATTTTTCCCAGTTGCGGTTGTGGGGGATCAAACTGTAGTCTGCCCTACCAAGTCTAGTACCAATAACATCTAGAACAACCAACAATGGGTTCTTATTAGTAAATCCTTACAGGCTTAACAACCGTTGGCCTAAAGGACCAGGTGAGAGTTACCTAACTTAGAAGGTTATTTTTCTATTAGATCATTTATTTATTAAAAATAGTATCATTCACTTATATTCATCGACTCCCTACGTATTTTATATTTAAGATGGTGATGACTGCTAATTTAAACTACTTAAGAGGTACTTTGATAACTCGAGCCTAAGGTCTCGGCATAATGGTTACCCAATTAATATCATATAATGAGAGGGTTTGGGGTGTCATAATGATATCGATCTTATTTAAAACTTCTCAAGTCTCTCTAACACAGCCTAAAGTGTGACAAACTATATACTTTTAGAGTTTGTGCGACATACATCAAAAAGAAAAAAAATTGGAGGTTAAAATTTTAAAATTTTGGGAAAATTCAATAACAACTGAAAAACATGTAGATAGACTTGACATCACAGGCAATGACTCCACCAGATACTAAAATCCTAAAAACATGAAATAAACTAGAAAACAAATATCTCGAACTAAAAAAGCGATAAATGGAAAGCGGTAAAGTTTCTCCCCACACTTAAACCAAACATTGTCCTCAATGTTTTGATAAAAGGTGGAAAAGGAAAGATAGAACCTGTGTTAATGCTACTGCGTGCCAAATCCTCTTTGATCATGCTCTTGTTGTTCATGTCTTAGCTGGACACTTCTGCTTCAGTGACGGGCGTTTTGAGATACCTTCATTTGTTGAGACTTCTCTTTTTCAGAAGCAGTTATCATGTTGTCCGTTTATGGAGGAAGTACCAACAGAAGTGTTAAACAAATACGGTGCGGTGTGTGAAGGTGGAACCTGACCATGTGAAAAATAAGGAGGAGGTGAGTTACGAACGATTGAGACATGCTCTCTCCTATCATACTCATCATCGGTGTCACCACCAACAATGACATTCACAGGAATGTCCATGGACACCTAGATCATTTCCTAGATTGTCATCTAGATATTTTTCACCTAGAAGTTGCTGAGACATGACAAAAGATCCATCTCTTTATTTTATGAAAATTCACACAGTAAAAGGAAAATATTAAATTAAAACTTGGGGATTTCCTCTCATGCATCTCTTTGTTTAACGTTGATAGCTCGACGGCTCAGGAGTGCAAGCACTCATGGTGGTTCTCTCGAGAATGATTTCTCGTTGAAATTTTAATAATCTTCGTTTTCCATGGCCACTTATACAACCATATCACGTATCCCTCACCTTTTATTTTCTTTCTTCTACGGGGTGGTTCATTCTTTTGAACTTGTGGTGGTGGTTCAAGATCTATCCTGAGTACTAGCTTTTCAAGTTTGGGCTTAGTTATTTCATTCACCACCTCAAAGGCTAACCTTCCCCTATTAATACTAATGATTTTCCTAGTTTCTTGGTCCTCTAACTTTCTCTTTTTATGTAAGACTTCAAACAATGGTGCATTGGTGTGGATATTTTCCAATACCTTCACATACGTTTTGGATTGAGAGTCTACCTTAGCTTCCACAAAACCTTGCGAGAAAGAAACCAGTGGGCTATAGGGAGGAGGAACAACAATAGGTGTTTCTATCTCTACCTCTTCGACAACCTCCCTTTTAGATGGTGTTAGTGTATTTTTCTCAATATCTACTCTTTTCTCTCTAGAAATTTCCTCAACATCATTATCACTCTCCTCAACCTCATTATCACTTTCCTCAACCTCATTATCACTCCTCTTGGGATTTTTCATTTCTTTTTCACTACTAGTTGTTACAACATTGACATGCTCCTCAAGGGAGGGTCCTAGAGGTGTTTGTGCAAGCATGGAGATTTGGGCCTCTGATGACTCATTGTGAGTCACTAGGGACTCGACCACAGTGTTCAGCTGCCTAATGGTTTCATTAATATGGAGACTTTGTTTTCTAAACTCTTCATTTTGGACAGTTTGTGTCGATACAAACTGCTCCATCATAGATTCTAGCCTAGAGAGAGTTCGTGTTTCAATAAAATTCTCCATTAATATTTCAAGGTAGGGTTTATGGGAATCTTGTGATTCCTCAAGATATTGGGCGTGGTGATCGTAAAGGAAATTTGGTTGAGGATAAGTTAGTGTCGAATTGAAATCCTTAATTAATGGTTTGAGGTTGGGATTATGGGATTCTTGTGACTCCTCAAAATGTTGGGATTGGTAGTTGCAGAGGTAATTTGGCTGAGAATAACTTAATGACGCATTGCAATTTTCCATTAGTATTTAGACATTGGATTTATGGGATTCTTGTGATTCCTCAAAATACTGGGAGTGGGAGTTGTAGAAAAATTTGGGTGATACATAGTAATTTAAGAGAGAGATCCTTACTCTATAAGATTCAATAATTGAAATAAAAATATTGAAAGTTAGTCCCCGGAAACGGCGCCAAAAACTTAATGTTTCCGCAAATACACAAAATTATCGAAGTAATATAAAAGATTTTCGAACCCACAGAGATCAATGTCAACCTACTGTAATCTATCGCCGCTTTGTAAAGCTAAGACTAATGAATAGTTGATTAAGGGGACACTAAGACTAAAATAACATTAAAGAAATATATAATAAAAGAGAGACCAAAATGTGGATTTCGTGTATCTCAAGGACAATGTAACTTGTTGGCTTACACTGACGTTAGAAAAGTTTTTTGTAGAAAAATATCAATTTAAAGACAATACCTCACACTCTTGCAGTTTTGAATAAATTCATGTTCCTTGACCATGGTATTTTTCTCTCTCCCCCCATTCTAATCGAGGAAGACGTTTTGAAAACTGAACAAGTTCTAATTAATCTTAAAGCACTCTCGCAGTGCTGGCTTGAACCTTAGTTAATTTCTCACTCTCGTGACAAAATTGTGTTAAATAACCTCTCACTCTCGTGACAAAATTGTGTTAAATAACCTCTCACTCTCGTGACAAAGCTATGTAAATTAAGTTTTAAAACAAAGACCGAAACAAGATTTAAATAAAGAACTAAAGCAACATTGTTACCGAGTCCCGTCAAAAACGACGGTCCTCACATCCTGGACTCTAATTGTTTAGCCCGATATGTTACTAATTAAAACCTCATAAATCATTACAGTTGTGATAAAGAACGACATAGCAATTAAATTTGACGAACAAAGAAATAACAAGAAATAATGTGATAAAAAGAAACCTATAAAAGAAACTGGAATAAACTAAAACTAGAATTAACTTCGAAAATGTCGACAAGCTTTAATCCAAGCGTTACACAAATTTTTGGCCTAATAATAGCGGTGTGGTAGTTTCTCAATGTGAGAAAATACCACTTTTACAATGTAATGTCTGCCTAAAACTACAACGCTTTTGTAACACCCAAAAAATTAGAACTAATTATTTAATTAGTTATTTAATTGATTTAGTATGGATATTGGTGATTATTGACGAATATATGAATTATGGTGATTTATGCGATATGTTGAGGTTTGTCGGTGATACAATGTTGTGGGGTAATGTTTGAATAATATAAATATGAAGACTATTTGATTAGTTTATAATTATTTAAAATTTAAATAATTATTTATGATTAATTAGATTTAATAATAATATTTTGAAAATATTATTATTAAAATAGAGGAATAATGGTGTATAGATCAGAATGGCTAAATGGTAATCTTGTGTGGAATAAGTGAGGGTAAGAGTGAGATAACATAATAGGGGTCCAAGGGGTAAGAATGACAAAAGGAATATGTTGAGTTTTGTGCATTCACTTGTTATGATCGTATTCTTTGGATAACAGTGAAGGAAGAGGCTAGGGCACGACGAAATTTAGGAATCATCGTAGAGATTTCAAAGAGAAAGGTCAAGAGCAAGGAATCACATAGGAAAATTATGTATGTGTCGTACCATCGGGTGGTGGATTTGGAGCGCCGGGCGATGGAGCTCGTTCCAGCAACGCCGGGCGAGCAAGTGGCGATGACAAGGGGTAAAAATATGTTCCCCTGGATTTTTGTATGGGATAAGGTATCTCGTTGAAGCATTGTCGAGGGATGTTCAGGCGAGAGGGACAGCGCCGGACGAGTGGAGACAGCGCCTTGCGAGTATTCAGATCGCTACCACGCCGCTGAGCGAAGACTTGGCGATGGACAGTAGTAAATTCTTAAAATAGACATAACTTTAGTTTTAGGACTCTGATCGATGTGAGTTCGAAGCATTGGTTAGATAATTGAATGAACTACAATTAGGTAGGATAAAAAGAGTATAAGAATGTTTATTTATAATACTTAGGATAAGGTAGAGTTATACCCTTATGAGATAAGTTAGGACGTTATGTGTATTATGATGAATTGATTATGTTATTCTGTGTCGATGTGTTGAATCATGTTGTAGGCCTTGTGTCAATATTGAATGAATTTTGTTGAATTATTATTATGTTCCAGGCTTATAGCCAGTGTTGGATTTATGATTACGTTGTTGTTGAGTTGATGTTACGTTGTTGTTGAGTTGATGTACGTTGTTGTTGTTTTTGAATTGCATTATGTTGTCGTATACATTGCATGATTAAGTTGGTCTGGATTTGAAAAATTATTAAGTTGACCTGGATGGGCAAAAAGTTGAAATTTGAAAGCTTATGCCTTGTTGATGCCTCTATTAATTGGCAAATTTTTAAGTTGGGAGTTCTGCTCCAATGATACCACATGCATTGAGTTGGTGTCGGTCTCATTGCATTGCATTATGTAAGTCGATGTTGTGTTTACTTGATGATGGATTGTATTATGACTTGTATGTATGAATTACTACTCCTTAGCATGTGATATCTCACCATATATTTATTAAATGTAATTTTCACCCCTTTTCATTGTGTTGTTGCGTCTATGCTTCTTGAGGAGTACATATAACCAAGTACACCAATAGTGCTTAAAGTGAGTGTTACTTGATCAAGTCTTAGGAGTTACTCTGATACGTAACACGAGATTTGGGAATTTTCTGTATTTCTTGCATTGTTTATTTGTTATGTATCTTGACACATGACCATATTGGACCACGTATGTTGTGGAGTTTCTTTATTTTGTAGATGAGGCCTTAGTGCTATAGAAGTAAACTTACTTGATATTCCGCTGTTGAATTTAATGTTTCGAATAAATGAAGTAATAAAGTGACTTTTGACTTTATTGATTTTGAAGTAATGCGACACCCCATTGCGGATAACTCTGATAAATGTCGTATATTTTCTTATTATTATATTTATGGGAAATGAGGTGTTGCAGCTTTTGCATACAAAGTTGTATCCTTAGAAACAAGTAAACTAGTCCTATAAATAGAGTTACAGGATGAGCCAATGTATTTGATCATGTAAAAAAATGCCTGAGAAAATCTAGGGAAGTGGCCTAGACTGAGTCTGAAATAGTTGCGGAAAACTGCACTTTGCACATGTGGCAAGGGCCGCGAGGGCCACAATATTAATTGGTGGGCCACGTAAACCTTGCACATGTGGCAAGGGCCACACATCTGTGGCGAGGGCCACAACTTTAAGTGGTGGGACATGTGAACAAAACATGTGGAGAGGGCCACAAGTCTGTGGCGAGGGTCACAACCTTAATTTTACCCTTTTTCTGCTTCTTTTATTCGTTCTTCTCCATTTCTTCGTCATTTCTTCTCCTTCTTCGTATGTGAGCTCTATGTTAGATTGTACCTGAAATAGAATAGAAATACTGACATAACAAGACATAAATAAACAAAAACGATACTAAAAAGTATTCGAGTCAAGTCGAATATATTTGTATAATTTCGCGTTATCAATAATCTTATTTAATTTTATATTTTAGTAGATTAGAATTTAATTAGTATTAAAACTATTTTAGTTTTATTATTATTTTTTCTTAAACTATTTTATTTTATTTAAAAATATTGATTTGATCTTTAAAATTGCGTTTGAGAAATAAGGGAGAAGAGACAAAGCCTCATTTCTCTTAAACCCTACCGTCGCCGCCACCAAATCCTTTACCGAAATTGTCTTTCAAAATTAAGATATTTTATCCTTATTTATCATTAAAGTACTTATTTTTGCGATAGTAACATTTTTAATCATTAGCGACCTTTTATACCTTAATAATTTTATCAAAGCATGGAAAAATTTAATGGATATAGTTAATTGACAGAGTAAAATATTTTTAAACGATGAATATATATCAATTAAATTCAATAATATTATAAATAAAAATACAATTTTTGAATTAAAATATAATATTAAATTTATTTTAAAATTTTAAATTATGTGGCAAAATCATGTGATGCGACATAAGTCGTATTTTAAATTAAAGTGTAAAGTATATAATCATGAATGTACTAAAAAAAACCTTAAAAATATTAAATTAAGAGATAAAAATCTAATATTTTAAAAAATATTAAAACATTAAAATATCAAAGTAGAATGATAAAGTATATTTAAGATTTTTCTATGAAAGAATACAAATATTGGAATTGAAAAATATATTTAGAAACAAACTCTCATTTTGTATAAAAATCTAGGTGATATTCATCAAAACTCTCATAGCAACAAGTTTATGTCATCTTGATAGTCATCAACATTAGTTTTTCACTAAAATAGTCCATTGATCAATTTGTTTAGGGTTTCTTCGTTTGCTGGTCTATTGATCATTTTGTTTAGGGTTTCTTCGTTTGTTTTGACTAAAACGTTACTGCTTGATTAATCTTGATAATCATGGTCGATTCGAAGGACCTCCCATACAACATCTGCTGCAAACTCTGTGAAAAAACATAAAACAAAAACTAGAGGTGCTACAATGTATACAAAGGTGAAAACAACAAACGAAACTGGTATTCACTACCTGGTTAGAGTTGATGCAGAAATCGACAGTTTCTGGTGAACATGCTGATGATTTTTTGGGTTACATTGTGTTACAAGGTAGAAGTAAAGTGATTATTTTGATTGATATTTAGCGTGAAGTTGATGATGATGAGTTGAAATATGACATATGGTCCGATATTACGGAATTTATTTTATATTCTATCATTTGTTTTACAAGTATATTTTTTGTTTAATACTAATAGCATCTCTATTGTGTAAACGTAGCACATGTCCATTGTTACTCCAAATGATATAGACGTGAAAAATAAAATGATTACTTATTGTGGTGAGCGTTGGAGGGGGTTCAAGACACATCTCACCCCATGATTATATTAAACATGAAGAAGGTAAAGAACTTTCTCCATATGAGGTGTATTCTTTTATTAATTAAGCCACTTGGAAGAAATTTGTAGAGTCTCGCACCACTCCTGACTTCTTGGAAAATAGCCAAAAAGTAAAGGAAAATCAATCTAGAAATATCTATCCACATAGGATGTCTCCTGGAGGATATATAAGACATGAAAATGTTGATGGACGAAAAAAAGAAAAAAAAGGATGAAGAGCAGGGAGATTCCATAAGTCTTGATCGCAATCCATCTCCACCATCACGCCACGAGAAATGGTATAGGGCACCCCGAAGAAAAGACAATGATAACATGTCATATGCTATGCGTGAAGTGGCTTAACGAATTGTAAGTAGATACTTTTTTCAACAATATTTATTTTAGTTAAATCAATATGGTAAAGATGAAATTTCATGTTTTGTAGGACGATGATCTTGTTGAACAAACCAAGGTCGGCCTCTTCACTTCAGAAGGTCATCATGACATCTTTGTATAAGCGACTAGAATTGAGGAGGGGAATTGGTAGAGGCGTTGGATTCAAGGTAAATTTTGGACGCTCTAAATCATCTAGAGAGAAAATCAATAAGAAAGAGGTTCAAGAGATTGTTGTTGTTGAGTTGGAGAAAGCTAGTGAGAAGTGGAAGGAGGAGGAGGAGACATAGATCTGGTTGTAGACAATGCGAGATAAATTCTTGGAGGATGAGAAGAAGGGGTTATTGTAGATGGTGCAGGAGAAATTCTCGAAGGAGGAGAGGTGAAAGTTTTTGCATATTGTGCGGGAGAGTGTCCATAAGGAGCAAGAGACGATGGATTAGGAGGTGTCTAATAAGTGTACCCACGATGTTCTTAAGGTATAAGTTGTACGTTGTTGTTATTATTTTTTGTGTATTTCAATTTTGGATTGTATTTATGTTGTTTTTATGATGTAGAAATTGAGTTTGTAGGGTATATTCAACCACACAAATTCAAATCAGTTGGAAATTCGAGGGAATTTACTCGAGAAGGTTATGGGTGGTACAAGTGCGACACATAGTTTTTCTGCCAACCAGGGCAATGTTGAACCCGTGCCACAACCAAATCAAGATAGCCTTCAGAGACTAGATATGATGTTGTCGAGTATTGAAACCATAATTATGGGTATTAAATTAATGCATGATCCACATCAGTTGTTCTTTCTTAACAAGTCAGTCATACATGAATTTTTTAAGGGAGATGAGGAACTTGCCAATTCCATTTTGTGAATTTGGAACTCGTAAGTATAGTTTTATGTTGATTACTATTTATATTCATATGTTCTTATATTTTAACATAAAGATTTGACCTTTCAGGCACATTCATGAGGTCTCTGTTGAAATGTAGCTTCTAAGTAAGTATTGTATTTTAGATGTTGCGAGGACTTCTCTTACCCGCGGTTCTTCTGGACACGAAATCAAAATGTACTTACAAGAAAAGTTGATGGAGAAAGGTAGCACCCAAGATTTTTATATTTCACCGTTTTACCGCGAGTAAGTATATATTAACTTGTGTTTTCATCTATAAATCAATGTTGTCCATATTATTAATTATTCTATGCATCCGACATTGGCAACTACTTATTATATGTGCCAAGAGAAATAATATAATTGTGTTTTACTCGGTGCAATCGACATTGCCCGACGTTTTGGTTAATGATGGGGAAATTCACTAGAGAGCATTAATACATAGTGTAGGACTAGGCACCTTTGTGAGAGACACACCACTTGTCCACCTAAAACCTTAAGGTGATAAGTAAGTGGATCCTCCCACTTATATACGCTCAAGTCTCCATATTTCTATTCAATGTGGGACTATTTCTCTACATACTCACACTTGCATTATTATTCTAACAGTTAACGCTTTGAGTGGGTAAGTGGTATTATTTCTTATACTCAAATTTCACTTTAGAATTGAATAGTTTTTATTCAAGTTTAATTTTAACCAAAATGTGTAGAGCGATGGAGGAATTTAATGCGCGCAAAAAATACCTCATCGGTAAAAAGTCAGTCTATATTTACCCAAAAGTAAGTATAGTAATTGTATTTTTTTGATATAATATTATTTGTGTGTATTAGTGTGACATTAATGAATGAAGATGATTTATAGTTGTGAAGATAAACTGACACTCATTCTTGTAGATATTATGTTATGACATATATGCTCCTTATTGTCTCCAGAAGTATTACACATGGATGGATGAAGAACAAGGTATTAGCTTAATCCAAGTATACACATGTATACTTCTTAAACTAATGTTGTTGTTTTTAGTTTATCATAGTTTAAATTTTGTTATAATTATAGGAGCTTAGCATCCAAACATCATACTCAACAGAAGATATTGATGACATCGGATCACGTTAGACCAGTATCTTATTATCTCATTATGAAGCTCGATAACCAGAAAAATAGTTTATCTTGGTCGCTATAAATTTATTTTTGGGTTAAATAAGTTTTTGGTCCCTATAAATATCTCAAATTTCGTTTTTAGTCCATCTAAAATTTTCCTTTAAAGAATGATCCTCCTAAAAATTTAAATTTTAACTTTTGGTCCCTCGTGGCAAAACTGTCGTTAAAATCGTCGTAAAAATCGCCGCTAAATAAAAAACTGTCGTAAAAACCGTCGCTAAATTGTAAAAATCGTCGCTAAATTGCAGGTGGGACCAAAAGTTAAAATTAAAATTTTTAGGAGGACCATTTTTTAAAGGAAAATTTTAGAGGGACTAAAAACGAAATTTGAGATATTTTTAGGGACCAAAAATTTATTTAACCCTTTATTTTTTATATGAACAAATATTTTGTCATTTTGATGTGCATATATGATTAGTCACATAGTATATTATGTCTTGATGTAAATTTTCACATTTTGGTTTTAAAAAAAAATAAATAAATATATATATATATATATATATATATATATATATATATATATATATATATATTCCAATTTTTTGTTACATATTTTGTACTTTATGGGTAAAATGATACCGATAGATTAATAGATTTATTATAATGATATGATACATGTCAGTGAAAGTGATGCATGTCAATGAAATTGAAAATAGCCAAAAACTTCATTTTAAACCCCTCGGTTATTACATAAAACTCAGGTAAATGAATACCTTATATTACCTCGGATTATAAATAAACTGACAGTTATATGGCTCACACAAAGAAATGTAGAAATAAAAATATGCAGTACCGAGGGATCGAACTCATAACCTTTTCATTTATACCCTCGATGTTTAAAACACTGAGGTGTTAAGTGGAGACATTTCATAACAACCTTATTTACCTCGTTTGAGTAACCAAGGTTAAATGTATTTCGTGTCCGACATTACAAGCGTTATTTGTAATAGTGATTTATTCAAAACTCTTTAATGAAATTAGTGTAGATGGGGCCATGAAGAATGTCAAAGTAACCATTCAACTTTTGTTTGGATAAAGTTTTCCTTAGATAAAAAACTTGGTATTTTAAATCATCGAAACCAATCAATTTTTCATTGATAATGAACAAAAGATTATCATCCATCTTTGATTAAAAGAAAAGACTTTGAAATTAGGTTTGAAGACACAAAGAGTTAGAAATGAAACGATAAAAATAATAATAGTGTTTAAATAGCTCAAAAGTCTCCTTGAAAATCCAAAAAGATACTTTACATTTTGAATATGGATGATCATGGATATTCTAGTAATATTATTCCAATGTGCGCCATGTTTTAGAAATAAAATCACATCTTAACTCGAATTTTCTAATAACTGGGGGAGAAATATTTCAGGAACCTATCTTTTTATTATATTTTTTATTTGAAAACTAAATGATCTATCCAGTCGGTTTTCTTAATAATCGAGTGATAAAATAATCAAATTTTACTATAAAAGCACTCCTCAAACATATTTTACCCTAATCCTAATTCGTACACATCATTCTTTGGGATGAATTGTAAGATAATAAAATCTTGAAACTTAAGAAGATTGGAAAAGTTCTCTATGATGGATTGCACGTGCAGAAAAATATTTACAATGGTTGGAACAAATATCTACTTTAGAAGTTGGATGCATTCAATCCATATAATATTTTCCAATGTTTAGAATACAAAGATTTGTTGTTCTCTAAGAATTTGGATTTATTGTAATATTGTGTTTTAATATTTTGTGTAAACAATGTAATGTATAAAAAAAAGATTTTCACCTCATTTTTTTAAATTAAAATCAATGGTATAATTTGGCGTGATAATTGATTATATTGATCGTCGTCCTTACACAAATATGTGTCATCCATTTTATGAGTATCAACGCTCGAGACAGTAATCTGCGTGAAACCTAAAAAAATTCTATTATAAAAGCATTTTGATATCTAAAATTGATACAGAAACTATCTACATCCTCCACTTTAAAGTTTGCAAGTGTATTTTCCTTGAAGAGTTATCTATGATGGGTTTCAAGAGTAGAAAATTATTTGAGTTTAAAGTTTGTATTCTTAAATATTTATTTAAGTAGAAAATTATTTATTTATCTAATCCTTTTTTTGTCTAACCTTTTTTTTTTGTTTATAACAAAAAAAATGCAAGCAAAAGCTATTGAAAATATACTTGCACTTAACATTTGATCTTCCTCAGATATCATAGATTTAAATATCTAACATATGATTTTCATGGGTAAATTAATTTTTATTTTAATATTCTCCGTAAACAATATAATATTCTGGGTCAATATTGTAGTTTGTAAACAATTTTTTAATTAATTTTCCATGTAAACAATATACTGAGTTTTAATTTATAAAAAAACCTATCTTACCCTTTGATTTTATTGATAAATCAGAATATATTGAACGCTAATTTTGTAAAAAATTAAAATCTAGATGATGTGGTTCAAACTCATGCGTAAATATATTAATTTCTCGATATTTTAAAAACGATGTGTTAAATCATTACTTTTTATGAGGTCTTTCGTTAACTCGTTTCTATAGCGGAGATAAAATATATTTGTTGTCCGAAAATAAAAACACTTTTGTAACGGTGCTTGCATCACTTCTCAATAATTTTGTGCGCACGTGCAATGGCTTCAATTTACAAATTAAACTGATAGATCAGAAATAGAACAATTACCACAAGAATTTGTTAGATCAGAAATAGAATATTACTACAAGAATTTATCTGGTTTGTGAAAAATAGTATGAAATATTGAATAGATCATTAAGTATAAGTATTAATAAATTTAGGTCTTCATTATTACTATACTAATAAAATTTTACTAGTTAACTAAAAATATTACAAAATATATCAATAAATGAAAATTCATCAATACCAATAGATACCAAGTTATTATGTCTATTTGTTTGTAAATTTTTTTTGTATATTTGTCTATTGCCATCATGTAGATTTTATCTGTCTTGTACGTATTTATGCATAGCATTAGTAGGAACGGGGTCGAATTATATATTTTCTATACTAAGACTCGAATAATAATGTTTTAAAATATCAAAATTTCGACCCTAAAATTGATATGGCAAATTATCAAACCTGAATAACAAAATACAAAGTAATAAAAATAATAGGTTCAGTGTATTAATAGTGTCTCAATTATTCAACATGTCTTTATATTTTATAATTGAAAAAAAAAATCAAATTCGGACGTAAAATTATTTAAAATGGGATTTTTCTATCAAATTAAAGATTTCTCAGAAGAATTAACATAGTTTGTTTCAATTAACTATATTTATTAGAATGGAAATGCACACATTAAATTATAGTAACTGTTTCTAGAAAAAGTTATATATTAATGATTATTTAATGTAATTTTTCTTTAAAATATAACTTTTTGTTGTACTGTATCTGTATAGTAGTCAACATAGACTCAAAATGTTTTGAACTTGTGATTTCGATTAAGTTAAAGGGAAATGCCAACTAATATTACAGGAGATTTTTTTAAAAGTTTAAAAAGGTTTTTTTGAATAAATATTTTATTCAATATATTATAAATTAAAATGATTAACTTAAAAAAAAAAACAAATTTGTATTTTCAAAATATTTATATTCAATGTATTATAAATTAAAATAATTAATTTTTAAAAAATATTTTTTATTTGAAATCTTTAAACTCTGACAATTATCACGATTCAGATTTAAATCATCGATATCCGTATGATTTGTATGATAGGGTATATCAAATTTAAGAGTTTATAATCTTTTAATTAATACAATAAGTAAAAAGATTTATTGAAATAATTATGATGACATAATTAGCTTCATCTAATAAAACACTTTTTATTAATTGTAATTAGTAGAAAGGGAAATTAAATAAACTTCAATAAATAAACATAGAGTTTAATGTGAGTCTCAAAATAATTTTACACTACTATTTAATATATTCATGTAATTTAGCCGAATATATAATATTTATTGGATGATAGTATAAAATTAATTTATATTGATATTTTTTATATTTAGAATGACAATTGAACTTATCTTTAATATTTATATGAAAAAATTATCCATAACAGATAGAATAAAAATCCACAAAATAAACATGAATACGAGCATAAAAAATTATTCACTAAAATAAACGATTATGAGAGTTGATGCAAATACATTAATACCCACCTCAATTTATACTCTATATAATATATAAATAAATTATTATAGATTAATCTTAAATTTTAGACGTATGATCTATATGGTGATATATTTCTGTTCAGCAGTTAATTTAAAAAATATTAATCCGATATGAAATTTTTGAGTGAATGTAATTCATAGTGTAATTCTTCGAATATAATTTGATATCTTTATATATATATATATATATATATATATATATATATATATATATATATATATATATATATATATATATATATAAATTCAAATTATTATGCATTATGCATATCAAAACAATTAAATTTATATTTGTTAAATATATATTGATTTAAAATAATGTTTAAAGATGACGACTATTTTGAAATGAAAAATATTTATTTAATATTTATTTATTAAAAAATCCAATTTATTTTATAATAAAAATGTACAAAGTTTGATGTATATCATCTTTATCCAGAAAGTTTATATTTATGAATGTGATGTCACTCTTTAGAAAAAGTTGAATAAATTTATGCATAAATACCCCTTATTTCTCACGTTCTTAATACCAACCTCAAGCATCTTACTCATAAGAATGTGACATAGATGGATAGTTTGAGTCGTATCAGAAATCACCTAGGCACTCCAACAATTTTCATCCATGTTACTTGTCTTTTTCTAAAATATGGTTGGAGAAACACTTCGAATGATCCTAACCAATCTTCATCAAATCAAATACTTATTCCAATTTCGTCACTTATTTATAGTCCAAAAAAGATTATAAATAAGATCGGTAAGGCAATTATTCCATTTACTATTTGCTTCAAAACAAAGCAGCAAGAGGAGTTATCAACTAACTCAAAGAATATCATCAAGAAAATCAACAAGGAAATCCATAACTACCTTAAGAAAATGAAGAAGCAAGATGATGATAGATGCTTGTGGAAGAAGACCATATTAATGGGGGAGAAATGTCAGCCATTGGAATTTCCAGGTGCAATTTTTTATGATAGTGAAGGGAATCAGCTTTCAGAGCCACCAAGGTCACCAAGGAATAGCCGTATGATCAACTAAGGTTGTAAGGTCAAGAATAATACCATCTCCATGTATGCTCTATGTTCGAAATCTCGTGAGAGCTTCAATAATAAAATAAAGTACAATCTATTAAGTACTTTTCTATTTGTTTTGTTTTGTTTTATTTTATTGCAACGCTTCATTTTCAACATATAGTTATTGTATGTATTGGTCAAATTATAATATTTTGTGAAAAACTTATAAGATTTTTTAACAAATTAATCCAACTTCAGAAATACATTTAAAAACTACTTAATAAAATGATCATAGCTGCTATAATTTCCAAAATTAAAATTAATCAAATCTATTTGTTTTTGACCAAAATCAGATCTAAAATCAATATTTGTTTAAAAAATTAAAATTTAATTGATTTTATTATTAATTTTAAATTAATAGTATATAAAAGTGATTATATTAATTAAATAGATTTGACTGAAATGCTTTTGAAAAAAAACCACTTGATACTTATTTTTTTAAAATAAAATATTTTACTTTATTGAAATGCATTTGAAAAAGAAATACTTTATGATACATGTTTTTTTAAAATAAAAGTAGAACATTTTGAATAAAATGCATTTGAAAAAAAATTATATTTTATGATACAAGTTTATAAATAAAAATAAAACATTGTAGTTATAAAATGCATTTGAAAAGTTAAAAAATGAAAAACTCTTGATTTGCATATGTTAGTAAGGAATTTTAGGACGATCTTTACGAAGATTAGCCTGCTTTGGGCCCCAAATCTTTCTTTATTAGACTTTGCATCAAAATTTTCAAGTTTTCTTATTGTTATTTAATATAAAATATTTACGATTTAAAACTTGAAAATAAAAAATATTTGATATTTTATCTTTAAATAATTCGTATGGTGTATTCTCTATAATAGGTCGAATGACCACGTAGGTTGGATAATTTAATTGAAATTCATACATAAAATAAATGACTAATTAGCCACCTTTTTTTATGGGCACATATATAGATTTAATGGTACTCGTATCTGCTGATATCCTTATACTTTAATAATTGTCAAAATATATTAGTTTGTTTAATCTAAAATTATTATTATTTTTTTTTTTAATTTGTTAAAAATAAAAACAATTATTATTATTATTATTATTATTATTATTATTATTATTATTTAATATCATTCTTATTATTTTATTGAATGTGAAACTATTATTATTTTGTTGATTTTAGTACAACTATTTTATAAAAGAAGAAATAAAATGAATGTGCATGATTTTTGTTATTACTATTATGTGTTAAATTTGAAACTATCAAAATTACTTAAATATTAGTTTGTTTAATATAAAAATATTATTATTATTATTATTATTATTATTATTATTATTAATATTTAATTTGTTGAGTATGAAAATTGTTATTATTATTATTATTATTATTTAATATCATCCTTATTATTTTATTAAACAATGAAACTATTATTATTTTGTTGAATTTAGTATAACTACTTTATAAAAGGAAATAAAATGAATGTGATTGATTTTGTCTTACTGTAGGAATGGACACTCAAATTCACTCTAAAGGATGATGTATTGAGAGTATTGTCGATATGGGTCACATTGCCACAGCCTCCTCTTGTCTATTGAGGTGATCAGAGTATTGAGAAAATTGCTAGCGCAATAGGTAAACCCTTACTCACTGATGAATGTACTGCAAAAAAAACTTAGGGTTACCTATGCTAGAGTCCTAATTGAAGTGGACGTGACAAGAGAATTGAAAGATAGTATCACAACTCGTGACCCTCAAGGAGAAACTCTATTACAAGCAGTAGAGTACGAATGGAAGCCACCATTCTACAAAACTTGCAACATAATAGGACATTAGTGCAATAAGTAGGAAGTCATCCCCAAGAGGAGAAAGGAAAACACAAAAATATGGGACTGGAAAAAGGAAGACACGGTGGCTAAGAAAGGTGAACCTAAAGACATTGTGACCACAAATTTCATAGAGGAGACAACAGAACCTAGCTGGACTGTATTGAGAAATCACAAGAATAGAGGGAAAACACCATTGGGAACTACTATCGAATGCAACAATGGTTTTGAAATCCTGGATAGGGGGAAAGCTCCAACCCTTTTGATGTCCCATGATTTGTTGGAATGTAAGAGGGCTGGATAAAAAAGCTAGATGTATGGAGGTTGCTTCCTACCTCAGGAAACTACAGATACATTGTCGAGCTTTATTAGAGACTCGAGTTAGAAGTAATAATAGCGATTCTGTCAGGAAAATCTTAAGTTCCAAGTGGAATTTTCTTGACAATTATGAGGATCACAATAATGGTAGAATTTGGTTACTTTGGGACCCTAAAGTCTGGAATATAAAGCATCTCGAGAAATCGGACCAATTCATTCACTATGAAGTCTTCCACACCAATGGTGTGTTATCACACTACCTAACAACTATGTATGCTCAGAATCATCTTGCCAAGAAGATAAATTTATGGGACGACATTAGACGTATTGGTAGTTCTGTTTATAAACCTTGGATCATTATTGGAGATTTCAATAATGTCTTGAAGGTTACAGACATAATTAGGGGAAATTATGTCTAAGTTGTTGCACATGAAGAGATGGAGAAGATGATGGAAGCAACTCATTTTTTGATCACGAGACAAAAGGCCCGCATTTTACTTGGTCAAATAAACAAAGAGCTGGCATAATTTGGTCAAGAATTGATAGAGCCTTATGTAATGCAGAATGGTACCTGAAATATCCCAATTGTGAGATTGAAGTCCTAAACCCTCACATCTCCGGCCATTCTCCTTTGCAAGTAAAACTAGACATAAAGATGATTACAAGAACTATGAGACATAGGTTTAAATTCCTGAACTATGTGACTGATAACCCTGATTATATGGAGTTCCTGAAAAACAATTGGAAAAATAGTGAAAATGGGCAACCTATGTATAAAATTTGGAACTTGCAGGAGAGTCAAAGAAATATTTAGAGATCTCAAGACTTGTTGGCTTTGGATAATCTCAATCCTGAACTATGTCAGGAGGTCAAATTCTAGACTGATGAAGTGATACGGTATACTGAGTTGGAAGAGAAAATCCTCCAACAAAAAGCCAAGATGGGTTGGATCAAGTTGGACGATGGTAACAATGCTTATTTTTTGCTAACCTAAAAGAAAAAAATAAGCAAACTTACATTAGTATGCTTGAAGATAACCATGGCAAGAAGCTAACGGGTTTCGTAGATATAGAGAGTGAAGTCCTGAACTTTTATAGCAATATTGTGGGCGGGAATGCTCATACCCTGAAGCAGGTAGATGTTGTAGCTCTGAGAAAAGGACCCCAACTGAACAGAATGCATCAGGAGGAGGTTATAAAAACCGTGATAGAGGATGAAATCTGGAAAGCTATTAAGAGCATTGAGGATAATAAGGCTCCAGGTTTGGATGGTTTTACTGCTTGCTTTTTCAAATATGGCTGGAGCATTATAAAGCATGATGTGATCTCTGTTGTCTAGGATTTTTTCAGCAACAACAGACTGTACAATACAGCTAATTGTGTTGTCGCGACCCTCATACCGAAAACTAAAGAGGCTAAATCCATGAAATATTTGAGGCCAATTGCTTGTTGTACTACCCTTTACAAAATTATCTCTAAGATCCTCACAAACGGGCTTAGCAAAGTGATAAATACTATTGTGGATGACAGTCAAACTGCTTTCCTCCCATGCAAAACAATTCATGATAACATCATTATGGCGTATGAGCTGCTCAGAGGGTATAATAGAAAGCATTTATCCCCGAGATGCACCCTCCAAATCGATCTTCAAAAGGCTTATGACACCGTGGAATGGGACGTGCTTAAAAAGATTATGAATGAATTGAATTTCCCGCACTAGTTCACCAATTGGATCATGATTGTTGTTAGGACAGTCTCTTATAGATATATCATCAATGGTCAAATGAGTAGAGTGTTAAAAGACAAAAGGGGCTTGAGACATGGTGATTATGTGTCTCCCCTGCTGTTTGTTCTTGTAATGGAATATCTTCACATAGTTATGGAAAAGGTGCACCTGAGTTTTAAATTTCACCCAAAGTGTGCCAAGCTCAAGATAACAAATATTTGTTTTGCCGATGATTTATTGTTGCTCTCTAGAGGTGATGTGCAGTCTGTTAGCCATCTGATGTAGGTTTTTAAGAATTTAATAGATGTTATAGGTCTCCAAGCTAACCCAACAGAGTGTAAAATATATTTTGGGGGGACTGGTTTGATGGAAAATTAGAAGATCGTGACCGAAATTGGTTTTACAGAAGGCAATGTCCCTTTCAAATATCTAGGGGTGCCTTTGTCTAGTAGGAAATTGACCGTAAGCCAATGTCAACCTCTTATAGAAAAGATGATTGCCAAGTGTTGTACCCTAATTTTTGCCCCTAAGATTCTCTAACATCTCTGTAAGTTCCTTGATTTTAAGGATTGGCTTAATTTTAATAAAACAAATAATAAGCAGCAACAATTTATTGTACAATAAGATACTTAACTTGTAAATCCTATTGGAATGTCTAAACATGTTGTGTTGAAGATTTTCAACAACTGGAACAACATGTCAAATGAGATGTTGAGACATCAAACATCACGCTACTGAACTGTTAAGTTTGTTATAGTTTTGTTTTAACTTGTGCAAAATATTCTGAGAATATTATGCAACATATGTGGCGTGTTAGTGAAGGAATTTGTGGAGGTCCAGAAGTTAAGGAGAAAAATTAGCAAGGACCTTGATTGTAGCATAAGTTATCTGCTTGCTTGTTTTTCTGAAGAAGTTTGTTACTGCAGTTTGTTACAGCTTTAAGTTGTTGTTTGAAGGCCCAAATCCAGCTGGGTAGAAATTTATAAATAAAAAGTTTGTAACCTAGTTTTAGTAAGCTAGCCGATTTTAGAAAGATGTCATCTTTGGGGTTAGCCATGTAAGTGAACCACACGGATTATGGAATGGTCACTGATTTGTACCTTGAAGCCTGTAGGAAAGAGAATTGTTTTACTCACTTAGAAGTTGTGAAGCAATGAGTGCAGTTGTGTTCTTGGAGGAAGTTGTGAAGCAACTCCAAGGTGTGTCCTAAGTTAGAAGCAAGGGGCTTTAGGACTTAGTTAGTTTGTGATAGAAGTATGACTTCTATTTTTCTAGGTTTGAAGAGTTGTTGATGCAGTGGCTGAGATGTTGACTACTAGGCATCATCGTGATGATAAGAATTGAGTGGAGGTTCTCATATCTAGTATGGGTTTCTTAGGTGGAAGGGTCATTGGGTAGGGATTAAGTGAAGGTTGTAAACAGGGAGTTTAACTCTGAATTAATACCGTTGATAGTGGACTTCATTCCTGCCTTGGTATGCCCTCAAGTGTAGGTTGGTTTGAACTGAGATAGGTGGAAAATTCTGTGTGTTCCTTTGTTTCCTGCACTGTTGTATTCTACCTTGTTTGTGAATGTTTAAAGTCAGACCATATGTCTTGACATCCTTATAGGACATCTGGGACTGCTGCACCACAATTTCAATCTCATACCATTACATTGCACAAAGATGACAAATTAGGTCTGAAATTCTAGTGCAAGCACACAAAATTGTTTACCCAGTTCAGTTCTAACCAACCTACATTTGGGGGTATATCAAGCCAAGAAGGAAGTCCATTATCAGTAGTATTAATTCAGAGTTAAACCTCCCTATTTACACTCTTCACTTAATCCCTACCCAATGTCCCTTCTACCTAAGATACCTCACTTAGATAAGAGAACTTCCGCTTACTTCCAATCACCGCAGTGATGTCTAGCAGTCAATATCCCATCCACTGCATCAACAACTTGACTCCTCAAACACAAAACTAGTTTGGAGAACATCACTCAAAACACAAAATAGTCAAACTAGTGACTCAAACAAACTTGAAATTGCTTCACAGCTTCTTCCAAGGACATAACTGCACTCATTACTTCACAACTTCTGAGTGAGTAAAATAATCCTCTTGCCTATAGGCTTCGAGGTACAAATAAGTGACCATACCACAATCCGGGTGGTTTACCTACAAACTAACTCTCCTAGAGAGTTGTTACAGACTCATCCCTAAAAACTACATCATTACTAAATTCGGCTGGGTTCTAAACTTAGGTTACAAAACTTCTAATTATAACCTATTACTCAACTGGATTTGAGCCTTTAAATCATAACAAATTGCTGCTAAATATGCTCCACAATATTCTCCAAAACAGCTTGCTAAAACTGCTCCAAGGTATTCTCTATAAATTTAGGACTTCAAGTAACAACAATTAAGTTGTTACAAATATGCAAAAGATTCTCTTATAAAATCTTCCTTCAACATTTAGTTTCCTAAATGTTCTCCTTGTTTTTAGATTGAGTCTCCTTAAATATAGTGCCACATAGGATTTATAATATCTTAGGAATAATCTGTTTCTGTTAAAGACATAACATAATCAAATTTGTCAGCTCAAACACGATGTCATGACATCTTCTTCGACATGTTGTTCCAGATGTTGAAACATTTCAACATAACATGTTTCTTCATTAAATAGAACTTCAACCTGATTTCTCCTTACAAGTTATAAATCCTATTTAACCTATTACTGTTGTATTAGTTTTACCAAACATAAACCCAATCCAAAAATAGTGAATCAACAATCTCCCCCTTTGGCTTATTTTAGCTAAAACTAATTTACATAACATTTGTATTACAGAAGCATAATAAAATATACAAGGGTTTAAACAATTTAATCAATCAACAACAATTTAGAAGTCTTCAATAGTCACTGTTTATGATATTTCAAACTTTACAAGTGACAGTCTTCAGTCTTCTTTTATGATGTTGAAACACCATACTTGGACATCTTTTTGGCAGGTCCAACTCCAATGTTCTCTATCTTTTAAGGATCCCACAGATCACACAGAGTTTCTCCCCCTTAAAATTTGCTCTTCAGAGATAACATAACATAACCATTTCTCTCCCTTTTTAGCCATAATATGGCAAAGGCTTCTTGAAGGAGAACTCATTATAGCACATGAAACATAACACCATAGACTACATCTTCATAAAGAAGGAGAACTACTGAGGCTATTATGCACACGAGGAAGAAGATACTAAATACTCCCCCTCAAACTGAGAACTATACTATGACACAAAATGACACAACATCTCCTTTTAGAGCACAAGAGGAAACACACTAACAGAAGCAAACACTTGAACTATCCATTTACAGACATAGAGAACCAAACCTCTATATTGGATAACTCAGAACATAAGACAAAATTTGTGTTCATAACTAAAAAACAAGACACCAAACAAAAATACTTGCAGAAAATGCAAGAACCAACGGAATCAGAATATGATATCCTATTCAATATCTTTGCAAAAACAGTTGCAAAGATTGACCTCAAACTTAACAAAGTCTGAACATTACCCTTTTTCCCTATGTTTGCCACAAGTTGACAAACATAACCTTCATAGACTCTAAACTTACTCATATCCGAACAAAAGACATGAGAGCACAACAAACAAAGACACATACAAAAGTGAAGGAAAGAAAAAGAAACAAAAGACACTCTGAATACCTGAGCAACTATGATGATTAATTCCTCCTTCTGGACATTACATTTACTAGTAGTTGTTGATACTAGTAAAGTATTAAAACTAGAATAGTAGTTATGCATTGCCAGAGCATACTACTTTAAACAAACTTAGAATCTTCTTATTCTAAACCAAAGATAGAAATGCCACTTCTGAATGAGGTGATAGAATATTAAGATCTATAGTCCCAAGTCTCTTCCACGGACTATCATCAATAATGATGTTACAACATCATTTGGGACACCATCAACTTTACTACAGAACCTATCTGTTTTGGTTCTGAGATTATAATAAAATTGCATCTTCAAGATTTCAAGACACTTCAACATATAACAGTATAAACTCCCCATCACATCTGCTAACGAACAATTTCTCCCCCTCAATAGCAGCTTTACATACATATCAGCATCATAAAGAATATATGTCTAAACATCAGATAGGATATTCAAAGATGCACACAAAATTAACAGACAATTTCTCTCCCCCTTAATATTAACACTTATCCCTTTTAGCTTCTAGAATGAAGCTTACCATATATTGTTACTCCCCCTGAGTTATACAGAATAAGGACATGTTTGATGTCCGTCCTTATTGTTGTACCCCAATTTTTACCCCTAAGATTCTCTCATACTTCATACAATTGCATTATCACAAATTGGTTTTCTCTCTCTCTCTCTCTCTCTCTCTCTCTCTCTCTCTCTCTATCTTTAGGGTTTGCCCTTTGGGAGATCACCAAGCACCTTTTGGAAGTGATTATTGTTTGTGTGTGATTATTGATATTTGATTAACCATGATGTGTATACTTTTCTCTAAATGTTGTAGGTGAATGGTACACAATTTCCTCAAAGAGTTGATAGGTTCATGTGTTTATTTCCATGCCTTCTCTCATCAATTCTCAAGATTTTGAAAGTATTGTCTCTATTTGAAGACTTCTTTTATCATCAAATATGCTCTCTTATCTTGAATATGTGCTTCATGCTTGAAAGAGATCATCAAATTCAAAAATTCCTCCATCCCGTGGCCATCTCTCTTAGAAATTAGGGTTTTGGACTTCTGAGGACCATATCTTGATGTGTGTGTGAAGTTTGTGGATAAATTCAAGATCATTTGATCCTTAACGGACTTCTTTATATATATATATATATATATATATATATATATATATATATATATATATATATATATGCTTTGATTCAAGAAGTTTAAATGATGAGAAGTTTATTTTGAAGACCTATGATTGCCCACTCTCTAGATTGATGCTTCATCCACCTTGTATGACTTCAAAGGATCATATCTTGGCCATCCCTTGCCTCCTTGAGATCGTTTTTCTTTCACAATGAACCTAAGGGTGTCTACAACAACTTAGTTCAATTGGTGAGAAAATAAAATGCTTGGAAGTTTGCCTATGAGGTCAAAAGATTACAAGTCCTTGATGAATTCCTCAACTTTTGGGCAATCAACTTCAAATGATCATATCTTGATCATCATTTATCATTTTGAGGTCATTCTTTTTGCATAACAATATTGAATATGTGAACTTTATCTCCATATAAAGATTTGAAGAATGAAAGTGTTTGGAAGTTACTTGAAAAAATCAAAAGATTATAGGTCATTTCATGATTTTTCCTCAACTTCACAAGGCCATAATTTGCTCAATTTTTGGAGTTTTTGGTTGGTTCTTTTTGCAAACCAGTTGTGATGCTGGTTTTTTCATCGGTTATTTAAAAACAATGAAGTCGCCACCTAATTTTATTTGTTCTAAAAAAGAACGGGAAAATATAGATAAAACTCACGAATGATGGATAAGGCGGTCTACAAGACCAAAAGATATGGATTCGGGAGTCGGTTATGCAGAGGGAAGGTATTAGCACCCCTCACATCCATCGTACTCGACAGGACCCGTTTAGTTCTAAGTGTTTGTGTGTTTATTGAATTTGCTAACTTCTAGATTATGATCGAGAAATAAGAAAGAAGGAAACGGGGTTTATTAATTATTATTTTGAGTTTGCCGCGTTTTCAAAACCGTGTGCCTACGTATTCCCTCGTGCAATGGAAAATTCAAAACTCCTTAGTTCTTCTTGAAAAGGTCTTCGTTGGTTGTGTTGATTTTATAAGAAAAACCGTGCATTAGACATTTCAAATGCTTGAACTTGGACTTGTTTAGTTTGTTTGAAAAGCTAAGTATTTGTTCGTGTTTGAAATGGTTATTGCACACTCTTCGTAAGAAAAGAGTTTGATGATCACATATGAGAGAAAAAAGAGTTGAATGAGTTGAGTTAATTTTAAGTTGGTCAAAAGTACCGAAACATTAGGCTAACGTCTAATGATTCAAATACTAGAAATTGAACGAGTGTGTTCATCCAATCGTCTATTCATCCCAAAAAATTTATTATGAAAAGGGTGAGGTGAAGCAAGGTTCACGTTTATTAAGTGTGCGAATAAAAGTATTTAATTCATTGGGCTATCATCCAACGACCTAAATACTTTAAATTCAATTAAACCGTCGGGCTATCATCCAACAATTTAACCGAATGTCACTACACTATGTACCCTTTTTTTTCCAACATGGATAGAAGTTTTTAACTTATTAGGCTATCATCTAACAATCTAAAAACTTCAAGTTTGTTTAAATCATTAGCCTACCATCTAACAATTTAAACAAACCCCATCCAAATGTCCCTTTTTTATGAAAATTAATTTAGAAAACCAATTCAATTAATTAATTTGATTTTTGAAAGTGTTTTAAGAAGTTCGATAACAGACTAAAAGGGATGCAATCGGGTCATGATTAATCAAGTATATGGACTTAATTAATCTCGTGAGGATAGGTGCTCCTATCCCCAACCATGAAACCCTTGTGCATGGATAATTGGTATATGGACCAATATTTATTCGGGTTATGGTTAATCAAAGCAACAAGGGCTTTGATTAACCTTATGAGGATGGCCATGCCCATCCCCAACTATGAGACTCTTATGGCGTACAAGCCAATTAAAAGAAATCGGAGTTGCTTTATATTAATTATGTGTGAATTGTACAATCGTGAATATATCGTACAAGCATGCAAGAGTAGATAAATAATTATCACACAATACAATTAAAAAATTTAAATAATTATTAGAGTAGATCTTTTTTATTTGATAAAAAATCAACTAATAATTTAATTGATAAATTGTCAAATAAAAATTATCATTAACTAATTATTATTTAATACACGAACCCCAAAATAAATTATTTGCATAATTAAATTGAATAAATTAATTAAAAGAGTAGAGTTTAGAAATAACCTGAATTTTGGAGCAATCTGGGGGGTGTAGATAGGAAAACCAAAGAGGAGGTCTAGACCCAAATAAAGGGTCCAATAAACTTCTGAAAGATCCAGTGTGTTGTCCAGGACAGGATGCACCATGGAAATCAGTTTTGATCACACGATACAGATGTAAGGAGATTTGGCAGAATTTGATGGTGATGATGATGAAGGTGCGTGGTAACACTGAAGGACAGCGCATAGAAAACTAAAATCACCTTATCTTCTCCAGTGGGGACAAGTGGCACTAGTGGCACACTTGTCACCCACCGGTGACACCAGAAATCAAACCTTATCAAAAAAAAATTAAAAAAAGAAACGCAACAATCAACATGTGAATGTGAAATAAATAATAAATAAACATTTTCCTCTTTTTTTTTATTATTGCAAACTGGTGAGGAAATAAATCTCTTTAGCCCTAAATCTCTCTCTCACGCTTTCTCTTAACCCTCATCTTCAGCTTTCTCTTTCACGGTCGCTATCTCTCTCTCTCTTGGTCCTCTCTCCGCCGTCTTGTTCTCGATCTCTGGGTTCTCTCTCTTCATCTTGTCGCCGATGCATGCTCCGATCTGTGTTGGCTTGCATGTTGGTTCGATCTGGGGAAACTAAGTTAAAACAAGATGAAATCTGAAGGAGACGGGGAAGGTCTCCGCGTCGGAAATTGCCTCACAGCGGTGGCGACGGCGGTGTCTCGAATGGCTCTGATTTCGATTTTCTTTACACTATCTTCTTCATCTCTTTCCCGTGGTGGCTAATCCGTGTTTGGTTTTTTTGCAGATTTTAGCCGGAATTGAATATATCTGAAAGGGGGTGAACGAAACCCTAGGGTCCGATTTGGCCTCTTGATAATGATGAGAAGGATGTAGCTTCTGATTTTCTTTTAGGTGAGATCGTTCTGAAACTTTTTTCCTCTTATCTTTCTTTGAATCTGAAGGGTTTGTGTTTACTGGAAAATGATGAGACAAAAGTATTTAGGGTTTGTGGTTGTTATGATGGCTCTGTTGTTCTTGCTGTTTTGTTGATTATGGTTCTGATGTTTAGGAGGATGATGGTGGTTCTTTGGTTTTTCATTTCTGGTTTTTGATGAGATTTTGTATTTTTTTCTGGTTGTATGGCTTGTTGTGGCTGTGCTAGGGTTTTTTCCGCGCAACTTTTTCTGTTCTGTGAATAGTGTTGATGATCTTGGCTTCTGTGCAATCAACCCTTATATATTGTCAGAATTAGGGTTTCTATTGTTGCTGGGCTCTCTCATCTTTGGCTTAACAGGCCTTGTGGCTTTGTTTCTGATATGGGCTTTAACATTTCTGATATGCTATGTTTTTTGTGATAATCTGTGAAACTGAACCTTTGTTGGGCTGTTACTTTTGAACTTTGTACTTGTTGTTGTACCATGATGCTATGCTGAGTTGCACCTCCCTTTGTGAACCAAACTTCATTTTTGTGATTTGTAATTAGAGGTTATGGCCGACGATTGAATCTTGAAATCCTAATTTCATGAGGCTTTTGTGTTACTTGAACACAATGAAAACTCGTAAACCTGATTACTTAACACAAACCCTAATGATGAGTTTGATTAGAAACTTTTTGAAATGCTTGTTTAAGTTCTTGATTATGTTTCTTGGTTGCTAACTATGTCCAATTCCTTGTTTCATGTCAGCAAGTGATGGCGATGGACAAAGGGTTTGGAGACTTGAAGACGAAGAAAAAAAAAGGACCATAGATATCCCTTGGAACAACAATGGAGCTTGGCGCGGAGGATTTGTGATCCCACGACATCCATGTTTTGTTGCATAGATTAGAATTTAGGAAATACACAAAGTGTCACAATTTAGAGCAACTTTTCCTTTGTAATTTACACTTATATTTCCTTGTGTAACGTAAATCCTTTGTATTTGGACAACATGTTATATTATGAAAACAAATTCTTTGGATGTATCCATTCTTTAATTCAAATTTTGACGGAACGAAACTCTTTAGAACAGCTTCGAAATCCTTGAATATTGAAATGATTCGAAACTTGATTTGCAATTCAATTGGTGCCTTTTAAAACTCGAGTTGTACTTATGACTTGAAACTTGTATAAATCCTCTTGAAGCGTGAATGATAATAAGCTTTATGAAACCTTGTAATTCCTTGAAATTTGAACGAGAGTTGGCTCCTTTAATTGAGACTTAGTTCGTATGGTTAGCAAAGATTTCCTTGAAAGCTCTTGATGAAGAATCAAATTATAGATATAACTAGGCCATAGGAAATAAAAGCATGGGATAATATATTCTCAAACTTATATGAATTTTAATTATTATATTATAGTTGATATTCACCGCTCCCCCAATAATTTGGGCAAGATCCTCCACTAGAAGCATCAGATGAATCAACAATCTCAAACCAAGGAACCAAAGCCAAATTCATTATTATCCATGTGTCTGATGAATCTCTTAAGATCAAAATAATAACACCTTCGCACATAAGATTTCCTAATACACATATAAAATAACAACAAAGCAACACAAAATCCAAAGAAGTCCAAAACTCTAATAGGTCAAGTATAGTAACCAATAGTCCACAAAGAGTCTCAGGTCTTTTAATGTTAAAGTTGATTATTAAGTATCTTCAAAAGAAAAGGAAAGCTCAAACGAGCAAAGATAAAATGATATAAAATAAATAGCAAAAAGCAAATAGCATGAGATGTAAATGCTAAAGAATAAAGTACATAAAAGTATAGGCATAAAATAAAGATTCAAAATAAAGTTAATGGTTAGTAAGTAAATTGTTAATAGCCACAAAGTATGATCAATGATTATTGAATGATGGTCTTGGACCAAAAATAATGAAAACTCATTAGAGGATTGGTAAAATCAGAACCTCATAACAACAATTTTCATAGGTATTGGACCCAAAGATAACAAATCAACCATACTTAGACATTCAAACATAAAGTTTGAGCCATGAATGATCATTTTTCAAATTCTGGACAAATTTAGCACTATGTTAAGCAATCACAGACGAACTTATGTAGAAGTTAATACTATACGAGGTCGATCAATAACAATGTATATACCATACATGTTAGAGATATGTTAGAGACCATACTACTAAAACATGTAGTACAAGTAAAAACCAAAGAGGTGATGAAGATCTAAGTCACGGAGAATAGATTTTCAACTATCCATAAGCTTAGATAAACCTAAAGTTCAAATGCCTTATTCAAATTGACCAAAGTGAAAAATAAAAGAAAGGGGATGAAGTATAGATAAAAAAAAAATCTCACATTTGAATTAAATGATTAATTAAGCTATCATTAAAATCATTCATCCATTTTGGTGGAGTTTAAACAACACCCAATGATCACCCAGAATATGTATATAAAATAAAATTGCAATTAATTAAGAAAAATATGATAAAGATATTATTTTTAAAATGAAATTACAAGGCAAAATAGCAACCTATATTCCAAACATCAAAGAAAAATTAAAATAGATCATAGAAATGTCACAAATGATCTACAATATTTTTAGGAATTTTTTTGGTAATTTTTTAGAGTGAAAAACTAATTTTTAAATCATGATAAATAAATCAAAAATAATTTAAAAATAGGAAGACTTAGAATATCAATCAAATAAAATCACCATAGGTCAGAAACTATTACAGGATCATCTAATATTTTTTTCACAATTTTAAATTCATTAAAATAATTTTAAGTTAATTAAAACATATTGCACAATAAAATTTTTTATCAAAAATAGTAAATACAAAAATAAAAATAGGAAAAAATATCATAAAATCGGAAATTAATCAAATTATTTTTGAGATTTTTTGAACAATAATCTGATTTAATATGAATTAAAGAGGTATAAAAAAATTTGAAAAGAAAAAATGAATATAGTAAAGCCAGAAAAGTTGTGAGCCACTTGATCAAGTCAATAAGTGTAAAGTATGCACGTCATACATTTCAAATTAAAGGTGCATGGTATTATGGTGGAGCAGAGCCACATAGATCTTTAAAAAAGAGTCAATCAAGACATTTCACTTGGCGCAATATGATTGGTCCAAATTCTAAAACATGTTTGAATCATAGAGCTACAGTCCATGGTGCTCCGGTCACCTTCTTCCTCTTGCTATCGCTGGAGAAACGCTAAACAATCACCATAGATTGTGAAACCAGTATCGTTTGATTCGTCTCATTGGCGCCATTATAATTGTATGCTCAATCTTCATTTATTTGAAGTGAGTAGTACACAGTGTGGAGAAAACGAGAAGGGAAAGCAAATAAAAAAATAGATCTAAATGAGGATTGGTTTGTACACTTATAAGTACCAAGTTCTTTGTTATTATCCTGGTTAGCTTCAGGGAAAAATGATGAAGCTAATAGAGTATGAAAACGAGGGCTAGAGGTATGAAAACGAAAACAGGAATTTGGTGGTGTGAGGTCGTGTTATGGAAGGGTTTTTTTGGCTTTCTCAATGATGTGGGAATTTTCCTCTATTCATAGGAGGAGTGACTGAAGATTCTGATTTGAGAATTGCTTTCCAAATTGTGTTATCCAAGTTAATCTGATCCGTGAAAATTCCATGCCTTGCACATGCTTCAAACGCAACTTAACTATGTGTTTTACCACACAAAATGCTCCACCCCACTTCCTTAATCATTATTAGAACGAAATCCTATGGTAAATGGTCATATAATTAGGGTTTAAGCAAAGTAACAATATGACTTCATGACGAATTTTGATTTCAAGTACCCTACTTCAAAATGGTATGTCTATCAGCACAAGGACATTTTTGCAATGATTCTTTTTATGATAGAAAGATCTTCCCACAATCTTAATAATGTGCTGGAAAAAAAATTATTTGGAAATCTGAACAACAAGTTATGATGCTTCAAATTTGAGAAAAAATAAGCACTTTTTATACTTAGAAAAATTCTCAAGTTAAGAGTTCAAAGTGGCTTATAATGTTTCTCTTAGTTTTATGACCTTCCAAGCATATTTAGGTCTTGGTCCTTGAAGATATCTTGAAGTAAACTCCTTAAAGAGAAATGTGGAATTGAGATCATCCAAAAAATATTAAAAATTGAAGAAGTTATGTCCTTTGGAAGTTGGATAACACCACGTGAAAACCCCATGGATAACATATAATCTTTTCAAAACTTTCATGACCTTCCACTCAAAATTGGCCTTATGTCTTTGAAGAGAAGTTGAAGAGGCATTTTTAAAGTGAAATATGGATTTTGGAACATCTAAAAATCACAAAAATCATGCAAGTTATGTTCTTGAGAAGTTAGGTCAAGAATTCCACTTATTTCGTAAAAGACATATACTCTTTCGAAACTTTTGATGAATTTCGAAGCATAGTTGGCTCTTGCAATATAAAGAGAAGTTGTTGGGTGTGATGCGGATAATACATAGAAAAAATAATCCCCTCAAAATGTTGAAAATTAAATGAGTTATGCACTTGTGATCATGGAATCAAGAACTTGCCTAAATTAGGTCAAACAACTTGAATAAACTTGGAATGTATTGAACTTTTCTTACAAACCACAGCATGATGAAGCATATAAGATCTTAAAATGATGTTATCTTGAAGCACACTTGGTAATGAGGCGCATACTTGATGAAACTTGTTGAAGAAGGAATGGAGTTAAACACATGAATCTACGAAGTTCCTTGATGAACCAAACCATAATACTTTGAGATAAACCTTGATGACATGAAGTTGATGGACTTTCAAGACAACACTTAGATGATTAGAAACGATGCTTTGAATTTCAAGCCCTTGAGATTCAATGAATAGCCAATTGATTGAATATCAATCCTCAATACACTAGCTTTAGGATATGGGATAGATGCTCTTGGATCAATACCTACAATGTACAAAACATAAAGGAGAAACAAAACATCCTTTGGGATTTTAGTAAAGGTTAATAAACATTAAACATATATTTATAAGATACACAATTAGGGTGCTTGGTGATCCTTCAAGGAAAAACTTAAAGAGAGAAGGGGGTAAAGGTGAAAGTCATCCCAAAGATGTGATCTTGATGCATTGTAAGACTATGAGATGATGAGTCATCTTAGGGTAAAAATCAAAGTATCACAACAGCTTCCCTTATTTAAGTGTCTTCAATCCGGAGATATGAAGATAAAAATCTCCTTCTCGACGCGATTTAAGATACTTAAATACAAAAATAAACCTTATGTTTGGCCCTAATATGCCATGTGATGCTTATGATTATGAATGCTAAAATGAAAAGAGAAACAGAAACCCAAATAGAAACATAAAACACCATTGGGGAATAGGAAACTTCAAAATTATAAGGAAAGGTTTTTGTTAGGAGGAAAATAAAACCTCAACAACAAACTATCTCTATCATATCAAGGAAATCAACCATCCATCAGAGTAGAAAGCCTCAACAACAAACTATCTTTATCATATTAGAGAGATAAACCATCCATTGGAGTAAATAAAGACTCAACAACAAAGTATCTCTATCATATCGAAGAGATCAACCATTCATCAGAGTAAAAATCCTCAACAATGAACTATCTCTATCATATCTAAGAGATTAACCATTCATCAAAGTAGAAAACCTCAACAATGAACTATCCATATCATATTGAAGAGGTCAACCATACCTAAACTTGTATTTTTCAATAGTATGACCTTTTTTGCAACAATAGTGACAAAATATCCTATGATGAGAATCAATAATGCTATTAGAATTTTTCTTAATCAAAGAGTAGTTTTTATGAGGCTTTTCAAACTTTAAGGACCTAATGGGAATATTCTCAATAGGATGATGTATTCTATCCAATTTGATTACAAGAGTACTCACCTTTTGTTTCCAAATTTGACATGTTTCACAACCAAATTTACAAGATGGTTCATCCTCTTTTTTATGATATGAACTATCTACAATAAATTTCTTTAATGCCTCTAACTTATCATTGGTTTCATCAACCTCGGCCTCTAAAAATGTGAAGACTTTTCTTGGGAGGCCAACTTTTTATTAGCATACAAAGACTCTATTTGTAAATTTTCAAATTCTCTTTTTAATTCATTATAAGACAAATTGGAAATATTAGAGTATTTAATAATTAATTCCTTTTGTTGTACCCCAATTTTCCCCTAAGATCCCCTATCATCTCATATCACCACAATACATCAAGATCACACACTAGGTTTGGTGGTTCTCCTATCTCCTATCTTTAAGCTTGCCCTTGAGGGATCGCTAGACACCTGGATTGTGTATTGTGTATGTGTATGATTTCCATTTGTTTCTTTTACTAACCTCTAATTAAAAATACCAAAAAATATTTGTCTTTGTTTTTTATGTTTGTGTTTTGTAGGTATTCAAGCCAAAGCATCCAATAAACAAGGTTTTCCGACATTTTTCTTCAGTGGAAATCGATTTCCCTTATAAGTAAATCGATTTCCCTCACTAAGTCAAAATTACCTTGCCAAAAAATCTCTTTATTCTCTCGAACTACCAAATTCACCTAAAGCTCTTTCTTCATTAAAGTTAGTAAGCTTTTCATTGAAGCTTACTAATCTTTCAGCTAAACCTGCATCCAAACACTTTTTCTTCATTATTTCTCTAGATCAAAGCTTGTGATATTTTTATTTGGAGCTAAATTGAAGAAAATTGTTGAAATATTTTTGTTGATAATTTTCAAGATCTACAAGTGGTAAGTTCGATCTTCACCTTTTACAATATGCTCTCTTGTTGAATTTTGTGATTTGATTCATTGAGTATTGTTTTGTGATTCCATTGGTGTTAATTTCTTAAATTTTATGAGAATTTTCGTGCTCAATTGAATCCAAGATCATAAGGTGTTTGATAAAAAGTTTGAGCAAGAATTCTCTCTTTTAAAATGCTTTTTTTTGCTGCGGGAAATTGATTTCCTTTTTGGAGGAATCTATTTCCAGCTATTTTTTTGTGCAGGACTTACTGTTTTTGCGTAGGAAATTGATTTACTGAGGCAGATTTGTTGTTTTTGCTCTACTTTTGGGCTGTTTTTAATTCTTTCCAATTTTCTTCTCAATTATTTTGATGATTGCTTAGGATTACAATTTTAAATATAAAATTTCTCTTTAAGTTCAATGGACTTTGGATGTTGATGAAGTTGGATAAATGATCATTTATTCAAATCTTTCTTTTAGAGTGAATTATTTAATTCATTCTTGGTGCTTTGAATTAGTATATATTTGGTGCTTTAATCCACCAAGATGAGTGGTTGAACTTAAAGACGAAATACTTTTGAGAATGTGATCCAAAGTAATTTATCACCACCTCTCTCTTCATCTTAATCTCATTCTTGTTTTTGCTTGTTATTTTACATATGTTGCAAATATCAAGCGAATGATCTACATATCATTTCTCTAATTTGTTTTTAAACACATAAATTAATATTGATTGGTCTCATTGTAGGGTAAATTCTTTATAAGTTATTTGGCGATGGCTTAACATAGTGCTACATTTTTCTTTCTTTCTTGTGTCCCTTAAATTGGAAAATGGTCCTTCATAGCCTAAGCTTTTATGCTTGGAATTATCCGAGTATGATTAGGTGTTGAGTTATGGCCAATAAAATTTTCAATTCATCGTATAGAGGCTTTGATTCTATCAATCTTCTGAAGAGTTCTCATAACCTTTGATCTAGACTCAAGGCTCAAATCATCGCGAACCATATAGATTTCTCCTTTTTTTTATTTGATCGATCCTTCGTGGCCCAAAATTTAGACTTGCAATCCCAAGAATGATTAAACTTTGAGCTATGGCCTATGAACTTGATAATTCATTGTGTAGAGGCTTTGATTCTATCAATCCTCTGATGAGTTCTCATGACTTTTGACTTATGCTTAACGTTCAAATCATTATGGACCCTTCATATAAAATCAATAAATCACTAATTACTAACAATTAACTTCTAACTTTACTTTTATGCTTGTTATTTCTTTATTTAAATTTTAGCAATCATTATCATTTTTATGTTTATGTCATTTTCTCCTTGTCCACTTGGACATTTTAATTTTTTTTATGCCTAAAACATTAATAAAGGATTAAACCATAAAATTGTTGACTTGGACTTGGCTACTATTCCTATGCTTGGAGATTAGATATTGGACTTAGGATTAGGACCTTGACATTGGCTTGGGGATTCTATGACTCTGTTGTTATTTGTTCTGAATTCCTTGGGTATCACTCCAAGGAATTGGATTGTTATTTTCTTTATGTTCAGGTTATTCTTTTGTGCTCCTTTTGTGAGCGGGAATTTCTATAAAGATAGTTGTTACTCTGCCCAATTTTTATGTAGACATAATTTCATTCGAGACTTGCTTTCATTTTGGTGTTTTATTTGATTGACTTGGTTTTTAATCTAACTCATGGATTACAATTTTAAATGTAAAATTTCTCTTTAAATTCAATGGACTTTGGGTGTTGATGAAGTTGGGTAAATGATCATTTATTCAAATCTATCTTAGATTGAATTATTTAATTCATTCTTGGTGCTTTGAATTAGTGAATATTTGGTTCTTTAATCAACCAAGATGAGTGGTTGAACTTAAAGAAGAAATACTTTTGAGAATGTGATCCAAAGTAATTTATCACCACCTCCCTCTTCATCTTAATCTCATTCTTATTTTTGCTTGTTATTTTACATGTGTTGCAAATATCAAGCGGATGATCTACATATCATTTCTCTAATTTGTTTTTAAACACATAAATTAATATTGATTGGTCTCATTGTAGGGTAACTTCTATATAAGTTATTTGGCGATGGCTTAACATAGTGCTACATTTTTCTTTCTTTCTTTTGTCCTTAAATTGGAAAAATGGTCCTTCATAGCCTAAGCTTTTATGCTTGAAATTATCCAAGTATGGTTAGGTGTTAAGTTATGGCCAACAAAATTTTCAATTCATATTATAGAGGCTTTGGTTCTATCAATCTTCTGATGAGTTCTCATAACCTTTGATCTAGACTCGAGGCTCAAATCATCACGAACCATATAGATTGCTCCTCTTTTTTTTATTTGATCGATTCTTCGTGGCCCAAGATTTAGACTTGCAAGCCCAAGAATGATTAAACTTTGAGCTATGCATATCTCATATGACTTCTCAGGCTTTAAAATCTTCGGAACTCCATGTACGGGCTTCTTAGAACTCATATGCCCTAAGCTTTTTAGTTTAGATGCCCCGATCTCTTGTGCCACAACTTACTATCACCTTCAGAGCCTTATTCACTAAGACACTTTGTTTCAGTTGATTCTACATTCACCATGAATGTTCTGTTACTTCCATGCTCAGATTGCATAATCAACTTATGATTGGAATCTTACTACTTCAAGAGATTATTCTTCATAATAAGTAAGAAACCTTTCTCAATGATCTGACCCACTCTCATCAGATTGCTCTTAATTCCAGGAACATACCAAACATCCTTGATCAGAACGGTCTTCCTATTCTTCACTTTAGCTTTGATATTTCCCATACCTTCTGCACTAAAGTACTTATCATCAGCGTGTCTGATCATTGTCCTCCTTCTAGAGTCAAAATCTATCAGCCATTGTTTGTTTACAGTCAATTGATTTGAACATCCAGTGTCCATATACCACCAGTCTACCAAACACCTTCCACCAGACTCAGAATTCATCAATAGCACAGGTTCATCATCTGAATCTCCTATGGATATATTTTCTTCTTCTGATTTCCCTCCCTTGTTTGACCAACAACCTATAGCAAAATGGCCAAACTGCTTACAACAGTAACATTGAACTTTCTTCTTATCAAACTTCTATTTTCCCTTTTGATGTTTCTTCTCATCAGAAGTTGAGGTTTCTGACCTCTGAAATCTATCACCACATATATTATTGGTCTCTCACCAAGAATGATTATGGTCCTTCTTGACAAAAAAAGATTTCAGAGCCTGCTCAACTTCCCTCTCAGAATTTCTTTTCGTCATACGCAACTTTTACGCCTCTAGATTGCTTTGTAGCTCTTCAATTCTCATGGTGTCCAGTGTAACACCCCATTTCCCTAATACTAATAATTATAGTAAAATACACGACAATTATTGGAGTAATACATAATGAGATGTCATGTACGTTCAAAATTCTCATTTAAGTTCCAAAAGTACTTTATTTCAAAATAAATATTCATGCAGCAGAAAATAATTTAATTCGGTCTTTATGGTATTCTAGCCTTAACATCAGTTCAAACTCCACAAACATGTGGTTCATCACAATTCATAAAATAAAGAACATAACGATAAAACAAATAAAAGGATATGACAAGTTCCCAAATCCTGTGTTACGTATCAGAGCGACTCCTAAGACTTGGTCAGGTAACACTCTCTCCAACCATTACTCTTGTACCTAGTTATCTGTACTCCCAAGGAAGCACGGACACAACAACACAAAAGGGGTGAGAAATTTATTCAATAATTAAATGGTGAAATATACATGCTAAGGAGTAGTTAACTCACACCACACATTCAAAACACATCAAAACACATCAATCACCCGCATTTCACAACAACAATTCAACAATTATGCAACATCATGAAATCAAATGCAATGCAATGCAATGCATGTGGTACCATCAAGGCTAAAGACTTCACCATAAATCCATTTAGGCATTCCAGAGCTAAAGCTCTCACCAAACCCAGATCTAAAGCTCTCACCAAATCCAGAGCTAAAGCTCTCACCAAATGCATACAGTATGATCATGTAACAATGTGACTATATAACACACACAAAGTATAAGCGTTCGTCACCATGCCAATTTTAGGAAATTCACCTCATCATTATTATATTCATCGAAGCCATGTACACCAAAACAAAACAATCGTTATTAATAATGCATCCATTTGATTCTATTAAGAGTGATAAATCCTATTCTTACATTAGACCTTAGGATTATAATCTTTATTCTTATATTTCCCTACTTCGATACAATGTTCTTAGTAATAGTTACCTACTATTTCGAACGCAATACAAATCGGATCCTTAAAACTAAAGTTATGATCATTGTACAAAAGTCCAAAATAACCTGTTGGCCCTGCCCTCCTTCGCCCAGCGGACCCTTAGCGTCGCTCAGCGACATTGCTCTTGCGTCACCTCTCACCCAACGACCTAGAAGCGAGACCCTCCAGTGGCTAACAAAAATTTTCTCCTTCTTTCACCACTTGACTCGCCTGGCAAAACTATCACCGCCCGACGATGCTCCCTACATCGCCGACGATCATGCGCGATCATGATTTCCCTGTTGCGATTTCTACACTACACCAGTCCAATTTTATGTGATTTGCTTCATATTACAGGTCCTAAAACATGCTCTAAACACACAATTTCATCATCTAACAATGCATTTAGTACACTACTACCTATACACCAATTATAGGTCATAATCAACCATCAAACCCTTGAATTCTCAACCTTCAACACCTATAGTTTCTAGATTAAGGGTTTCACACAAAATCATCATAACAATAGAAAAATTACAATAACAACAACATAACATCACGATTGCATATATGATCACAATTTCATACATCAAATCAATTCAACAAGACAAATCATACAACCACACAAAACCTAAGAGGGAAAAGAACCCTCACCACCCTCTCAATATATAATCACCAATTAAGGAATCCATTCACCCCCTTACCTTGATTCGAAGCTTTGATCTCCCAAGGTTGTGCAATTTCCCCTTGCTCTAGCTATTCCTTTCTCTCGTTCTACAGTCTCAACTTTCTCTTAAGTCCAATTTCATCCCTAGGACCCCTATTATGGTTATTCCCATTGTAAGTGCCTTTGTTTAGGTTTGGCTCAATTCTTGTAAAACAAATAATAACAACAATAATGTAATGTACAATAGGATAGTGAACAGCCTGAAAATCCTATTGTAATGCCTAAACATGTTGTGTTGAATTAAATCAACATCTGGAACAACATGTCACGAGAGATGTCATGACATCATATCAGACATCATGCTCCGAAGCGCCAAGTCATTAATTGTTCTCGAAATTATGTAATATTCTACATAATAGAATGCATAATAAGTAGCGCAAAATTGAAGGCATATGTGGAGCCCTAGAAGGTTCAATCAGAAGCTAAGAATGAGGAGAAAAGCTAGATTGAAGACCTAACTTGTAGCAGAAGTTTTCTGCTTATTTTATGCAGGTTGTTAAAGTCATTATCTTTGTCACAAAAGGCCCAAATCCATTTGGGTAAAAGGTTATAAATAAAAGCATTGTAACCTAGTTGGAAGCAAGCCAAAGAGAATTAAAGATGTGATAATTAGGGCTAGTTGTAGTGAACCACCCGGGCTGTGGGATGGTCACCATACTCCTTGAAACCAGTAGGTAAGAGGATGTATGTATTGTACTTGATTGAAGCTTTTAAGCAAGATCAAGTTGTGTAATGAAGTGTAACCCGAGCAGTTTTGTTCTGGTAAGTAATCACGGGGTGTGATTGAGGGAGTGAGTAGGAACTCATATCTAAGTAGGACTTAGGTAAAAGGATCATTGGGTAGTGATTAAGTGAGAAGGTCACGGGTGTGTTGGTGTAGGGTCTTTGAATTGATCGCTAATAGTGAACTTTATCCACGGCTTGGTAGCCCCGGATGTAGGTTTGTTGAACCGAATGGGTGAACAATTGTGTGTTATTTACTTTCGCATTGGTTATTTGTATGATGTCATAACATTATTCATGACATCGGGTTGTTCTTATTAACCTTAACTGCTCGAACTTCATTAGATCGTAACTGCATAATTTGATGGTGTTACGTTCGGTATGATCGTATAATTATCGGTGTAGTATGAAATTATAAAGGTCACCTCTTCTACTGTGCAGGCTTAATGTCGATCGATGTCTTAACATCTCATTCGACATCTGAGTCATCATACCAGAATTTCAATTGGTATTAGAGCGGGCATCACATGCTTTTCGGATGAGATCCATGGGGATACTTTACGGTTGTGTACAAGGTAGAAGATTGTTTGAACAAAGTAGTGTTCATATTGATTGGTCCCTAGAAGTGGAGGATGGACCAATTTGGGAAAAACTAGACCAACTCGATCGGCTATGCTAAAGAAGATGAAAGTATTTGAACAAATTCAAAGACTTCATGCGGGAGTGAAGATTTTGGATTGCATTGTTCAACTTTTTCCAGCACAGAGAAGAAAATTATCAGAACCTTCATGCGGGAGTGAAGATATTGATAAGGTATCCTTTGTGTTTAAAAAGCTTCTATATGACAGGGCCTCAGAGTTGGGTCTAGGATGTTGCTTGGTGAAGAAGCAAACAACTTGTAGGATTGATTTATTTTCAATCTTTATGTGTCATGCTTACAATATGGAGTAAGCATTGTGCAAGTTCTGTTGAAGTATGGCTATTCCGCTGCATAGCTTCTGATACAACCCTTAAAGTGAAAGAAGAACTCTAGGGTTATTGTTTTGTTTCAACAGAATTTTTAGCAGACTTTACAACCTATCAATATTGTCAAAGATACTTGAGATTTCCTCAAGTCCACTCATAAAGGCAGTTATTAATAGTGTTGATGAGTATCAATTGATCAATGATTCTCATATTCATCTGCAAGTTGTTTTGAAGACCTTGAAGATCATCAAGAATGATGTGTTTTAAGGAGATGGAACTGATGTTCTTAAGGATGTTAGAACATTATGCAGCTTCCAGTTGAAGAACAAATGTTCTGGGTGCTAAACACATGTAGTGTGAGTACATATGTTTAGAACCTACTCCTGAACTGGAAGAGGAGACATCTGTTCGTTTTAGTTGATCAGGACACGATCAACAGGTTACCTACTCCAGTTGTGTGTTTAATTCTGACCAAAGCTTATGGGAGTATAGTAACTAAGCTCAATGCACTTAAAAGGACTTATAAAGGTATCTTCTGCAATCCCTTTATGTGAAAGCAAGATGAGCTTTTGTCAAGAAGATCCGTCTGATCAAAGAAACCAGAATTGTGGAACTCTGTTCATGACCATAGAACATTTTTCTCTTGAAGCAATTCATTATGATCATTTGATCGATACTTGAACAAGCGAGGTTAGTTGTGATTTCCATGTTTCCTCATGTGATGGATGATGTTTTATCTTTTGGAACATCATCTCGTGTCTTCACCAAGTAAACATGCTTGGTTAGTGTGAAGTAATCGTCGGGATCATCTAGTGTGAGTAGATAATTCGAATAGTTGATGGGTGATTATCTAATCAGAATCAGGAGATATAAAATTTGTAATGAAAAAGGATGTTCTACATGAAGATTCAACATCACAACTGTTGAAGTCACCAGTTTTTTTCGGCTGAGATCCAGACTTATTGAACATTCTCATGGTTTATAATGAAGTTTCTTCTAGTACAAGTAACAGAGTGTGGCAATCTGAAACTTGTGTAGCAAGCAAACTAAGGATTCTTAATTTGGAACCTGTGGCAAATTCCAAATAAGGAGTGCTTACTATGACCTGAACAAATGTGAAGAGCTCAACAATGTGTCCATAAAGAGGGTATTAATCCTACTCTGGTCTATAAGATGCTTGAGTTTATTTCTCATGATCTTTGTGTTTTTCCAAGGAGGATAGGATTAGAGCATTATGTTTACCAATCTCATAAAACGCATTTAAAGGAGAATTCTCATAACTCTCTAAGAAGATCGGCGATATTGGGGAGTCCTTAACTCAAGCACGAAGATCTTTGAAGACATGTCATACAAAATGTCTTGACATCCTGGTATTGAGAATCTATTTTCTCAATCTGACTAGTGATGGTTCTCATCATCTGGATATAGGCCATTTTCTCAAACTTGGTAACTCATATCAAGTCTATATGAGCATGGAACTCCTTATCTGATGAAAAATCATCCAAGGGATTATTGTGAGCACTGGAATTGTTTCAACCAATGTCCAATGGTTGGTATCTGCACTTTGGAAAGTCATCCAAATCAACTAGGATGAACTTATTATTTGTGTGAAGCAAGGAGGAGTTATTATCAGAAGATCATGGTTTCCTAATTCTTTCATGAAAAGTTCCTCTTCCTACTTAAATTCATTTATGTGGTGTCCTCACATAATAGAACAGTTGGGTCTGCTCTTGCCTACAGGAGTGTGTTACAAATAACTCTAGTTATTTGATCAAGGGTAGAATAAGCAGACAAGGTGAAGGTGCTACATGCTAGTTGCTGCATGTATTTATGGGTGTTGTGGATCTGATCATAAAGGGTGATCAGCCTTTGGTATAATCTTGTATCCCCTACAAGAAAGTATGCTTGGATTACTATGGATATTCTTCCAAAACCATAGTATAAGTCAGGCTGATGTGTTCGAGATCAATGTCAGATCTGATGTTGCAACATCATCTCAAATGAGTTTGTCTCTTCAGCAAAGAAAGTTTGTAAGGATCAGCTGGTTCTTCAAGTGTGGAGCAGAAGGTTGTTAGAATAATTATCCTACCTTGTGTGAGAAGGTGGTATATTCTGACTAATAATGAATACTTTGACGGGAGACTAAGTATTTATTAGAATTTTGCATAAAAGTTAACTACAAATACTTTGATGGGAGACTAAGTGTTTGTATAATATATATGCAGATTCGAACACTGTATTTCAGAGGATGGTGGAGAGTTTATTTCTCTCTAGAGCATTCCGGTGAGTAAATATTGTTGAAGATGAATCTTGTTAAAGATCATATTGTTCATATGGGGGACATAAAAGGCATGGATGAAAATAAATCCCACAGTTGTTGACTCAAACCGATTATCGATGTCCCGGATGATGTTGTAACATCATTATTGTTAATAGTCGTGCGAGACTTGGGACTATAAATCTTAATATTCAAACGCCTCATTCAGAAGTGGCAGTTCTATCTTTGGTTTAGAATAAGAAGATTCTATTTGTGTTTAAGAGTAGTTTGCTCAACAATGCATAACTACTATTTTGGTTTGAAGAATTTACCAGTATCGGCAACTACTAGTAAATGTAATGTGCAGAAGGATGATTTGATCGACTTTTTGATTAAAGGAGAATTCTTACGGTTACATTAGAAAAATCTTAGTAAAGTTTTTAAACACACTAAGAAGATTGGAGGTTGGTTTCAGACTATGGTTACATGACTTCTCAACCATCCAGAGTCAAATTTTAGGAAATACAAGGACATGTTTTAGATGTCCTTGTTATTTTAAGACTAGTTCAGGGTGCTTGGAGTTATCACCTCAGAGCTAGTGGTTAGTTATATTGTCTTCCACAATGGTTTTGATTGTCCATGACAAAGGAAGTCAATGGGTGTTGTGCTTTCCACTAATGACAAAATACATTGAAGGGAGACTTTGTATATGAAGAAAATTGTTGGACTTTAATCAAGATCAAAATTCGTAAGAGGACATGGATATCTGATTTTCTTCCGATAACTTGACAAATCAAGAAAATGTGAACATCGAGTCATTGATAATGCCACAACATCGTGGATGAATAATTGTTTTATCATCGAGTTTAGGAAGAAAATCTCGAGCTCCTTGAAAGTATCATAAGTGGCGCTTTGATCTTTTTGGAGCAATTTTGGAAGACTCGGATCTTATGATTAGCAACATGGTCCGCAAATCTGTTATAGTAAAGACTTCACTAGTACTAACAAGCTAGTGAAAGGAAGATCGAAGAAGAAAATCGATTAATGAATCGATCTATTCAAATATATGCAAGGGTTTCTTCTACTACAAGAGATAGAAGTGGCATCTAAATCTTGTGTAGTAACTTAGCAAACGTGGTTTGTCCGGAATTTGTGGAAAGTCTCGAATCATTGGAATATGTGTTTCCTTGATTTCTTTTGGGACCTAGACTTACTCTTGGTTTCCATGTGTCTTTTGTTGGGAAGAAAATTAGACTCTCTTTTGGTATGTGCTCTAGTTTGAGTTATGCATGATGTCTTGTGGATCATCTTAGAAGTCTGTTCATTCTTTCCTTCCTTCTTTTCTGGCTGGAAAGGAAGAGAGTAATTGAGTATAGCACTATGTTGGATCTCTGCAACACTCTAGGAAGCATGATGGGTGTCCATGCTTAATACTACTAGTCTCTTGCTACTAGTTGTTTAAAGTATTCTCCTATTTATCCGATGAGAAAGTAAGATGAAGTTGTTGAAGATAAGGTAATGTCTATCTGAATGTCATGACATTCAAGACATTGCACCTTGAGGAATCAAGAAGAATACGTGGAAAATAACTTAACCACGTGGTTGTGGCTATCCAGAGCTATATTTGGTATTTCTCATAAGGAATAAATCTTCACCTTAAAAGTCTGATTTTATTAATTGCCTTGACCAAGATTTATAATTGCCAACTTCTTGATCCTATCTCCTATAAAATCTCACAACCATCATGGGGTTTATACGGATCGGGAAAACGTTCTTGGATTTGGTTTTGTGAGGGTTTCCTTTGTCAATTTTGGCCAAAAGGGGAGAAAGAATCTGTTATTATTCCTACTGCTTGTTATTGTCCTTGTTGCTACTCAAAATTGTGATCACAAAGGTTTGTCTCAAAAAGAAATTTAAATCATTTATTTGTGATCGAGTTATGAACAGATTGTGACCCGAGTTACAAGAGAGATATTCGGACACTCCTTAAGGGTTCTCGATGCCCCGAAAGGATAGTTTATCTCCACGGACCTCTTTTTCCACCACATGTAACCAAAATTGGTTCATGGTCAAAGGAATGTGATGCATCTTCTTCCTCATGTGCATCAACTCCGCATCAACTCGAAAAGGTGAGGTCTGGATAGTTAGTGTTGGTTACATATAAAGATGTCAAGATCAATGTCAAGACATCCTACAATGGTATCCGAACACTTTTCTTTTGTTTATTGTTGTAATCAATAAATAGTGAGGTTTATTTGTTTTAGCCAAAATTTGCCAAAGGGGGAGATTGTAAGTGCCTTTGTTTAGGTTTGGCTCAATTCTTGTAAAACAAATAATAACAACAATAATGTAATGTACAATAGGATAGTGAACAGCCTGAAAATCCTATTGTAATGCCTAAACATGTTGTGTTGAATTAAATCAACATTTGGAACAACATGTCACGAGAGATGTCATGACATCATATCGACATCATGCTACCGCTCCAAGTCACTTTTGTTCTCAGAATATTCTACATAATAGAATGCATAATAAGTAGCAAAATTGAAGGCATATGTGGAGCCTAGAAGGTTCAATTGTCTAAGAATGAGGAGAAAAGCTAGATTGAAGACCTAACTTGTAGTTTTACGCTTAAGTTGTTAAAGTCTTTATCAAAAGGCCCAAATCCAGTTGGGTAAAAGGTTATAAATAAAAGCATTGTAACCTAGTTGGAAGCAAGCCAAAGAGAATTAAAGATGTGATAATTAGGGCTAGTTGTAGTGAACCACCCGGGCTGTGGGATGGTCACCATACTCCTTGAAACTTGTAGGTAAGAGGATGTATGTATTGTACTTGATTGAAGCTTTTAAGCAAGATCAAGTTGTGTAATTGAAGTGTAACTTCTGAACAGTTTTGTTCTGTGGTAAGTAATCACACGGGGTGTGATTGAGGGGGAGTGAGTAGGAACTCATATCTAAGTAGGACTTAGGTAAAAGGATCATTGGGTAGTGATTAAGTGAGAAGGCTGTCAACGGGTGTGTTGGCTGTAGGGTCTTTGAATTGATACTGCTAATAGTGAACTTTATCCCTGGCTTGGTAGCCCCCAGATGTAGGTTTGTTGAACCGAACTGGGTGAACAATTCTGTGTGTTATTTACTTTCTGCATTGGTTATTTGTATGATGTCATAACATTATTCATGACATCAGGTTGTTCTTATTAACCTTAACTGTTCAGAACTTCATTAGATCAGAACCTGCATAATTTGATGGTGTTACAGGTTCTGGTATGATCGTATAATTATCTGGTGTAGTACAGAAATTATAAAGGTCAGCCTCTTCTACCTGTGCAGTGCTTAATGTCAGATCAGATGTCTTAACATCTCATTCGACATCCTGAGTCTGTCATACCAGGAATTTCACCCATCATAACATCACTAATGTCATACAACTTTACCATACCGCCCTTATCTATTTAATTAATTAACCACTAATATTATAAAATACTATTTTTATTTATAAAATACAATAGCAATAATAATAACGATGATATTAATAATAATACATTACTAGTATTCTCACAACACCTCAACTTCTAATTTCCACTATTTGCATAAAAATACATTCTTAAGACGTTATAACACAAATAAACACATCACATCTTTGATTTATTTAAATAAAATAATCTCAATTAAATCAGGGTGTTACAACTCTCCTCCACTTAAAATATTTTCGTCCTCGAAAATTACCTGATGCAAATAACTCTAGATAAGCCTCTTGCATCTTGCTTTCTAACTCCCACGTTGCATTCTCTCCAGTAACGCCTTTCCAAACCACCTTTACTAGAGCAATCTCCTTTCCCCTTAGCTTCTTTATGTCGTGACTTTCAATCCTCACAGGTGCAATTTCAACGGTAAGGTCATCCCGCACTTGTATATCATCCATTGGAATCTCATGCGACGGATCTGGATTATACTTTCGGAGTTGCGACACATGAAACACATCATGAAGATTGGACAGGTTAGGTGGAAAGGCCACTCTATATGTGATCGTCCCTACTTTCTTCAAAATCTGATATGGGCCAAAAAATCGAGGAGTCAACTTTTTTGCTTTTAATGCCCGTCCCACGCCAATTATCGGGGATACTCTCAGGAACACATGGTCTCCTTCTTGAAACTCAAGTTCCTTTCTTCTCTTGTCATGGTAACTCTTCTACCTACTTTGAGAAGTCTTCATCCTTTCTCGGACCAATTTCACCTTCTTGGTAGTTTCTTGCACCATTTCCGATCCAAGTGCTACACTTTCACCAGTTTCGTACCAACACAAGGGCGTTCTGCACCACCGACCATACAATGCCTCGAATGGTGCCATGCCATTACTAGAATGAAAACTATTGTTTTAAGTAAACTCAATCAACGGAAGATAACTATCTCATGCACCTCCCTGATCAAGAACACAAGCTCTCAACAAATCCTCCAATGTTTGAATAGTTCTCTCTATTTGACCATCTGTTTGTGGATGATATGTTGAACTCAATTTTAACTTCGAACCCAACGCATCCTATAAACTCTTCCAAAAATCATATGTACACCTTGGATCTATGTCTGACATAACGCTTGATGGAACACTGTGCAATTTCACAATTACTCGGAGGTAAACCTCTGCCAACTTCGGAACAGGAAAATTAATGTTAATCTGAATGAAATGAGTCGATTTCGTTAGTCTATCAATGATCACCCAAATTGTATCGTGTCCTCTCTGAGTAGTAGGCAATCCCGTCACAAAGTCCATTGATATACTATCCCACTTCCATTCTGGAACTTCCAACATATCCAACAATCCTGTCGGTTTCTGATGTTCAACTTTCGATTTCTGACAAGTCAAGCACACATACACAAACTGAACTATATCTCATTTTAATCCAGGCCACCAAAACAACTTCTTCAAATCACTATACATCTTGGTATCTCCCAGATGAATACTCAAGCCACTCCTATGGCCTTCTTCCATAATCATCTTTTTCATTTCTGCATCGTCAGGGATACAAATTCGGCCTCGGAACCTCAACACACCTTGGTTGTCTATCTTAAAGTCATCATTTTCCGATTGATTATTCCCGATCGTTAATCCACCAACTTCACATCCAGCTCCTAAGATTCTTTAATTTTATCTGAGAAATCATTATTAATTTTCAACATTCCCAATTTCACACTTTGCGGTGTCGTTTCACACACCAAACACATGTCTATAAATTGTTCAATCAAGTCCAATTCTCGAACCATCATTGTCGACATATGTAGCGACTTCCTACTCAAGGCATCCGCTACAACGTTAGCCTTACCAGGGTGGTAGTTCAAGCCAAAGTCGTATTCTTTCAATAATTCTAACCACCTTTGTTGTCTCATATTCAACTCCTTCTGATCGAACAAATATTTCAAGCTCTTGTGATCGCTAAATACTTCAAATCTGGAGCCGGAAATATAATGCCTCCATATTTTTAGTACAAACACCACTGCTGCTAATTCTAGATCATGAGTGGGGTCATTTCTTTCATAGCCACGTATCCATTAGGTTCACCTCAAATGACAAACGGATATCCTCTCGATAAAATTTCAAACACTTTACACACCATCAAGTTGGAAGGACAAGTCTATCACATCCAACACGATCCCGTATACTATCAACATGAGATTAAAGGTGATCAGATCCTCAATTGGTCAATAGGTAGTCGACAACCATGGTGGTGCATAAATCATCATCACTAAACTATAATAGTGTTTCCTTAAAACTTATGCTCAAAGTTACCTATAACACCATACTCTAATTAATCTTTTTCACTCTAACCATTCTTACTTGACATAAGTTGCATCTTCACGCGCTTCACCCATATATTCACATTCTTACTAGTACCAAACATCTCATTCCCTCAATTCTTTCGTCAATAACATATTGTACTTAACGTCGTCTCAAAAACTGCGACAATAACTAGTTAAGCCCAAAAAGCTTCTAGTCTTCGTAACCGACTTCAGAGTCTCTCAATGTAGAACTACATTTGTTTTGGTTGGATCCACATATACCATTATTCGAAAGAACATGCTCAAGAAAAGTCACCTACTAAAACAATGAGCTACACCTTGAACACTTAGCATAAATTTGCTTCCCTTCGACATTGTATTTCAAATCGCAACGTTCTACATCCCCTTATTCTAACTTAGATTGAATCATAACATCCTCAATAAACACCACGACAAACTACTCCAAATATTCTTATTAGTGTCTACACACGTTCCAAAATATGTCTTCTAACTAACTTTACCCTTCAACTAAGTCCGATGGTAACCCGATCTCAATTCGATTATATTGAAGACATACTTGCCTAATAATTGGTCCATCAAATCTCTAATTCCTTTATGTGGATAATTAATCCCAATCATTACCTTACTTGATTGTTGGCAATCTATACGCAACCTCATACAACCATTGTCACATATATGCAAATGATCGCGACTTTATCGTCTATTAATCAGCAGACTGCAAGTGCACAGTCCTATCGCGTAGTTTTAAAAGATATCGAACCCACAGAGACTATAAATCGAACTATTGTTATCCTAAGTTACGGTATACAGCTAAGGCGAATAATTCTTTAAGATTTTTGGTTAAGGAAAATATAATAAATAAATAGATATTAGTATGTAATTCGTCTAACCTAAGGAGATCTGAATTTCCACTGACGTGTTACTCAAGTTGAATAAAAATCCTATTTCACAAACAATATTCATCTAAAGATCCTATCTCAAAGCTCTGTTGAATCGGATCATGTAATTAAATCTAACGTATGCTCTCGCTATCCCCGAATTTAAAAACACTTTTGAAAATAAATAAAGTTTAATCTCTTTTAAAAGCAGCATGATCTTTAAAATTAATACCTAGTATCCACTATCGGTTATAAACCTCAAACTGCGCTCTGTTGGTTTCTAACCTTAATCCGGTTATTAACCTCAAACTTTCGCTCTGTTGGTTTCTAAACCTTTTAATAAATTAAATTAGATATCTAAATCGAAAGAATATTTTTAACAACGTAACATTATGCGATTTATTTTGATTCCTTTGGTTCAATTAATTTACATACCAATATCAAAGCGATTTAGCCAAACATAGAATTTAGCATAAACAAACTAAACATGAAGATAAAAATTAAGAGCAACATGATAATTAAATTAAAAGTAGTAAATGATAATAATAGCAACAATAATAATAATAATAACAATAATAATAATAATGATAATAATAGCAATACAATAAAGAACCTGTAAATGTGAGAAATGAAGAACTTGAAATAAACTTCTATTATGATGACAAGATTGTGATCCAAGAGTACATAGATTGTAGGCCTAAAACTAATGGTGTGGTAGTTCCCCGATATGAGAAACTACCACTTTTACAAATATGATTTCTGCCTAAAACTATGAATAACGCTTCCGCGCACAAACTTGGATGTCTCTAAAATGAATGCTAACTAGTTTATATAGTGAGAAATTGTGGAAGTTATCATGAGAGAAGTAGTGATGATAATGGAGAAAGTGGAGAAAGAAGTGGAAAAGTGGGAAGTTGAAAAGATCATGGGGTGATAATGGGAAGTTTGGTGATGGGCCTAGCTTTATACGTAATTGGGCCTTTTATCTTTTCTTTTATATTTTGAGCATTTTCTTCATGTCTCCTCCATTTTTACTTCTTTTCGAAAATTCTTCATTTAATTAAATATCGCAAAATAAACAAATACTAGCGTAATACGAAATAAAGTAATATAATTAAATAAAATAGTAACATTGTTTATGAAAATTACGTCAAATATGTTATATAAATTCGTGTTATCAAACTCCCTATACTTAAACCTTTGCTTGTCCTCAAGCAAAAAGTAAAATGAAAAATCACTTGAGATAGGTTAAGCGCAGATATAAAGCACAATTCAATTTGTACTTGGTTGAAATTCACTTCTTTGTTGGATAACTCGAGTTTAGACTTTGACACCAAAATTACCGTAATAACACTAGATAACCCCATTTTTGCAGACCAATTTAAGTCATGAATTATAGCTCGACCTAATACTTTCGTTTTGTTTCACCCGTTTTCATTCTTGCGCAATCACATTAAGCCCTTTACCTTCTGCACATAGTGGAGTAACCGGTTAGTGACTTTGATCTTTATAATCCAGCTAGGAGTCCTGGTACTTATATTTGGTACTCTTTTATCCAATTACAAATTGCGGGGATCGGATCGTCATCCGCCCTACCAAGTTCACACGGGACCAGAACCAATTCATAATGGATGTTTGCATAAATATTTTATAGTTTCGCATTGTTGAATTAAATGATCCGTAAGGACCATCTAACTTAATAAGTGCATCTTCTAATAAAAATTTTCTTTAAAAATCTTGATCAATCACTTATATTCATCGATTCTCCACGTAGTTTGTCGTTTAAGCGGTCGCTTAATAAACTATTTGGGATTACTTTAAAACTAAGTCTTAAGGTGTTGGTATAATAAGTACTTAAATCAATCTAACACGTTGGGGGTTTTAAAGTGTTAGGACGATAACAATTTTGCTAAGTCGCTCAATTCTTATTTAAAAATAGGCAACCTTAGTATTATTTGAGTGTGTTAATATATGAGTTTTAATTTTTGTTAAAATTTTGTCGTTATGGCTCAAGAAAAAGGAGAAATTCGAATAAGCACGAAATTTAAACATAAAAGACTAAAATTTCATAAACATGTATTTTATTGAATGGAAATTTTGCAATACATAGAAAAAGGAAACTAAAAGGAAAAACTAAATAGAGCAAAGAAAATAAAAACGAAGAGAAATGTTCGACTCCCCAAACTTAAAATAAGCATTGTCCTCAATGCGATAGAACCAGAGAAATCGAGAAAGGGAAGGGTGGTCACTCGAGGAATCTTAATTTGCATGTCTTTTAGTAATACATGTGACTTAGGCAAATAAGGAACAATTTTGTAGACCACATGCATACATATTATATATATATATATATATATATATATATATATATATATATATATATATATATATATATATATATATATATATATATATATATATATATATATATATTATAAATAATTCTAGAATTTTAATATATACAATACTAGTATATAATGCTTTTTAATTAATATAATAAATATTGGGAAATATTGATTTGGTATATTAATAGAGAAATGCGATAATTAAAATATTACTCAATTATAATTATAAATATTAACGTGAAATTTTTATTGAGTTTAATTATGGAAATAGTTCAAGCGCATAAGAAAGGGTGCAATAGATAACTCTTGAATGTGTTACGGTCGTGGCGTTACCATCACACTACAAAGTTTGTAATCTTTGATGATTTATGCTTCTTCTATTCTTTTGATGCTTTCTTGCATTGTTTCATATTTTCTTCATTTTGAGCTAAGTTGTGAATACAAAAGTAATGATAATCTCAAATATTCGGAGTTAATCGGGTCAAAGTGATACAAAGCGGCTAATTTCATGTAAAATAAACGATATGATTTCGTGTTATCAAATTCTCCCATACTTAAACCTTTGCTTGTCCTCAAGCAAAATAATCAATTTAAAAATATCGGACAAGTTTTATAAACGCACATAACTAGTATACCTTTTGTTTTCAAATTGTTACAAGAGATCCTAGGTTAGTTCGGCCAAGAAAATCGAATGAAACAACAACGATACGCTAATGACACAAGCAACAAGCTAGTCGACGACTATCCGTTTTAAACAAACACGCCTAATCATACCGTTATAATTCAACTCAAGGTTTCTTGTTCCTATTTCACCCGGTTTCGTTCTTACGCAATCACATTAAGCCCATTATCTTTACACGCACGTAGTGGAATAGCCGGTTAGTGGTTCCGATCAAAACACACGGTTTCGCACAATTATGTGGCAACCTCTTTTATCCGATTGTAAGATGCGGGGGATCGGACCGTAGTCGGCCCTACCAAGTTCAGTACCAGATGCTTCTGAACCACCTAAACAATGGATTCTTACGTTACTTAATAAAAGCTTCCGCATCCGTTGGATTAAACGATCGGGTGAGGATCGCCCAATTTAATTGGTGCCTTGCCTATTTCCTTAAATCATGTAACATTTTGAATAAATTATCGAGATCATCCACATATTCACGGCTTTCCAAGACCGTGCCGAGAATAAACTACTAGGGGCTAATTTAAGACTTAAAAGAAAAGACGATTCGCGTAAAAGTGTCATAATCGATAGTTCTCGTTGGATCGCTCTCGGCCTTCTAACTAAGATTTCGATTAAAGTAGGTAACTAACGGTTATGTGAATGTAAAATTTTGGTATGGCTAAATAAACGGGAGAAAATGAAATAACGAAATATAATCGAATTAGAAATGAAATTACTCGTTAAAAATTAAATTGCATACTCCCACACTATATCAAACATTGTCTCAATGTTATGATATAATGACGAGGTTAAATAAAAGATACAACGGAAAACAAGGAAAACAACAAGAAAAGGAAAAATACCGCCGGCGACCAAGTAGTCCGTGGTCCAAAAGAAAACATCCATCCTCAGCGTTCAACTCGCTTAGCACTTCATCAAGCCTTTCACCGCCGACCACTTAAGATTTGAGCATTTTGTGCAAAAGCGTCCCGATGCACCCTCTATATAAGATTTGATGGTGGATAGCTCGGAGGATCTCGTCAAGAGACGGAGGTGGAAAGACGACTCGGTATGTCGCATGGAATAGCTATCCATTCTTCTCATCTCATCCGACAAGGCAGGCCTTGTGGCTTCAAGGTTGAAAAGGCCAAAATTGGCTCGGTCGATATCGATCCGCAAGGCAAAACAATATTAGTGTAAACGCGGTTTTGGATCACGGATGGAACTTTCCATCCCCTCGTAGATGAGGTGGTGATTTGCAATGGTCAAGTGAGCGAGAACGGAGGTCGGGATGGTAGATGACCAAGGGTGTCACCATGGTTTAGTGCTAAAGCAGTGACAAGCCCTCCAAAATAGAAAGGTTTTCCACCTCGTGCGGATGGAGTGGATATGGGCCGGAGGAAAGGTGCGGCATTGACCCGAGAATGCAATGCATGAACTCCTTGAGTTTAACTTGTGGTTACCGTCTCTTGCGAAGATTGTGTTGCCTAGAATGCGTGGAAATGCGTATGGCGGGTTGTGGATTTGGGTGGCATTTAGATGATCGTAGGAGGCTCGGTTATTGGTGAGACGATGCCAAGGTCGAAAGATGCTTCTCCAAAGTTGTATGCGAAGATGGGAACCTTCCTCGTAAATCAAGCAATTGTCCAAGCGTTCGAGAGAACCATCGAAACTTCACGACGACAAAGTTGGTTAGTGGAACCGGAGTGATGTAGCGTATGAACCGAGGAACTCGAGTGAGTGTCTCGTAAATGGGTTGGGCTACACTGCTCCACAGTTGACACTACGAAGAAGGCGTTGGACACCTTCAAGCAAACCAAGGTCCCTCAAACATCGATATCAATACCGAGGGTGCGGACCACGTTGGAATTTCAAAAATTTGATGCGTTGAGTTTCACCTTGCTCACCATCACGAAGGGTAATGCCGGAATGGGTTGAGGATTGTTTGCCATTTGCATGCAAGGATTGTTGAGTGAGAAAAGTACGGTTTAGGAATGGGTGAATGAGAGGATAATGCGGTAATGTGAATATATAGAGTGAAAAGAGATGATGGTTTGATAGAGTTAATGGTTGGTTAATGGAAGGATGGTTGATAAGTTGGTTAAGAAGAAGAAGGTTGAGGAAAAAAGAAAAGAAAAAAGAAATTACCCGTTACCGCCAGTCGACACCACGCGAAGGGCGTGTTACGGTCGTAAAACAACAAACGATCGCATACTTGCAAAACATATATACAATAACATATATATACTCCAACCAACATAAAACACTATTCCATTCAACATACATATTCCAATATGGATAATTAAATCGCAAAAACCATAAAACAAAGCATTATAATGATTTAAAGATTTAAAATTGAAAACAATTGCATTACTTCAAATTAAGTAGCTTGTTCTTTACAGAAGTAAATTGAAAAAATTTAACCTAGAATTGAAACTACCTAGAAACAAAACGGAATAGGAAAATTCTAAAAACTAAAACTAAAAAAAACCGAACTTCAAATTTTTCCTTTAATATCTCTAAAGCTTGGGTGATGTTATAGAATTGCTCCCGTGATGTCACCAAACCAATAAGATCCAAGCGCATAGTCTTCAATTCATTCTTTATTCCATCAATGTCCGCTTTATAAGCATCCAAAGTGGTCGAATGGTGTTTAAATGTGTAGGGTTTTCTCCTTGGTTTATGTCTACTGCTTCACCATATTTGTAAAGTCATGGTAGCCGAGGAGTTTTTTCTTTCACATGAAATTATACAACAAAATATGATTGTGGTGTTTACGGTTGGTCGGTGGATTCAATTCATACAACCAATTATCACGGTTATGGACACTAACACGGGCATGGTTCGGAAGGGTAAAAAGAGTAACAACTTCGTTTCTTATCAGGTAATCATAAGGTGCAGGGCCTAAATTTCCTATTATCATGTTGTTGAAACAGAATTCAATATTCATAGGCCTAATTGATCCAAATGGTGCACGTTATTAAGTTGGTAACGAAGTCCAAGAGCATTTGCAATCATTGTAACCAATCCTCCCACACTGACAGGAACATTAGGGTCCTCACTAATGCGGGTAAAGGTCTTCATCAGGAGTGGGACAACATTAACAGGGCGTCCTGTGTTTAAACAATAAAGCAGAGATAGTTCATCCTTGGATCTGACATTTTGGTTTTGTTCTTTTCAAACAGGTGTGGGCAAGAATCCTATGGAAATAACGGATGGTGGGTTATGTATTTCATTGTTATCCATGCTTTCGGGTCGGGTGATAGTTTCGGTTAAAGTACCCAAATAGTCCACTCAAAATCCAATAAATCGCCTCGGGGTAGTAAATGCTAAGGGTCCACTGGGAATCCTAATAGAGCAACTAAGTCCCTATGGTTATAGGTGAACTCAATACCAAAAGTCTGAAGGCAATAATTCCTTTGCGGGCTCCGACACCATGTTCGTGGATGTAAACTAAGGAACTCAAGAATTCAAGGGTGAGTTCTCGGTAAGTGATAAACCTATTTTTAGGTGTGCTCGCTCCCATCCTAACGGTTAAACATGTAGTAAACAACCGATTATGCCTAAAGTGTCCATAGTGGGTTCATCATAATCTGAGGTTAAGCGATGGTTCTTTGAGACAGAGCCTCAAATCGTCTCCTTTGGTTTCTACCTCTAAAGGTGGTTTCCATAAAATTCTGTGGGGGATCCATAGTAAAAGTAAATCGGGGAAACAGAGTAGAGGAGAAAGTAAAGAGAAAAGACTTTCGAAATCGTAGCAAGTAAAATTGTTTTGAAATCGCAGCAGTTTATAAAAGTTTTTAAAAGATGAAAAATACTTATATAGCAACCAAAAACAAATAAAATAAACAAAATAGCAAACAAAAACAAGATAGTAAATAGAATAGCAAACAAAAACAAATAAAATGGGTTGCCTCCCATGAAGCGCTGTTTTTAACGTCATAAGCCTGACGAAATGCCTAGTGAAAGATTAGTCGGGAGAAATAGGTGGTAATTCTGCGAGTTTAAGCTTATTCGTATAATCTCTATTATCTATACGATGATCTGTTTTAACGCTGCCCGTTTACAATAAACGGGGCACTATTTCTATCCTTAATTTCTACCGCTCCGCTAGGAAATACTTTTGTAATTTCGAAAGGACCGGACCATCTAGATTTAAGTTTTCCAGGGAAAAGTCTAAGTCTAGAATTGAATAAAAGTACGACATCTCCACACTAAATTCTTTCCGAGATAAGCGATCGTGCCATTTTTAGTGCGTTCTTTGTAGATTTTAGCGTTTTCATAAGCGTCTAGTCTTAATTCTTCCATTCATGTAAATCGAGGATTCGTTTCTACAGGCAGTAGTTAATATTGAGTGTCTTAATCGCCCAATAAGCTTTATGCTCTAATTCTCTTGGAGGTGACAGATTTTCCGTAGACAAGTTTGAAAGGTGTAGTTCCGATAGAGTCTTGTAGGCTGTCCTATAAGCCCATAAAGCTTCGTTAAGCTTGGATGACCAATCTTTTAGAAATAGCGGCTTTTTCTAGTATTTGTTTAATCTCTCTTGAAACTTGACTTGTCCGCTAGTTTGCGGATGATAAGGTGTTGCTACGGTGTTTCACTCCATATTTAGATAGTAATTTATCAAATATCTTGAAATAAAATGAGATCCACCGTCACTAATAACAAGTCGAGGAACACCAAAGCGGGAAAATTATATTCCTAAAAGCTTTATCACCACTGTGTCATTTGTAGGAGAAGCTATTGCCTCGATCCATTTTGAAACATAATCGGACCACAGTATAAACTTGTTTCAAAAGAAGATGGGAAAGGTCCCATGAAATCTATTCCCCAAACATCAAAGACTTCAACTTCAAGTATTCATTTCGAGGCATTTCATCGCGTCGTGAGATATTACCGGTGCGTTGGCATCGATCACAGTTTTTAACGGCGATGTGGACATCCTTCCACAGGTTAGGCGAGAAAAACGGCTTGGAGAATTTTGGCACACGTTTTAGAGGTGCTAGCATGTCCGCCATAAGGAGATGAATGACAATGGAAATGAGCGTCTATTTCTTCGTCGGGTATACAACGGCGAAAATTCCATCAGTCCTCGTTTGAATAAAAATGGTTCGTCCCAATAATAACTCTTGAGATCATGAAAGAATTTCTTCTTCTGTTGGTAAGTTAAATCAGGTGGAAGCGCACCGGCAGCTAAATAATTAACGATGTCTGCATACCAAGGCAATCCTATGGTCATGTCAATGGCTTCCATGACTTCCTTAGCTTCTGGCTTATGTAAATCCAATTGAGCTAGGTCGCTTATCATATGTGCTATCAGATGTTCATACGGAAAATCGTCGTTAATTGGCCCTTGTTCGGGTTTTATACCTTCCAAACGGGATAAATGATCCGCTACGACGTTTTCGGTTCCTTTCTTGTCCTTAATTTCCAAGTCAAATTCTTGTAAAAGCAAGATCCATCGGAGGAGTCTCGGTTTTGCATCTTTCTTGGCAAGTAAATATCTGATAGCAGCGTGGTCCGTGTAGATGATGATTTTTGCTCCTACAAGGTAAGAACGAAATTTGTCAAGCGCGAAGACCACGGCTAAGAGTTCTTTTTCAGTTGTGGCGTAATTCATCGTGAGTCTAGCGTTACTGGCGTAGTAAATTGCGTGAAGTTTCTTATCCTTTCTTTGTCCAAGCTGCGCCTACGTAATCAGCATCGCACATGATTTGAAGGTAACCGCCAATCGGGCGGTTGCATGATTGTGTGAAATAAGTGCGGCTTTAAGGGTTTCAAAAGCTTTAAGACAATCGTCATCGAATATGAACTCAGCATCCTTCATTAATAGACCGGTAAGTGGTTTTGTAATTTTAGAAATCTTTAATAAAGCGTCGGTAAAAACTGCGTGTCCTAGAAAACTTCGTATCTCTCGAGCGGTCTTAGGTGGTTGGAGTTCTTTAATCACTTCTATCTTAGCTTTATCAACTTCAATTCCTTTATTGGAAATAACATGTCCAAGTCGATTCCTTCTCGACCATGAAATGGCATTTTCGATTAAGCACAAGGTTCACTTTCACACATCGTTCTAAAACACTCTCTAAATTAGATAGACATCCTTCGAAACTTTGTCCGCACACAGAGGAAGTCGTCCATAAACACTTCCATGATGTTGTCAATGAAATCTGCGAAGATGGCCATCATACATCGTTGGAAAGTTGCAGGAGCATTACATAACCCAAACGGCATTCGTCTGTACGCGAACGTTCCATAGGGACACGTGAATGTAGTCTTCTCTTGATCATCAGGGTGAATAGGAATTTGGAAAAATCCGGAATAACCGTCTAAATAGCAGTGAGTGTTTGGCTAATCGTTCTAACATTTGATCAATAAAGGGTAAAGGAAAATGGTCTTTCCGAGTAGCTTTGTTCAGTTTTCTATAATCAATGCACACTCTATGTCCACTAACTACTCTTTGTGTTATCGATTCTCCTTGTGCGTTTTTCACGACAGTAACACCTCCTTTCTTAGGTACATACCTTGGCTAACCCATTCTTGTCGGAGATCGGGTATATAATTCACTTCCATTAGCTTTTTGATTTCATCTCTGACTACAGTACTGAGGATCGGGTTGATTCTTCTTTGAGGTTCTCGAGAGGTTTTGCAATCCTCTTCTAATAGAATACGATGCATACAAATTGAAGGACAAATTCCTTTTAAGTCTGATATGTTGTAACCCTAAGAGGATATTTCCTTAGAACGTCTAAAAGTTTTTCGTTTCAAGCGGTCCTAAATGGAATTCACTATCACAGTCGAGTTTGTTCGATATCAAGGAATTCGTATCGTAAATTTTTAGGTAAAACTTTCAATTCTAGTTTTGGTTTCTTGGGACATGGCATATGATTAGGTGTAAGTGCTAGACTTTCGCTTAGACTGTCATATTTATATGGTTCTCGCCAATTATCGTCTTCGAATATCAGAGGGGCTTCAATTTTCATTATTTCGGAATATGTGGTCTGTTTAGCTTCCATCTCTCTCACGCACTCATCTATTATATCGAGTAAATAACATGTGTCATTCATGGCTGGTGCTTGTAGAAATTGAGTGAGGATGAATTCCACTTTTTCCTCTCCGACTTTGAATGTTAATTTGCCCTTCTTTACATCAATTATAGCTCCAGCTGTGGCTAGGAATGGTCTTCCTAATATGATAGGGGTAACTGAATCTTCGGTAATGTCCATAATTATGAAATCGGTCGGGATATAGAATTGACCTATACTAAGCGGAACATTTTTATACCTCTGGATATTTAACTGATCGGTCAGCTAATTGAACAGACATTTTTGTAGGTGTAAGTTCTCCCATTTCCAACTTTTTGCAAATAGATAAGGGCATGACACTGATACTTGCTCCTAAGTCGCATAGAGCTTTGTCTATGACAAATTTTCCAATATTACAGGGTATAGAGAAACTACACAGGTCTTTTAGCTTAGGAGGCATGTTATTACGAATGATAGCACTACATTCAGATAAGGGTAACATTCCGTTATCTTCTAACTTTTCTTGTTAGATAAGATTTCTTTAAGAAATTTAGCATCGATGGCATCGAGTAATGGCTTCGTGAATGGTATTGTGATATTTAGTTGTTTGAAGTTCCACGAATCTCTTAAATTGGCTCATCGATTTAGAATTTGTTAATCTCGGGATACGGAACTTGTGGTTTATAGGCGGTGGAGGCACATAAGGTTTCTCTTTTCTGACCTCTTGAGTTTCGTTTTCCTTTTCTTTGGTCGCTCTCGTTTTCACTCGACTTGTCTTGCTTGATACATAGTGGGTTTTCTAGTCTTGGATCAATGAGTTCGTCAAGTTCTTTTCCACTCCTAAGTATCACGGCATTAGCGTGTCCTTTGGGTTAGGTTGTGGTTGACCAGAAATATTCAAGAGGAGCGAGGTGCTATTTGTTGAGCTACTGTGAAATCGAGTTTCAAGCATCTTGTTATGGGTAGCTAAAGCATCGACCTTGCTAGCTAATTGCTTAATTTGCTCGTTAGTATGTAAGTTACGATTTAACACATCCTTATTGGTGCAGGATTGAGAAGCAATGAAGTGTTCTATCATAATTTCGAGGTTTGATTTCCTAGGAATGTTGGAAGTATTAGGTCCGTTATTAGGATGATTCGGGATAGCTTTTGGATAACCGGTGGTGTAGAGAGCTTGTCGAGGGCATACAACGCATTGTTGCTTTTATGCGAGAAATTTGGATGATTCTTCCAACGGGTTATCGTATTCGTAGGGATTTCCTTGCACGTAGTTAGCTTGTTGTTGGTACTCGGTCAAAGAGGACACGGAGCAAGATGTGATTGAATACCACATAAATCGCAAGTTGGAATCACTACACTACGGTAGCTGCGGAGTGGCGGAAAGATTCTCTAATTTTTGGGTAAGAGCTTCCACTTTGGCATTAACTTGATCCAGTGTTCACTTGGCTTTGATATCCTTTGGGTGATTTCTCTACATTAACTCTCTCGCTTCCCCATTGGTAGTGGTTCGAGCCATACTTTCGATAAGTTGGTTCGCTTCGGCATATGGTTTATCCATTAGTGCGCCACCGCGTCTATGGTTAATCTTGTGTTGTACAAGAGACCATTATAGAATGTGTGAATAATCAACCATTCTTCTAAACCATGATGAGGCGAGTCTTAGCATATCCTTGTATCGCTCCCATGCTTGAATAAAGATTCATTGTCTTTCTTTAAAACCATTGATGTTGGCTCGAGCATAGCGGTTTTGCTTGGAGGAAAATATCTAGCTAAAAGACTTTCTTCAACTCACCAAGTGGTGATTGAGTTGGCGGGAAGAGATTGAAGCCAACACGAGCTGTCTCTTAAAGAAAAGGAAATAGGCAATCGAATCGCCTTGGGGTTTACTCCATTCGCTTTCACGTGTCTGCGTCTTGCAAACACGGATAGATGTAGATTAGGGTCGTCGGTAGGAGCTCAGAGGCTGGTTCTGAGCAGCGGAAAGAAGCGAAGGTTTTCGAAATCGTTTGAGCAATAGCGAGGCTGCAATCTTGTTATGAGGCTCCGCTTGAGAAGAACTGCGTAATCCTTAAGAGGGCGAGGAGGAGGAGGTGGATCACCATTCTTCGTAACTCGTCGAGATCTGGAAGAACAGACGGCGGAAGATTGTTGAGTGCACGGTACTCTTGAATTCGTCTTCTTAATCGAAGATAACGCTCGATATCGTAAATGGGTATATGCAAAGTACCGCCTTGAGAGCGCGTATTTGGCATACACAAAAGGGAAAATAAATAGTTGCCTTAGCCTAGACAGTGCTACTTTAAGAGTGCACTAGTGACTAGATCAAAGTCCCGCAGCGGCGCAAAAACTTGATGTGCGATAAACCTAATGTGTCTAGCGGAATCTTGCAAGCCACACCTATCGGTAGTAATAAAAGATTGTCGATCCACAAGGATTTTGTAATCACTCTAGTGCTTTGGAAAGTAAAGTTTGTTTAGCTAAGGCGGAAATTGTCACGTTTGGTTTTAGGAAGGTTAAGGAAGGTAAATTAATTGGTTCTAAAGTAATTATGAAATGAAATGGTCGGTATGTAATAGAGTCGACTTAAAGGATCTAATCTGGCTTAGGCATATAAGGATGGTCAACTTGGTTTGTCCGTAGAATTAATTAGTTTAAAAACCCTCAACTCACACTTTCATGGTCTTATCTCGGATTATACGTCTAAAGCCCTATACCTGCTTTCGCTAGCCTATAAGTGTTTAGAAATACTTTTTGGAAACTTAATTAATTCTAATTTGGTCTAAAGCGCTTTCACTGTGTTTAAATCAAATGCCTAACTTTAGCTATCCGGTTAAAAACCTCACACTTTCGTGGTCTCGATCTAACCTATTTATCTTCTTACTTTCGTAACAAAGGTTTTATTTTTTTAAGCATAAAAAGTTATAACCAGAGTTAAGTTGATTAAAGTTTTAGCCTAAGTTGTTGATCAGATGTCTAATGTCTCTTACTATCCCATACCGACACTAAAGGTTTAGCTAGCCATGGAAACTAAAACGAACGTACAGGAAGTAAAAGCAAACAAATATAAATTGGACATTATAAATAATAATAATTTAAACTTGCATTAATTAATTAAAGAATCTGTAATACAATTGCAAAATAAAACACGAAATAAAGCATTAATACTTGATCCTTCTTCCACAAGTCGGAAACTCGGATTCGGTATCGGTAAAGTAATGAATTCTGAAGCTTAAATAAAAAATCCTAAACTATAATAATAATTCCCTGATGTTGGAAATTATTATTTGGGCAATGGAAATGAAAAGAAAATAAGCGAATGCAGAGGAAAATTAAAGAAAATAATATTGGGTTGAATTTGGCGAGCTTCCGCACAAGAAAATCATAAAATGCTCTGTGTCTTTGATGTTGAAGTCTCAGGTATTTATAGAGAAATAGAGGCAGTTGGCTTTTGAAATCCACACGTAGCTTGCCTTCCACTTCTCCATGAATATAGGAGTGTGGGTTGTTGAGGTTGAATGTGTGAGCGTGGGAGAAATTCCGGAGAGAAATAAGGAGTAATGAAACTCCTTACATTCCACTTTGCCACGATCGTATTTTGAAATAACTGATAAGCGCATTACGGTCGTGGTGAGATGTTACGAACAGGGTTGGTGCTTTCTCCGTGTTACGGTCGTCATGGATGTGTTACGGTCGTAACACTCTTGAGAATAATGTTACGGTCGTGGCGAGGCGTTACGACCGTCCTGACTAAAGTTTGTAATCTTTGATGATTTATGCATTTCTTCTATTCTTTTGATGCTTTCTTGCATTGTTTCATATTTTCTTCTGTTTTGAGCTAAGTTGTGAATACCTGCAAAAAGTAATGATAATCTCGAAATATTCGGGAGTTAATCGGGTCAAAGTGATACAAAACGGGCTAATTTCATGTAAAATAAACGATATGATTTCGTGTTATCAGCAAACATCTTAGTCGCATATCCCAAGAGTTATCCTACTTTCTTACCAGATAAAAACATTAGTTCTCTATTGTCACCAAACTCAGATCCACACTCTAGAGGTAACTCACAAATATCTTTAGGAACAACATCAAGAATTCCACAACACTGGCGTATCACTAGCCGTCACATTGCTCTCTATTCTTTGAGGGGAAAACATAAAAATACTTGATCGTCCTCCATCAAATACATCCCAACTTGACCCTCAGACCAAATCATGAATCCTCACTCTCTTCAAGTTCGAGACACAACATAGCTCCAACAACACTTGCAATCTTTGTAACACAACAGTATACTATACCAACTCTAATACCCGAAACATCTCAGAGAAGCAAAAGCTTCTCCACCACTTATTTTAAACTAACTCATGCAGACAAACAATTAGAAAACAAGTAAGTATTGACAGTGTTTCACACACATGTCGTGCACTAAGGACAGACAATATTAGACAACCTGGCCGGACGGACCGACATGCTCTGATACCAATTTTAAAACCCCATTTCCCCAATACTAATAATTATAGTAAAATACACGGCAATTATCAGAGTAATCCACAATGGGATGTCACGTACGTTCAAAATTCTCATTTTAGTTCCAAAAGTACTTTATTTTAAAATACATATTCATGCAGCGGAAAACAATTTAATTCTGTCTTTATGACATTCTAGCCTCAACATCAATTCAAAATCCACAAACACATGGTTCATCACAATTCATAAAATAAATAACATAACGATAAAACAAATAAAAGGACATGACAATTTCCCAAATCCTGTGTTACGTATCAGAGCGACTCCTAAGACTCAGTCAGGTAACACTCACTCCAAGCACTACTCTTGTACCTGATTATCTGTACTCCCGAGGAAGCACAGACACAACAACACAAAAGGGGTGAGAACTTCATTCAATAATTAAATGGTGAAATATACATGCTAAGGAGTAGTTAACTCACACCACACATTCAAAACACATCAATCACCCGCATTTCACAACAATAATTCAATAATTATGCAACATCATGAAATTCAATGCAATGCAATGCATGTGGTACCATCAAGGCTAAAGCCTTCACCATACAACCATTTAGGCATTCTAGAGCTAAAACTCTCACCAAATCCAGAGCTAAAGCTCTCACCAAATGCATGCAGTATGATCATGTAACAAAGTGACTATATAACACACACACACAAAGCATAAGCTTCCGTCACCATGCCAATTTTAGGCAATTCACCTCATCATCATTATATTTATCGACGTCATGTACACCATAACAAAATAATTGTTATTAACAATGCATCCATTAGATTCTATTAAGAGTAATAAATCCTATTCTTACTCTAGACCTTAGGATTATAATCTTTATTCTTACATTTCCCTACTTCAATACAAAGTTTTTAGTAATAGTTACCTACTGTTTCGAACGGTACACAAATCGGATCCCTGAACTAAAGTTGCAATCATTGTACGAAAGTCAAAAATAACCCGTTGGCCCTGCCCTCCTTCGTCCGGCGGACCCTTAGCGTCGCCCGATGACGCTGCTCTTGCGTCACCTATCTTCCAGCGACCTAGAGGCGAGACCCTCTAGTGGCTAACAAAAAATTTCTCCTTCTTTCTCCCCTTGACTCGCCTGGCGAAACTATTGCCGCCCGGCGACGCTCCCTACATCACCTGACGATCCTACGCGATCAGGATTTCCCTGCTGCGATTTCTGCACTACACCAGTCCAATTTTCTGGGATTTGCTTCATATTACAGGTCCTAAAACATGCTCTAAACACACAATTTCATCATCTAACAATGCATTTAGTACACTACTACCTATACACCAATTATATGTCATAATCAACCACCAAACCCTTGAAATCTCAACCTTTAACACCTATAATTTCCAGATTGAGGATTTCACATAAAATCATCATAACAATGGAAACATCACAATAACAACAACATAACATCACGATTGCATATATGATCACAGTTTCATACATCAAATCAATTCAACAAGACAAATCATACAACCACACAAAACCTAAGAGGGAAAGGAACCCTCACTACCCTCTCATGATATAATCACCAATTAAGGAATCCATTCACCCGCTTACCTTGATTCGAAGCTTTGATCTCCCAAGGTTGTGCAATTTCCCCTTGCTCTAGCTCTTCCTTTCTCTCGCTCAATGGTGTTTCCTCCTTCTTCTATATTCTCGCGTTCGTATTGTGATAATACCTAAGTCTCAATTTTCTCTTAAGTCCAATTTTACCCTTAGGACCCCTAATATGGTTATTCCCATCATAACCTCACTAATGTCATACAACTTTACCATACCTCCCTTACCTATTTATTTAATTAACCACTAATATTATAAAATACTATTTTTATTTATAAAATACAATAGCAATAATAATAACGATGATATTAATAATACTATATTACTAGTATTCTCACAACACCTCAACTTATAATTTCCATTATTTGCATAAAAATACATTCTTAAGACGTTATAACACAAATAAACACATCGCATCTTTGATTTATTTAAATAAAATAATCTCAATTAAATCGAGGCGCTACATCCAGATAGATATTTAGAATGTTCAATTGCTACAATAATGTAATCAAATTGAAGAGTAAGCGACCTTAATATTTTCTCAATGATTACTTGCTCAGAAAGGGTTTCTCCACAAACTTTCATCTCATTAGTGATAAAAATCACTCTGGAGATATACTCAGAAACCTTCTTGTTGCCCTTCATTTTGAGATTCTCATATTGCTTTCTCAAGGACTGAAGCTTCACCTTCTTCACTAACGCGTTACAACTGTAAAATCTTACTAGTGTGCCCCATGCCTCTTTTGATGTCGTCGAATCTGCAATCTTCTCAATCACATTTACATCCAGACACTGATGGATGTAGAACAAAGCCTTCTGTTATTTCTTCCTTTTTTCCTCTATGTGTCTCTCTCTTCTTATGTCACATCTACTACAACTGGAACATAGCCATCGGTAACAAGCTCAAGTGCATCTTGAGCACCGAACAACACACGTATATGATTCATCCATCTATTCTAGTTTTTGCCATCAAAAATAGGAAGTTTGGTACTCAGATTACTGTTTTCGTTCATCTTTAACCTTGTACAATACACTCAGATCTCACTAAACATAGTGTTTCCCAATCCCACAAAATCAAAAAATGTCATTTTGTTACAATTTTGTTTAAAGATTCAACAAGAATCTATAAACAAAATTAATCACACAAACGCTCACGTTTTCCTATGTTTCCCTGTGGATCCGAACCAGAGCTCTAGATATCAATTTGTTAGTGCACAAGAATCAAAGATGACAGAAAAATAATGAGACAATGACGGCTACCAAAAATATGAAAGAAACATGGTTGTTGTTATAAATTACATTTATGACTAGTCTATTTATACAAAAAGTAAATGGCTACATAGGCCCTAATAAAAGTAAACTTAATTACTAAGTTGTAAAGGTAAAAATTAGGAAATACTAAATTACCCTTCAATAATTTCTTCACCATGTAATGTATGATATAGCTTACAAGTTCATGCAATAGAGTTTTCTTAATGTTGTTGTATTTATTGAAACCGTTGATTATAAATGTATATTTCCTGTACATTCTCCATTTCATACTTATCTTTCCAGTTATTCATTTCTCACTGCGCCAAACAGTGGAAACATTGGTTTTCGAGGGACCGCCTCCTTCAATAGAAAGTAAGAAGAGATCACTAGGGATGACTCTGGTTCTGTTGATCCTCATACCATGTTGATTATGGTATGATATGCTTATAATGCTTCAAATGCCTTGAATTTGAAAGATGAAGATCAGATGTTTCAACGTTAAAGAAATTTAAATGGCTTATTTGTTTGTCGGTACTATATAGTTTTGTTAATTCATCATGACATTTTTGTTACTTTTTCTCAAAAAATTTACAGTTTTGTTACTTTAAGTGAAGAGGGGTGTGGTGTGCTTGTCAAGATACTCTAATGTTAAAGTAAGGTGAAATGCATGTAGATAATTAGATGAATTAATTCAAAGATAATTTCGGAGGGTGATTTCCCTATTTATAGAGTAACAAAATTCTCATGTGTTTCATGTCATAGCAGACAAATAAATACTAGTGTTTTTAGAATTTGTTAGAGATTAGTTACGACTTTAACTATAGGGATTAGCTGCAATCTTTTATGTGCTCGAGTATGTTCATGACCTTAGTCATGTGGCATATCACATCATTATCTTTGATAGCTGGCATTGTTATGTGTCGTGTCACATCATCTTCTGTTAATATAGGATGATATGACATATGATGATAAGACGGATGAAAATTATTGACGAAAAATTTCAAGAGAATTATTCTTTAAAAAAAATTATTTGAGGGATTAAAAACGAAATTAAAATATTTAGAATCACTAAATATATGACAATGGTTTTGAAAGGAAAAAATTGACGTTTTTATGAGTTGAAGAATAGAAAAAGTTTTTGTATTAAATCTAATTTATTTTATTATTTCTTTATTAAAAAAAACCTATTTATTTTATAATTATGAATGTGATGTCACTCTTTATAAAATATAAAAAAAAGTTGAATAAATTTATGCATAAATACCCCCTTATTTCTCACTTTCTTTTTACCAACCAACCCAGGCATCTCATTCATAAGATGAATAGTTTGAGTTGTTTCAGAAACTGTCTAGTAACCACACCATCAGTTTCCCTTCACATCACTTGTCTATGTCTAAATCATGGTTGGGGGGCCACATCAAATCATTATAACCAATCCTCATCGAATCAAATAGTTATTCCAATGTCATCACTTATTGATACCTCAAAGAAGATTATAAATAAGATCTGTAAGGCAATTATTGGCTTCAATGAAAAACTACAAAAGGAGTTATCAACTAGCTCAAACAACATCCTCAAGAAATTCTACAAGGTAATCCGTAACCACCTTAAGAAAATGAAGAAGCAAGAGGATGATAAATGCTTGTGGAAGAAGACAATATTAATGGGGGAGAAATGTCAACCATTGGAATTTCCAGGTGCAATTTTTTATGATAGTGAAGGGAATCAGCTTTCTGAGCCACCAAAGATACAAAGGAAAAGCTCTTTAATCAACTAAAATTGTAGGGTCAAGAATAATATCATCTTCCATACTCTAAATTTCATGGGAGATTCAACAATAAAAAGTATAGTACAATTTTTAAAATGTTTGTCTATTTTGTTTTATTTTATTTTCTGCCATTAATTACTTTGAGTTGGTCCAGTTTTAATGTTTTGAAATATTCATAGTATTTGTCACTTCCATGGGTATAAGATAATATGTATAGTTTAAATATATTTTTATAAGTAGAAGAAATAATTTTTATTCAATAAATCGGTATGATAGAGATAAGTTAAGTCTAAACCTCATTTTTTAACATGATATTATAATCTGATTTAAGATTTATTGAATCACCTACTATTAAATTTTTGCTATTAAATTATCTATTAATTATTTTTACATTTCAAATATTCAATCCAAAACATGAAATGATATATCAAGAGTTTTATATCTGACAATATATGACCTAAATATTTATAAATAGAGACAATCATATAATTCTACAATTTTTAAATTTTTAACTTAGTTTCTTTTGAATAAAATCAAACATGGACTGATCTAAATTCTACGTTTTCATAAAAGAATTACAAGTTTAAAAATTAAAATTAATTAAATTAGTTTCTTTTGACTAAAATCAAACTTGATCATATCTAAATTTAATATTTTCATAAAAAAAATTAAATTATTTGATTTTAATGTTAATTAAAAATAAATATGATTACATTAATTTAATACTATAATTGTATTTTAAATGTCTATAAATTTTAATTAAAATTAAAATTAATAAGTGTACTAAAATTTAATAATTTTACTAAAATTTAATAGTTCTACTTATATATTATTATATACTTTAACCTAGCCTTGTACATTTGTCTTTAAGTCTTCCATGTTGGATTCAAAATTCATTCCCTTCTAAAATCTAGAAATTTTTCAACCTCCACTATTTTATCTAATATATTTGAATCATCATTCAACATACGCGCATTACATTAGAAATTTATTAATTTTTAGTAAGACATCTCAAAACTTTATTAGTAGCAATAGCATTGTATATAAGATTATCTAGTAAGTTCAAACGATTAATAAGATGGGATAACCTCTTTTGCATTTCCGTAATGGTTTCACCATTTTTCATGTGAAAGAGTTCAAATTCTTGAGTGGGTGTATTTATCCGGGTTTGTTTGACCTCATTAGTTCCCTCATGGGCAACTTGTTGAGTATCCCAAATAGTCTTAACGGATTGACAATGAGAAATGCGGTAGAACTCATCAACACCTAGTGCGTATATGATGATGTTTTTAGCTTTCCAATCACAAGATGGCTTTTTGTTGTCATTCTCATCCCATAGATTTTTTGGCTTAGGCATATTAATGTCATCAACATCATACATCACTGGTGTTGGACCATTTTGATGGCTTCCCATACACTTTTGTCATATGATTTGATAAGAATTTGCATACAAGTTTTCCAATAGCTATAATTTTCTCCCGCAAAAATTAGAGCTCTCTTATGATCCCCTTTAGGTTCGTAAGCCATATTCTAAAGAGTGTTCAAAGTGGGAATCAATCGGGCTCTAGATGCCACTTGTTAGACGACAGCGTGTATCTAGATGGGGTGAATATAGGCGCAAAAAAATCTACTAGACAAAAATCTAGAGTTTAATTGTTTTCAAAAAGTTTTTGTCGCAGAAGTAAATTTGGATCGGTCGTCTAAAAATGTTAATTGGAAACTCGGATATGAAATTCTTGTTAAGTAGTAATCAATGGAATAAGATACATAATAGAAAAAAATAAACTCAATTCAATAGTCAACTTATTTATTATTTGAACAATGTCACTTTGCAAAACTATATCCAAGGCTAAATTATAAAAGAAATAGCTTGATCATTTTATCAAACACTTGGCGTGCAAATGAATTTTCAGAATTTTTCCTTGATTGGTGTTGGTATACAAAACCACTTATAATAAAAAATGATTATAATATATATCCTCACCTAATTGACAAACATACTTTGAGAGGAAAATTTCTACAATTCAAATACTAGCACAATGTTATTTGTTAAATGATTGATGAACTAGAAAGCAAGTAAAAGCGGAAAAGTAAAAACACACAGGGAATTTGTTTACACAGTTCCCCATTATCGTCCTCGCGTGTGGGTATGTCTGCGTCTAATTCAAATAGGAATTAGAATCATTCTTAAATGCAAAATGTTTAATACAATAGAAGAGTTATAACAACAATACAAAATTCTCCAATTTGGTGTTAATGCTCCTTCTTCCACATTTGATCTTAAAAGATCAAATCAACCGATAAATGCAACCTATTTTCCGCTTAAGCTGCTTCCTTGAAAAGATTTTAAGCACTCCAAGGTTCCTTGCAAAGATTGCAAACACTCCAAGGGATTTTTCACTCGAGTAAATCCGATTGCACGTTATCAACACAAGATCACCGCTTCTATCACCCAATTCTTGCTACTTCCTTAAAAAAGATTTCAAACACTCTAAGATTCCTTGAAAATATTTCGAACGATCTTGCACGAAAACCCCAATTTAACAAATGATTTTGGAGGACAAATCCGATGGTTTTTACCGGATGAAAACCCCTACAAATCTCAACCCAAACCAATTGGAAATCTTCAATTCTTCGTCTAGATGAAACTTTGGCAAAACATCATCACAATGTAATATTGGTGTGTATGCAAAGATCGAAAGGTTGAAGAAGAAGAAAATGTGTAGGCTAATTTTATGGTATCATCAAGGTTAAAATAATGCATGAGTGGATATTTATAGTTTTGAGCATTTGGGATAAGAAGGGAAAATTTGGAATAAAATGGTTTGGCCATTTTGAGAGGTTTATTTGTAATGTGTCGGCCTGAATTTATGTATGTTTTGACCTATAGCATTGATATGTGTCAACCTGGAGGAAACATAACCTACAAGCTTTAAAACTCAAGTGAATGTGTCGACCTGAAACACGGATGTGTTGACACATAAAATAAGAATTTATATATTTTCAGAAATGATTCAGTATGTGTCGACCTGAAATAATGCATGTGTCGACCTATGAGTTACAAAAGCTCACAGGCTTTAAAACGCAGTTACATGTGTCGACCTGAAATTCGAATGTGCCAACACATGTAACAAAAATTGACTCAAAACTAGGTTTTGATGACTCAAATGATTTAACACACCATTGTGATGACTTCCTATTCATTCCAAATCAAATTAACATATCAAACCATCTAAGATGTCACTCAATGCTCCTTAAAAAACCACTTGTACACTTGCATTTTTGACATCATTCAAAACTCTTACAAAGAGAGGTTTCACTTACAACATGGTCAAAGCAATCACATCGAAATGAGGTTCCACTATCTTCAAGAGCAGGTAGCAGATGAGAAGATGAACTTGAAACATTATAGAACTGAGAATCAGATTGCAGAAATCATGACAAAGGGTGTGCAGGTCAAAATATTCAGAAGACTAAGAGCTATTATGAATATAGATAACTTAGACACAATGAATTAGGTGGTGTGTTAAAAGTGCAATTCCTTGTGTCGAAGCATGTTGTTGCTCGACACAAGGTGTGTCGAAGTATATGTTGGGTTGTTAGTTGTCGAAATGATGTAAGCAGGTTGCTACCCACATATTTAGATTTAGGTCTAAAATATATTTTTTGGATTTTTCTAGTTTTGGGCTTTTTGACTTAGGGAGAAAACCATGTCAATTATAAATAGTAGGAGAAACTCATATTTTTGTATCTTATTGTATTCACATAATTTTGCACTTATAAAGTGAATAAAAAAATTTCACAGTTTGTGGACAGAGAGAAATTCTGCAAAAACTCTAATCTCTTTTCTTCTTAAATTTTTTTTATTATTGTTTGGTGATAACAATCTTGTTCATTAAGATTGATACAAATTCATTATAGATTTTGGTATTTCAAATAGAAAGATTACTAATAAAATAATACTCACTTATCTTTCTTTTCTCTCTTCTTAAATGTTTTTTTAATTAATTTTTCTTAAATGTTTTTGAACCGTTGGATTAAATTGGAGAGATGGCTGAGCATAAATAGGAGGGGATTCTATTCCATAAGCTCCAGATTATCAATTTAGTTTTCTTGAACGAATTTGTGGTGGGGGTAACAATCTCTACTGGAGAAAAATTTATAACGTAAGTGTGATGGATGTTGACAATAAATTTAGATTGTTGTTATATGGACATCTAAATTCAACACCATGTATGCACACCGTATTACAATACATTCACTAAGTCTATACATTTTTGTTTTTTTATGAAAAATAGAACAAATTTGATATTAAAAAATTCAAACTATGGTGTTGGTGTTTCTTTTGGTGTTCATATAACTTTAAAGTCCACATTTTTAATAATAATAATAATAATAATAATAATAATAATAATAATAATAATAATAATAATAATAATAATAATAATAATAATAATAATAATAATAATAATAATAATAATAATAATAATAATAATAATAATAATAATAATAATAATAATGATAATAATAATAATAATAATAATAATAATAATAATAATAATAATAATAATATTTTAGAAAAAATTATATATAAATGATTTTTAAAATAGTACTTTTATTTTTAAAATTAAAAAAAATTATTATTGATCAAGTGGTCAACATCTACTCGAACAAATATGTAAATTCAAAATTTTACATAAGTCAAACAATTTGACTCTTACTTTAAAAGTTTAAGTTAATTGTAATTGCCAAATTAGTTTTTTTAATTAAAATATTTTTATTTATTATAGTTGATGGAATAGTTGAATTGCATGAATTTTATTATATAATATCTATTAATAAAAAATAAGTAATATTGGGCCCTTGGCTCTCTTATAAATAAAAATAAATAAAAAAGAGTAATATTATATTGTTAGTTTAAATTGACAATTATTTTATAACAGAAAAAAATTCAAATGTGATATTTTTGTAATGAATATAATAAGTTTTAATATAAAGTTTGATGTGTCATCTTTATCAAACAAAATTGTAAAAATAAATTATAGCCATTGTACTTTTTAAATATTTTCCAATATGCATAAATACCCCATTATAAACATATAAACTTATTAACAATATATCACAAGCATCTGAAAAAGATGGATAGTATGAGTGGTTCCAGAAACTATCTAGCCACACCATCAATTTCCATTCACATCACTTATCTTTCTCCAAATCATGGTTGGGGGGCCACATCCAACCAAATAGTTATTCAAATGTCATCACTTTTTGATACCCCAAAGAAGATTATAAATAAGATCTGTAAGGCAATTATTTCATTTACTATTTGCTTCAAAACAAAGCAGCAAGAGAATGAGTTATCAAATAATAGCTCAAAGAGTATTATCGAGGAAATGAAGGAGCAAGAGGATGATAGATGCTTATGGAAGAAGACCATATTAATGGGAGAGAAGTGTCAACCATTGGAATTTTCAGGTGCAATTTTTTATGATAGTGAAGGAAAGCAGCTATCGGAGCCACCAAAGACAACACCAAGGAATAGTCCTTTAATTTCTTTTGGTTAACCTTTGTCCAAAATCAACTAAAATTGGTAAGTCAAGAACCTCCATATGTGCTCTATATAATTTTATGCTTTAAATCTCACTTATGAGAGCTTCATTTATATAATGCATACATTTCTCTAGAGGGATTAACTATTATATATAATTTTTACATAAATTGGTCTAGTTATAATATTTTGCTAAATATTTATGTTATCAATTCTTTTGAAATAAAAATCGATTGTTCTTTAGATAATTCTCTTATGATTTAAACGATTAGTCTTGACAATTGCGTGCAGGATCTTATCTGTTGATTGAACTAATGGCAGATTTAGAGTTCTGACTCGTTTTCCTGATGCTTAATGGTCTTTGGTGCCCGAGCTGATTTTGGTGTTGGTGGATTTTGTATCTAAGCTCTAGCTAGGTTCTTGTTGAGTGGTGCTTTAATGTGCAAGAGTTTCTTGGATCTTCGCTTCTCTTTTCCTTCGTTGATATTGGGATTGCTTTTGTTGTGTGTTATATTTTTGTCTATGTTGTGCCAATTTTTTTTAACTAGTAAGTTTTGTTCGTGTCTGTTATTTTTGTTTGTTCTTCATTAGACTATTTTGTCTATATTACTAATAATATTTCGTCATTAAAAATATTGCATGAAAGAATATATAATCTAAAAAAAAATATTTATGATTTCTATAAACTATACTTTTTAAAGATGTATGTTTAAGTGTTAATGTAAAAACAATATCGATAATCTCCTGATGATGGCCGAGAAATATCGATGTTACTTTGTGTCATGGCTATGTTGGTCGGTTGGAAGTTATTATATGGCATAGCTCTGATGGGCGGGTTGGTAGTTACTATGTGTCCTGACTATGTAGGTCGGGTGGGTAGCTACTATGTGGTATAATTCTCTTGGTTGGGTTGGTAGTTACTCTGTTGGTCGGGTTGGTAGTTGTTCAATGGTCTGACTTTATTGGTCAGAATGGTTATTACTCTATGACATGTCTCTGTTGGTTGGGTTGGTTTTTACTCTATGGTTTGACTCGGTGTATTTTGTTGCGGTAAAGGAGTGAGCAAGATCAAGAAAAAGTAAGTATTTATTTAATTTTATCATATCGTCTCCACGAGGATTAGTGGTTACTGAATTATCGTTCGACAAGTCTCGCGTTGATGAGTTTGGTTTTGAATGGGTTTAAAGTGTAAAAGGCGCGGGAATTAAACTTATGAACAGAAAAATAATTTATTCTCTAAAAAGGATACAACTCTCAGATTTGAATTTCACATACCTATTAAATACTTAAACTTACTACTCATTTGAAATCAACCTAAACTTCTCGTCAATATCATCATGTATCACTAACATAGAGATTATTTCTAACGCAAAGTAAGATATCAACTGTATTGCTCTCAGAAGTGATTTCGCGCACAACTCAAACAATACGAAGGCATTAAGAGTCGATACTCACGTGAATACTAAGCCTTAATCTATTTCTAGAATCAAAAGTCAATAGATGTTCATCCTAAATCTGGATTCGAATCGTACATGTTTGCAGCAACCCAAACCCAAATAAAGCAAGTAATCACCAATATTAATTTTTAAAAGAAGTTTCATACAACACCATGAGTAATTAATATACATATAAACAAAGCATAATTACAAACTAAACACAAACAAATGATGGCTGCAAAGAGAGGAAAAAGAGAAGAAACTGAATCTTTCATGATGTTAATCACGATCAATCAAGCTCTCGGCTCCGGATCATCTGATTACACGCCATAAATATTGTTTTTTAAGCTCGAAACTGCAAAGAATGAAGGTTGATGAACTGGAAACAAATGCCCCAAAATATAAACCTAAAAAATATATTTTAATTCTATTTATCCAAAACAAGAATTTGTAGACCGCACTAAGCGCGCTACCACTTATTACACTTAAAGTGTCATAGAGCGCGCTAAGCACCAAACTCACGGGAAAATACTTCAGGAAGCGCGCTAAGACCATGCTTAGCCCCGCCTGAAGCACTTATTTCTTACAAAATTGCATTTTAAGCTTTAGGATTTGCCCTTTATTACTCTAAGCTCTAAACATGTGCCAAAACCTATAAAAAGACATAAAAACTATCAATCGATATAATATTTATACAAATAAACTATTAAACAATTATGTACACAAAAGTCGGGGTTTTATTATGAAAACCAACAGAACAAAGTCAATAAGTGCCACAATTTACAACACAAAATCACTACATTTTGGCACTTATCAACTCTCCCCAAATTGAAATATTGTTTGTCCTCAAACAAAGTCAAATAAACCTAAAGAAATAATCAAAGAATCATGAATCAACAGGTTTTGATAATGAAAAATAAATGTATGGTTCAAATAAAAAAGGTACAAACAAGGCAAGACTTACCACAATCCTACAACGACAATATAAAAAACGAAATGAATCCTAAGTACAAAGATCATGCAAATCAATGTAAAACAAAACAAGCTCAATCATGAATCACACCTTGGAAAAATTCATCACGGAATGAAAACACAAAAAATTGAGGGGCTTGACACTCGTTCAACAATCTTGCAAACAAAAGAGTAAATTATGCATTCATCCAAAAACTCATAGTGAAAATATAAATGCAAGAATCACAAGAGCTTTAAGGGTTTTAATATGCCTTGGTTAACAAACAAAGGGTATTTCATAAAGATAAATGAAACAAAAATTTGTCTATATCAGAGGGAGTGATTAACTCACAAAGTTTCAAATACAAAATTTTATTCAAACTTCTCCTTTTTTCCCAAGTGTTACACCAAGCACAATACTTATTTAGCACAACTATTCTTTTTTTTTCTTTATCACAACTTTTCTCTTTTTTCTTTTTATTTTCTTTTTTCACTTTTTTTCTCTTCTTTTTCTAAACCTCAAAACAACCAACACATAAGTAAGCAAATATTTCTCTCTCCAACTTGAATTCAACCAACATCGAAGTGCTCCCTATTTTTTAAGGTAAGCTAAAAATTAAAACCATAAATCATGGTTGAGAGTTCAAGAAAATAAATAATCAACATTCATTCAAAAAGGTGAACTAGACACTCATAAACAAGCATCAAGTTCAAAAATAACATAGACATTGACAAAAAAAAGGCTCAAATGGGTTAGCAAATGCTCACACACTCACAAGAAGAATTGACTATTTCGTAAGGTAGTTATGATTAAAATAAAACAAAATGCCTTGATCCTTTTAATTCTTTCATACAATCAATACAAATAAAAGATTAAACATAATAAAATCCAGTTAAAACAAAAATTATTGGTCTACTGCATATATGAACAATGGAAAGCTTCTTCACATTTGGGGTAAAAAGTAACTAAAGTGATTCAATCAAGAACAAGTAATGTAAAAGAATAATTGACATGGTAATTATACAAATGAAAATTTTTCTAAACATATTATTTTATAGAAAGAGATAAACTAGTACCTTGCGTGTACTAAACTTTGAACAATATCATTATCATGCATCCACAAGTTGAAACATTCAAACTTGAAAAATCACTTTACGCGACTTCAAATCATCGGAACAAAATTGGAGTCCAAACAACAAACAAAATAATTAGAAAATACTATTATTATGTACTCTAAATAGTTTGGACGAAAGTGAAAAAAGGGTGTGAAACAAAAATTTCACAAGTAAGCAGCAGGGCACGCTTAACCCCATAGACTGTGTTTAGCACGCTACACAAGAAAATACGCACTTGGCGGACTGTGAAGCTAAGTAATAAAATGTGTTTGTGATTAATTTGATAAATGTTAAAATGTCATCTTGTTGATTTTGATTGTCATATTTGTGAGTTTCTAAGGATGACCATGTCACTTGATTTATTTTGATTGAGATTTTAAATTGATGATTATACTTGTTGGTGTCAAAGTGATGATGAAGTTGTGATTGTTGTTATGGTATTGTTTATGTGGAGCTAAATGTTAAAATATTGATGATACTATGAGCTAAATTACTTTGATTTCAATAACTTTCTACTTGTGTTAAAATTGAATCATGGTTTATTTGTGAAATTTGATAATGTTATGAGTTATGGTAATGATATCATGCTATGTAAAGGGTTATTGATGACATGTTGATTCATTTGAGTTAAAGTTTGAAGAGATAAAGTTGGTTGTGATTTTGTTCTATTTCCATGTATTACATAGCCATAGAATAAGTGGATTTCTTAACTGACTCCATGAAATGGAATTAAACCCTATGCATTTCTCAAAATGCCCTTTAAAATTGGAAATATATTTCTGGTACGCACTGTATTTTGAAATATTTGTGTGAAAACCAGAAATATATTTCCGATTCCAAACTAAATAATATAATATTAAGAATTTATTTCAAATTTGGCCTTACATACACGCTTTATTTAAAATTTACATATAGTTTACACCAAACCCTACTCAATGTGATTTTCATGATACAGGATGCGAACCGGAATATTTCTAATTTTTTGGAGCATCTTAAAAAATTCACGTGGTACATAAGAAGATTATGGGGTGAAATAAGAAACTCACTAGAATAACTACCAATTGATCAATAAATTTAGGCTAAGAAATAACTACCAACTCGACCAAGAGAGTCAGACCATAGGATAACTTCCAACCCTGCCGTTTTTCACTTAGTAAAAGAGGTTAATCTCCAATACACGTTTAAAAAAATAAATAATAAAATGTTAAAGAGAAACAATTGCCGATATATAAATTAAAAAATCCACCATTAATTTCGTGAATATCAATCCACTCACAAATATGCATTCTATTTTACTTCATGCGTTTGAAAATGATGTGATATAGCAAAAACTATAAATCCTAAAAAATAAAAAAATAAAAACTATAATTTCTATTTTATGTATTTAGTCAAATAATTTAATGACTAGAACCTCATATATTAAATGTAGAAAAGTTATAAATTTTAGACTCGAATACGTGTTACGACACATTAATCTTTTTGGTCAACATTCCTAATCTTTATTGTCTTTTTTGTCAGTGAATCTAAATACATTAATGCTACTATTTTTTAATGAAGAAAAAATATATTAAAAAATAAAAAGAAAAAGGAAGAAAAAAATAGGAGAGTGGGAATTAGATCAAAACTTTCTCAATTATAAATGAATTAAAAAAAAAAAGACAATCCTAACTTATTTTTAACAAAATCATATCTTAAATCTAAATGAAAAGAGTCGATGTCTATTGAATTGTGTATTGTAGTTAAAAATTCACAGAAAGCAAGTTTTTTGCAATTTTTTCTGTCAATTTCCTATAATTTTTTTTGCCGATTCTGATTCTCAGTTAAAATCTTCGTGGATAATTATAAATCTACAAGTAATTCACAAATAAATCTGGAAAAATTAAAATCCGTAGCTAATTCCACAGTTAATATATTTCAAAAGAAATTTAAAAAAACATTAATTTTTCTATTCAATAATATAAGGTGATTTAGAAGTAACCAATACCTTTGCATAGAAAAATATTAATTTCATAGGATAACAAACTCAAAAATTTAATTATTCTATAAATTAATTTCATAGTAACATGAAGAATAATATAAGGAAAATTTAAAAAAAAAATATATGAATTTTCCTGTTGATTAATATTTATATAGAATAATATATTATTCTCAAAAAAATTAATTTCTCAACATAAAGAACAAACTCAAAATTCTCAAGAATAATTAATTTTTTCTGACTTAATTAATTAACTTAATCAACTTTTATGTTAATTAATTAAACATTCATTCCATGTTCCATATTTCATTGAGTTTTGATATAGGTTAATACTCCACGCAGATTTGCACAAGACTTCGGTTTATTTTTTTGTTATTGGTTTTGTCTACCTGTTGGAAGTTTTATCTTATGCAGGGATCTTTACTCGATATCTCGGTTTTTTATCAGACATCTTGAGCCTTTATCTGACATTTTGAGCTAATCTGATACACTTTCTCAGTCGGTGATTTATTTTCACCTGATGAGCTTCATCCGTTCCCTTGAGTATTATCTGACGCATATTCTGTTACCATTTATTCTCGCCTCCTCCTGCGATTTATTCTCGCCTTTTACTGCGATTTATTCTCGCCTCTTGCTGCAATTTATTCTTCTCTGCAACAATTTATTTCCGCCTCCTACTACGATTTATTCTCGCCTCCTGTTGCGGTTTTTCCTCGCCTGCTGCTCAGTATATCCTTGGTTTATTATCTGCTTGTGGCTGTAAATCCAAAGGATGGGAACGCTATATTGACTTTATTATGTTAAGTACTGGTTTCTATCCGGTTAGACCGTTCTTTTACCTTTACCTTTTACTTTCCTGTACATAGGATAGTCTCTTAATCTTCTCCCATTCTTTAATTTTCAAAACCTTCTCATTTTTTTCAAAACCTTCTTGTTTTTTCAAACGGTAACCGCTTTCACAATAAACCTCGACTATGTCGAGCGACTTTTCAAACTTTTTTTTCTTAGTCAAATGCTAATCCTTCTAACCATATTCTAACCCTTTCAAAAAGACTAAAAAACATACAACCTCATTCAAACCTTTTTGTCCCCTCATGCACCTTTTCCCTTAAAACTTTTGAGTGATCAGACATGAGTCATGTATAATCGAGATGTTCTTCCTCTATCCCCATGGTTCTCGACTTCTCCACTTAATACTAGAGGCGTTCTCAAACCCTCTTTCATGTCGTTGTGTAGTCCATTATTCTTTATCATACCTTGTGGGCATTTAGACGAGTTTTCTCCTTTAAAAATGATGACTTGTCTCTTCATTTAAAATCAATCAACACACACAGTTTTAGTCTTTCTTAGGAAAACTATGAGTGCCCTGATCCTCTATTGCACGAAGGGAGTACGTAGGCACTAAAGGTTCGCAACCGCGGCAGGTGCAAAAGTTGTAAAAATATTTCTTTTCTCTTCTCCACAATCTATTTCTTACATATCTTTTTTTATATCCATACACAGATTTTCAAAGAGGTTCCTGCGAAGTACCATAGATGTTTAGGGTGCTTAAAACTTTCCCTTTGCATAACTAGCCTTCATACCTTGATCTCTATTTTATTTTAGATTTTGTTCGCTTTTTCTCATTTCCTTTTAGAAACAATAAAGTGCGGTGGCGACTTTCACTAATTATGAATTAAGTCAATTTAATGGCTTAGACTCAATTTTTTTGCCGCTACACTTGAGACCGGCATGTTTCGATCATTTCAGTTCAATTAAAGATGAAAACTTGATATTTTCGATGAGTGATGCACAACTATGACATAAGATTGAAACATCATGTAGATAATAATTTGGCTTTAAATAAAAGATACCCTAATGTGATAATTGTTTGGGCTTAATGGTAATTAAGTGAAAGGGATTTTATTTTGAAATTGAAAATAAAATTCAAATCACCCATCTCATTCTTTATCATAGTTGTGCCTATAAAACGATCTGCCTATAAAATAGCAACCTTTAGAAAATGAATGTATCATTTATTCACTATTTGTAGTTTTCTAACAAACAAACAAAAATGGTAACTTCGTCATCAAGGATACAATAAAGAAAAAGGAAGAGAGAAGAAAAAATTCAAATCAAGAATCAAGAATCCAATGAAAATCGACATCATAGATCCAATTACCGTTTGCTACTCTTAATAGAATTTGAACTAACAGAACAATGATACTAGGAGAGAGAGGAAAAATCAAAACTCGAAAAACTTTATAAATATGTTGTGTTTTAGTCTAAATTTGTGTAAAATAACATTTATCTTTATGAAAATTGAACTATACAGTTGAGATGGTAACATTTATATGAGAAATAATAACTACAAGTGTAAAAGTGCAAAATTTACATGTAAAAAAACTCTTTTAATGATTTCACTGTGTCTTTGTTTCTGATTTATTACTATGTTCATCTGCTTGAGCATGAATGTTGTTTCTTAACTCTTCAAAAGTCTTCATGCTCTCAATATCAAAGCCTCCTGCAAACTGAAAGCAGTGCAAGAGATTTTGCAGGCTTTAGCATGATATTATTGCAAGACACGACGTTAGTATCATGTATCATCATTGCACAAAGTTACCTGATGAACGCGGAAAGCAAAGCGCACACCTTGCAGAATTAAAAACTCTCTTGTCGCAGTCGGTTCTGTATCAGGTCCGGATAGTTTAACAAGTTCAGATGCAATGCGCTTCATGTACTTGTTTGCAAGTTGAATAGAAGAAAGCTTGATCTGCAAGTAATCGGTAGCAACTACTTAGTGACCATTTGTTACAACTAAACACAATCTAGAATCAATACAAACTCAATGTGAACTAAAACTGTTTTAAGATTAGAATACCTTGCCCACAACTCCCGAATCGAATAGCCAATTTACCGGTACTCCAAACTCCTTGTACCGTGAAATGGCAAACTCTCTTGTCCGTAAGAGCGCATGTACACTTTGCTCTAATCTACAACCAAGAAATGTCAAACTACATTAGTATATGTCATGTTCTATATTTGTAACTTGCGAAGTCGGAATCTATCAACCGCATTAAATCGTATATCAAGAAACAAATTACATTCCTTTACGAGCAAGTCACAGATTCGTAAGTAAGTATATATGGTACAAATAACTGTAACATATAAAAAAGATGCTTACGTTTCAAGCAATGAGTACATTTTCTGCAAAGCAGCATCACATAGGAGTTCAGGATCATCGGTGAAGGTGGAGAGTTGATTCTCTAATTTCATCAGATCTTGATATTCAAAAGATGCTTCCCGTAGTGCATCTGCTTTACTTTCAGGCCAGTCGAAGTGTTTGAGAACAGCTTGTTCATCAATCTAATATAAGAAATAAAAAAGAAATGAGTATAACGCAAAAATCAATGTACCAACTTCCACGATTTCTCCTAATATCTACAAAATGAATGAATTAGTTTTGAAGCATTTGTAATTCGGTAATGGAGGAGAAATAACACTTAAAAGGCTAACCAGGAATGAGAGCTCCTCATCTAGCCAGTTCACAAAAGCAACTACATCTTCAATCTTAGAAAACGTGGCTGCTCGAACTTCAGTTGCCAAGGACATAACAAAATCACCTTGTGTTTCTACATCAACTTTCACCTATACCCATTACAAAAAATCTAAATTTGCAATGAATGAAATGCTAAGATTCTAAATAAAATACAACAGAAGGAGAATCTTAACACTTACAGCTAAGAGAAAAGATGATCTATTCTCAATTTCTCCAATCATGTTGTTCCTAGCATCAGCTATGTTACTTGCCGAAGAAGTTAGTGATGAGGTATCCTTCTTTGCTTCCCGTTTCATCAAAGATTGATAAAATTCAACAAGCTCAGGAGCCCTTTTAACTTTATCATCACCTAATGATCCTTTATGTAGACTTCCTGGTGGTGGCGGCAATGGTGGAGAAGTCACGGAGGGTGCATATGGTATTCCATTGGAAGAATTTGAAACAGGAGCACCATCAGATGGTTTAGGAGGTGGCCGAGGTACCCTTGGAGGCCTAATCTCAACGTGGAAAAGTTTTGGTTGCAAGGATACCAGTCTCTCTTGTTTAGCCTCGGTCATATCAGGATTTGAATTGTCACCAAACTTCTGCACTCGTGCTTTCTCGGCCTTTTCCTTAAGTTGCTTCTCCCTTGCCAATGCCAATTTATGGAGGTCTTTATATGCAGGATACTTTTCATCCATAGACCTGTCAACTGACTTAGACATCAATTGGAATGACGCCGAAACAGTATCCAGAATGTCATCACTCGATGAAACTTTTCTCAAGCTTGGAAGAGATGGAGTTTCAGGAGAACGAGTAGGTTCGTGTTCCTTCCTCCCGAAAGTAGTGATCGCTACCGCATCATGAGCACTCCTTAGCATCAGGGATTCGAGTGTATTCCTCGGTCTATAGCTCGTAGTCACCCTGCAAGGAGATCCTATTGAAAGAGGTCTAGTTGGTGATGAAAGAGCACTTGAATAATCTTTGTATTTATTCCATTTCTTCAACTTTTGGATTAACCTAGACTTCTTGCTAAGATTGCTATATTTGTAACAAGGACTATCGATAGATTCATTGTCCTCATGATCCTCACTGCCTGGTGAAGTGTGACCATGTGAGAAGTTGCTTTCAAGATCAGTTTCACATTGCTCGCGCTCTGATCCGGCGTATTCTAGCATTAGCTGTTTAGCCTTCTCTTGTGATTTCGGGCTGAGACTGTTGTTTAGATCACATGCCGATGATTTTCCTATAGGGGCCTTGTAATTTCTGAGTTCATATCTCAAACATGCGTTGACCCAACGAAGGTATACAACCTCTTCAACTTCACTGAACCTATTCATCTGGAGTCCTTCCACTTGCTTTTGCAGGTCTTCATTTGCATGCCTTAACCTACCAACTTCGATTTTCATCTCGGGAACCGTTTCGTTCTGTAATTCAAGGCAAAGCATCTTAAGACTAAACTACACACATTAATTGTAGAAGGAACAAATCGAATACATATCAATTACAGGACTCTAACCTCAGTCAAACTAGAGTGTTCTGCGATTCTAGACTCAGCAGCATTGAGACTAACACTTAATTCTCGCTTCTCGTGTTGAAGCTCTTTGTTTCGTCTCTTAAGCTCCACAACTTCAATGTCTAATTCACTCACATGTTTCAGTTTCTTTTCGATCTCAGCATCTTTTTTCGCAACCTCTTCTTCTTTTGTTTGTAGACCAGAAACTTTTTGTTTAAGCAACAACAACTGGCCTTTTGTCTGGTTAGCAGCTACGCGTATCTGCGTTTGCAGCTCCTTGATCTTGTTCCTAGCAGCCTCGAGTTCTCTATTTGCGGAAGCTTCATGCGAGACCTCTTTTTGAAGTTTATCGTTCTCTTCCTGCAAGGACTTAATCGTCATACGAAGCATATCGATTTCTACGGTTTTAATTCTTAACTTCCTTTGTAACTCTTCGGTGTCTACAACCTGCTCCTTCAAACCATAATACTCAAGCAACACACTTTCAAGACTCGCTTCCCTCTCCTCCAGTTCCTTGACTACATCTTGCAACCGTTCTAATTCAGTACCGGATTTTTCCATTTCGGTTTCTTTATCTCCGTCTTTCATGGCCTCATTGATCTTGCCACCGAGTAACGGAAACTCAATCTGCTCAGATAGAAGGCTTTCAAATTCAGATAGACTATCATCGTCAAAATCATTACAAAGATTGATCATGCTGCTAATTAACTTAACCTCCTCTTCTTGATCTTCTTCTTCCATCTACAATGTCAAAACATATTGCAAAAGGTAAAGAAAAATTCAGACAAATAATCATAATTCATAACCCTAAAACCAGAATAAAACTTGATAATTTTCATCTAATTATACTTTACCTCACCATTAGAAGAACAAATAGAATGCTTCTGTTCTAAACCCTCATCTTGATGTTCCCTAATCCTTGCTTCACCGCGATCTTAACGAAGACGAACATAAAGGGTCAACTTTATTACATAGAATTATCCATACATATGAATCAAGTTAAGAACTTTTTGCTTATTAACAAACTGAAAAATCAAAATTGTGAATTATCAAAAGTACCTGATTTTGATCCATTCACATTCTGCTGAAATGTATAGGCTGCAACTGAAGCAGCTACAAGGATTCCTAACCTAGCTATCATGAAACTATAAGGCAAATCAAAATCCTAACTAAGACAATTCTCCAAACCGTTGCTGCTTTGAAAATGGAACCACAGTGACCCAAAATCCACAACATCTATATGAAAAAGCCAAATTTGGAAACTTCATTAACATATAGAATCTATAGGAAATTTCCAAACTTTCAACTTCACCACTAAAAACATGTTCATAGTTAAAGACAAAATACCAAAAATAACAAATGGGTCTAGAAGATCTGGTGAGAGAAGTGAGTTTTTATAGTTGCATTTAAAGACAAGAGAGGAAAAACAGTTATTGAAATTTGAAAATAACCTTGTACTGTAGTTCACTAGAAAAAGACAGGTTTGTTTCCTCGTTTTAAGGTAAATCCAATTTAATTGGTTAGTTCATGTTTTTTTCTCCATCATTTTCTTTTGATGCCTTTGTCTTTTCGTTCTCCTAATAATCTTGAGGTTATTTATTTATTTATTTTTATGCTCAAAATTCAATTAAGCCTTTTTTGAAAGGAAATTCAACCAATGTTATTATTATTGTTGTTATTTATAAGCTCCCAAAGAGTCTAATGTTTTGATTATTTTTATTTATGTTCTTCATTCACCTCTTCAATTATGCGAAATGTAGATTTTATAAAGAAAAAAGAAATGTAAAAATGTGATGAGGCTTGCATACAAAAATATTTTACTTTTATTTTGATGATAACCAAAAAATATTTCCTATGCTTCTCTAATATTTTATGAATTCTCAATAATTATTCTTTTTCTAATAACTATATTTTATATTCATTAGATTTTTTAATATTCGATTTAAGTTTGCATCTAATTTCAAGCTCCACATTATCGACAATATTAATATAATTTTCTAAGTGGTGAGATATAATTTGTAATCTTGTCTTAGTGAGATATAATTTGTTTCGTGATCCAACGGTTTATACTGTTCTTGGTACACTTATAATCAGGTGTTTTGCTCGAGTAGTTTCATCCATGTGTCATTGGCACTAGAACATTCCTTTGATGACATTCTCATGATGTCTTTAGGGTGATGTCGTTTTTCTCATCAATAGTTATTTCTTTATGTTTCTATGGCCCTTTTTTATGAGGTCAAAATCGGTTTGGACTTTAGCCATGAGCCACTATCTACTGGCATGTGGAGCATTGAGTTGATCTCACCTTGATCTTGGCCTAGTGGAATCAGGTTAGGGCTTATAAATCTTCATGTTACTTTGTGCTAAGGGAATCGTTTTATATTTTTTTCTGCTATTTATTTCATCCTCAATGTGACTCCTCAATTATTATTTTCTTGGTATCTCGCCACGTGATAACCTAGGTTTAATGATACTTTTCTACTTGTTTTTATTTTCAAATTTCTTAAGATCATCAAGGGTGGCTTGTTGTATTTTGTAACCACTCTCAAGATTTTCGCTTCGCTTCATTCATCTTCTCCAACTAGTTACTTTGATTTACTCTACTCTTATTGTTTGTTAATTTTGGGGGTAGGATGGTGATTGTGTGAGATTGTTCTCCTCATCTTATCTTCTTATTTTTTTATCCCTATGTAAATGAAATCTAGTGAGAGAACGCCTTCAATCTATCCTAATATGTTTATGAGGTGGGAAGCCCTTCTAGTTCCTGGAAGGTTGTAGTTTCCTCCTTTACTTATAAGATTTGTCAAAGCTTACCCCACCCCACATTTCCAATGTTCGGCATGGTTTTCAAATATATTGGTTTCTTTCTTCCTTTCACTTCTTTCAAATGAGAGGTTTTTTGCTACTTGGTTAAGGATCCTTCCAGCTACATCCTAGTTGTTGGAATTTCTGAGAATCTTTCAATTAGTGTTCTAGTATTTGGATGAAGCGGTTTATTTTAAAATATTCTTCAATGTTTTACATGTTAATTATGAATGCACTTCTTCACCCGTTAACCTGGTACACGTCAAACAATATTTAAGTTTGTTAGAACCATTTACTGACTCTTTGAAGAACTCCAAGTATTGCATCATGGTTATCGCACCAATCACCTTGGTTCATATTCCAATTTTCTGACCAGGAAAGGGAGTCTCCCAATTATGTATGTGATCCCAGATTTTTGAGGTGTTGGAGTAAAGATTTCTTTGGTCAGGATAAATATAATATTTCTTTCACATTATCATATCTTTTATAAGGAGGGAGAGAGAGAGAGAGAGAGAGAGAGAGAGAGAGATTATCGAGTGGCTAACCAGCCTCTGATTTTAGTTGGAGGTTGAGAGGAAACTGATAATCTGATCTGTTTGTTTGCACATCTTTTTACCTTTCTTGTGTATTTGAACCATTATCATCTTGAATTGGCTATTAATGTTGTTCCTATTATTCCACATATAAGGGCCTATTATATAAAGCTTAAGGCTTAGAGAAAAATTTGTGACCTGATAGAGAAAAAGATTGAAGAGGTGAAGGCTCTATGAAAGGGTTAGAATTATGGCAAAGAAAAGGGTCATCAATTATAGTGGAGGATGTGGTGATTCTCTCATATTTAGAATGGTCCTCCAATTATCAAGGATATAAAGAACTCCTAATTTTTTGTCATAAAAAGTGGAATCTCTTCCCAATTTTTTTTAGTTACTTTCCAACTTTCATTGAAGAGTTTTTTGGGTTGATTCGTAAAGCAGACTCCAAAATATGCATAGTTGTGGTCTTAAGGTTTCCAATAAATCCTGAATTTTCTTCCTCATTTTGGCTAAAATTCTAACACTGGTCAAATCAATGCTCATGGCATATAACGAACTTATGACTAAGGAGGAGAGAATTAGGTCCAAGTTTGATGCTTTGGAGGAGGAGATGAAATAGGCTAACCTAGTCAAAGATACCTTGACAAAGGAAGTAAAAGTAACTATGTAAAGGGATAAGGATGTCAAGGGCAAGTTGGTGGATGCTCTGAATTATTTGAAGGATATAAAGGAAAAGCTTTCCTCATTGTGAGAAAAACTATATCTTTCATCATTTATTGGTAAGTTTCTTTGACAGTTTTGAGGTCGGAGGGAATGACGTTGTAGCCGAAGTATTATTTGTATGTCATTGTGAGATTTTTGTTCTGTTTTAGAGGACACATTGGTACCTGATTGTATATTGAATATGCCCCGTATGAAAGACAAGAGCTTAAACCCTGATGAATTATCAATGAGTCAGTCAATGTTGGGGAACGAATAAGAATTCTTCGGGCATGCCCTGTATAGATTTGAATAATTGATACACATGTGTCACTTATTTTTGGAATTTTTATCAGTACTACATTGGCTATGCAAGTAGTGTTTTTTTCCTCTTTTATGAATCCTTCCTTGAGAAGCTTGTCTACGACCTTCTTTGTGGCTTCAGCCTTTTCTGGAAACTTCTTTTGTCTATGTTGGGCTACGTAAGGTACGTCTTCCTAGAGGAACGGAGTTTGGCATGCTACCTTTGTATTAAGGTTGGGCATTTCTTTTTATGTCCATGTGAATAACTCATGGTATTTATTCAAGCATTTCTTAAATTTTATCATACTGGTTCTTGTAGGTTTTTCCTTATCTTGATAGTCTTATAAGGGTTTCCCTTTACATAGACAGTGATGGATTTGTCGATGGGATCGAATCTACGTGTTTTCACTTGTATCTTAGAGGATTCAACTTCATCATTGTCTTTCAGGATCACATCTTCTAACCAAGGGTCCAACTCTAGTGCCTCTTCGGACTCACTAGTAAGCCCATGGTTCCTCAAGAGGGCTAAAAATAATGCTCTAATTAAGACTAGGTTGTCTTTAAAAATCATAATTTGATCTACCAGAGTGTGGAACTTCATGTTTAAATGAGCGTTTGGCAAAACAGCCCTAAGCCAGCGAGGGAGGGTTGTCCTAGAATTCCATTATAGACAGAGACACAATCTACAACCAGGAACTTTACTTTAATTATTCTCATTGTGTATCTAGTCTCAAAGTCCATAGGAAGATCCACATATCATAGTGTTATCACGATTGTTTCATCAAAATGCTATAGGTTTTCACCGTAATATGGTTATAGAGTGTGATGGAGGTTTAGCTTCTAGTATGCTTCTACATATATGACATTGTCATAACTCTCTTAATCTAGTAACATGTGTTGGACATATTGCCCCAACATTTTTACCTTAATGAGGTGGGGATTCGATGGTTAGGAATCTTGTTGGGCCACTATTTATCATAGAAAGAGAGCGGGAGAATCCCGCTCATCCGAGAGTCTCTATGAGGTGGTTAGTTTTCTGTGAGGATGTGGCAATCACTAATTGGTCTAAGTATGTTGTCCAAAATGTGACACAAGTTATAGCTATTTTCCTTGACTAAGGTAATACCTCATTTTCTATGTTGGTAATTGAACACTATCTTTGGTCATCCACCGGATCAAGTAGCTCTCAGGGATCCTTACATTAAAGTATCAGGTTCTCATTTATCTTAAATAATAAGGAAAGAAAACATGTGTATACATTATTTCCCATAGACGGCGTTAACGAATCACCCTGACCAAAATATTTTAGTATTGTATTTAGTATGGATTGGTTGAATTGAGAAGTGCGCTCCAATGATTGTCTTATTAGTACCTGATGGAATTGATGTTGGGAGAGAGATCATGGGGCAGTACCTCCAAAAAAGTCACGTTGTCGACGCCCAAGATAGTGATTGATTCTATCATGGCAAAAATACTTTTATGCTTTTTATGAGTGTATACTTGATAAGATATTTGTAGTCGTTCTATATAGGGATTCTTCTGAGGCTTCTCGTCCTCCGGTCTTTAATTTAATTATCCACATTTTCAAGTGGCGAGGTATAATTTGTTTTGTGATCCAGCATTCCACACCCTTCTTAGTATTGTGATATGGTGTTTTGCTATAGTTGATCCATGGATGTGCCACGGGTTCTAGAATGTTCCTTTCGTGACATTATTATTACGCTTTCATGGTTACTTCATTTTTATAACCAATCATTATTTCTTCATGTTTGTATGACCCTTTCCATATAGGATTGGGATCGATCTGAGTTTTAGCGATGATCCACTATTTGTGGGCTTGTAGAGCGTTAGGTCGATCTCACCTTTATTTTTTATCCCAATAGAAATAAAATAAATTTATATTAGAAAACTTTAAATTCATTTAATTCAAACTGTAAAAATATTTATACTACTAATTTATATCCATTAAATAAATAAAAAAGAAAAAAATAATTTAAAATAATTTAAAATTATTATTAATTCAAATTTAGAAAATATTATGTTAGATTAGATAGTCATAACACATCTTTCTTTTACATGATTGTCATTGTAAAAGAAATAAAATCAACAATATCACTTTGTCTTCTAGTAAATGATGCATGACAATGATACTTTATGTATTGATGATTTAAGCTATTTTTAAATTTTGTTTTGTACAAGGGTCATCTAATTGCCTCTCATGTAGCCTCTAACACTTTCTCTTTGAATTTTGACCAAAAGAATACTTGCATAGTCACAGTTACAAAGCAATATGTCTATCAGGCTCTTATGAGCATGAAATTCTATAAAGTATTTGGTTTGGATTGCTTCCAAACTATTTTTTTAATATTTTGGGACAATATTGGAAATGATATTTCAAACTTTGTGAGATATAATTTTGATAAAGGTTACATGGATTCTCAAGTGACTTAGTCTCTTGTGATTCTGATTTTGAAAGTTGGTAACACCACTTTTGTTTAATGGAAATTATTTTCGCGTCAAAAAAAAACTTATGTAATATCAAGGTGTAAATGTGTCTCCTACATAGCATTATTGTGTTAGAAATTTGAAATAACTCAAACATTGATTATTCTTTTTCCCGCAAATTATATCAATTTGGCATGGGTGTGACTTTTCAGATATTCCTTCTAGATTTCTTGAAATTGATAATTTGAACTTCTGAAAATCTATACAAGTGGAGCATTTGGTGAATAAGAAATAAACTTTTGGTTGAGAATTTTTCCCGTCACCCCAATTGTACTTGAGACCCCTTATTTTGAATGAAAGTCAATTTTGTCCAAGCCTTCTTCATTGTTGAAATTTCTGGTACATCCTGTATTTTTTTAAAATTTGGACGATACCGAAAATTTGAGAGCGCTACCAGTTTTTTTCGCAATTACAAGTAAGTTTTCGGTACTTTTGTTAAAATTTCAAGTATTTTGTACCGTTTTTTTCGAAAATTCCAGTATCACCTACCGTAGGTTCCAAAATATCCAGTATTTTCTCCCAGAAATTTCAAAATTTACGATATTTTTCATTGATGCTCATACCGGAAATTTCAAAATTTCCGGTATGCCAAAAATACCGGAAATTTTGAAATTTCTAGTATTTTCTATTTTTTTCAAAAAATTCTTATTTATCATGTTTCTTGACTTTGTTTGCAGTGAGGACTAGAGGCAGAGATTGTTCTATTTCAGGCAGGACTACTGATCGAGTTGATGTTGTGACTCGAGCAGTAGATGAGGCATAGGCCTCTGAGGCGTAGGGTGATCACCGTCGTTCGACGGGTTTTCACCAGAAACGGATGGCTGAGCAGGCCGCGACGGGGTTTCGTGCACCTCGTCGACGGATTGTCATACCTTCTACGGCAATTGTGGAGCAGGTAGTTGTACCGGAGCCGGTGGTTCAGGCGCCGATTGCTGAGGAGCGGGTTACGGAGGTGGTACAAGAGCCTGTACAGGAGGTGGTGCGGGAGCCTGTGCAGGACGTGGTTTCGGAGGTGGTGCCGGAGGTGGTTCAAGAGGTGGTGCCAGAGGTGGTGTCGAAGGTGATTTCGGAGGTGGTTCGGCGATGGTGCAGTCGGCAGAGCAGTTCAGATACGCACACCACGACAGGTCCATCTGAGCCATCAGTGTGTACTGATGGTGGTTTCCCTGGAGGACCTTGTGACAGGTCTGTCTTGACAGGTTATACTGACCATGTCGCGTATAGGATATGGCAGGGTGATGTAAGTATTATTGGTTTGGTTTAACGTTTAATGTTTTATTTGTATTACACTGTTTGATGTATACTAATTTGTTGTAATTGTGTTGTTTTATTTTAGGAGCGTCCTACTTTGAAGGTCACTTCTCATGGGTCGAAGTTGAAGAACTTCCCCGAGACTCTAATGTCTGAGCAGGTGAGGAGGATAGTTAAGGAGTTCAGACTTGAGGACTTTGCTGGATGTTCATTGACGATGTTGGACGCCCCCTTGCTATCAGCTTTTGTTAAGAGGTAGAACCTAGAGACATCTTCCTTCCATCTTCCATTTGGGGAGATGACAGTCACTTTGGATGACGTGGATGCTCTGTTCCACCTACCGATAGCTGGTATATTTTTCACACCAGTTCATAGGGATCAGACGACAGCGGTGCGCATGGTTGTGGATGCGTTTGAGGTGGATGATGCGGAGGTCCTACAGGAGTTTGGCGAGACTCGGGGATTTCACCTCCGCATGTCTTGGTTGAGGACTATGTATAAGGCGTTGGTGGAGGCACATAGGTTTCAGTCTGCCGCTAGGACGTACATGCTACATTTGATGGCATGTACTCTCTTTGCAGACAAGTCTAGAGTGTACATTAATGTTAGTTACCTGTCTCTATTCATCGCCCTGGACAGTCCCACTTGGGCTTGGGGAGTGGCGGCACTGACGATGTTGTACACGGTGCTTGATGTTGTTTCTCATCCTGATACCAGACAACTTGCTGGTTATCTTAGCCTGTTGCAGGTATATTATAAATTATTAGATGTTTTTTTAATAATTATTAGGTTTTCGTATAATAATTTATTTACCCTTATTTATGTAGTGTTGGATATACGAGCATTTCCCTCACATCTGTGACAGGAGGATCCAGTGAATGGCAGCCAGAGATCCACGTGCGAAAAGGTGGAAGGCCAGACAAAGGCATCCTGGAGGTTTGACTGAGTACAGGAGGAGGCTGGATGCTCTGAACCTGGACGATGTCATCTGGACACCATACACGGCCCATCGCCGTCGCCATCCTTTTAAGGTATCCACTTTATATTCAGGGCATATCAAGTGGGAGGGCTATGTGGCTAGGCTCTTTCCTGAGCGGTGTCTACGGTAGTATGGTTATGTCTAGGGCATCTCACGGGCGGTACCACGCGCCCCTGACGGTGGCATTGATTGGTGGTTTCAGAACCACATCTGATGTCTTGGGGCCTTCAGGTACCAAAGATTCTTCTGATCCACCACCACCACCACCATCTCCTCCTCCAGCAACTGACCAGGACACCCGCCTACAGCTCATTGCAGTTGCATTAGATAACATCATGGGGATGTTGAACCCCGATGGTGAGGCGTATCAGGGGTTAGCTAGGTTGGCCGACATTTCCCGTGGAGGGCCTATGTAGATTTTTCTTTGTATTATTATATTATATGTATATGTTGTGACAAACTGATATCTAGTTTATTGCATAATTTTTTTAACTAATACTTCTTCTTTCGATTACATAAAGAAAACAAAATAACATAAATAAGAAACTCGAATAAGTTAAGAAACATCAGATGACAAACAAAAAAAAATAAACAGTACTCTGATACATGAAAACCTAGGAACTACTGGATTCAGATTCATCTGGATGTTTTAGACACTTCATTATGTCGTCAACAGATCTTCGGATCTCCGCGTCCAACTCGATTGGACCTTTGGTTATCCTACGACGAAATGATTTCCACATGGCCTTCACATCTTCATCATTCTTCAGCTCGATTAGGTTGTATTTCACCTAACCATCTGTACCAATGTAATCCTCTCGAAACTCGATCTTTGTCACCCTTCTGTTCTCATAATCGGGCAACAAATCGTTCAACGTTTCCTTCAACACGGCGAAGTACTCAGATCCATCTGGGAGCTTGAACTCAACGGCAGGTTTGCGGTTGTTGTAATACACTTTTGCCTTAATCGAATATTGAGAAAGAGGCATGTTGTTGAGATGTGATACATTATAACCCTAAAACTCATATTTATACAAATTGTTATGCGTTCTAGACCACACAAAAGTGTCGGTGCAATCTGAATCCTTCAAAAGTGTCGGCAAAATCTCAACCGTTGAAAAAAACAAGTTAATGAAACATACCAGAAATTTCAGACTTTTGCGAAATTTCTGATATACCGGAAATTTCAAAAAAATCGGTATACCGGAAATTTCAAAAACACTTCCGTATTTTTGGCACATACCGTAAATTTTGATCAATTTAAAATTTTCGGTATACCGAATTTTTTGAAATAATCCTCCCGAAATTTGACATAAATCGAAAATGTACCAAAAAATTTAAATTAGTCTATCGAAAATTTCGTCTGAGAATTTCTTTATAAATTATTAAAGATAAAATCGAAATTTAAAAATTTAAAGGATACCAGAAATAATTTTAGAGATGGCAGGGAAAAGTTCTCCTTGAAAGAATACATTCGTGGTTAATGTTTACAATTGCTTTACTTTTTCATAGCATCACATATCATATATCACAGTGAGTATTACTAAAATTTATCTCCCTCTCTGCAACATACAAAGGAGTTGTGTTAGCAACATCGTGACAATGATATTTGTGTTCTAAATATTTATAATGGTGCATTAATAAACATGAGACGAGTAGGTTATAGTGGTATGATATCAACGTAACACATTGTCTCATTTTATTTTTATATCTACAATTAGTTTTTAAGTTTACATTGATATTTTAACATATATTTAATGAACTATTAGATTAAAAAAAATTTGCAGTACTTTATTTTTATATTTGTATCTATTTATTTAGTCACTACATTTCATTTAGTATGATAACAAAAAGATAGTATGATTCTCGCTATAGCGTATATTTTTAAATTATAGAAGATCTAATTTGTCTGATTTGTGAAGATAAATGATTTTAAAGGCAAGTGACTCCAGCTCAAGGACAAGTTGTTACATTGTCACATATATAAAAAAAAAAATTGATATAAAATAAATAATAACATACTTTTTATATGATTGGTCGATCATCCAACCTCCATCCAACTTAGCATGTGATTAAGACACCAGCTTGGCAAATGGTAATGCATATAATAACTTCATTTTTTATCTACAAAAGATAAAAGAACCCTGTAAGGGTGAAGCGCATCCCATGAAAATTCTAAAACACTCTTTAAAAAATAATCAAAAATATATTTTTAGTACACACTATTTTTTAAAATATTTGAGTAGAACCGAAAATATATTTCATGTATGCTCTATATTTTAAAATATTTGAGTGAAAATTAAAAATATATTTTCAATTTCATACTAACGGTGCGTTTGTTTTCACGGCATCAATAGTGAAAAAACGTGCTTTTGGAAGAAATTAGGATTTAGAGTGTTTAGGAACCACGGCAAATATGCATTGGGACGCGGGAATGAAAGAGAAAAAGTGGTTTTAAATATATGTTAAATAATATAATATTAAGAATTTATTTTAAATTTAGTTTCACATACACGTCTTATTTAAAATTATATACAATTTAAAACTAAAAATATACTTCAGATTTACACTCAACCTTTGTCAATGTAATTTGCATGATATAAAGTACTAACCGAAAATATATTTCCGAATTCCAAAAATAATTTGAAATTTTCGGTCGGATGAATAGAAAAGGTCATATAATTGGTTAAAGAAATTCACGTTTTTTATTCTTATTCTTTCCTCAAAAGACAAAAACACAAAAAGGTTACACAATCATTCTTTCTCTTTTCTTTTGCCTTTTTCTGATACTAAAATTCTTATACGGAGTTTAAATTTGATAACAATCATGTAGACCCAAACGAAAACAAAATATCAATCAGTCATGCTCAAATTTCAAATTCAAAATATAAAGAGTTATAAATATTCTAATTATAATTTTTCAGTTTCTATTATTATTTAAATTTAATTTGCATTGTCAAAAAAAGTAGCTGCTTAAAGCTGTAAAATATTTTTGCACATGCATTCAATAATGTATTACCATATCATATTGTGAATGGGCAATTTGTGTAATTTCATAAATGGTATCAAATTTTTTATATAGAAAGTTTATTTGACGAATGAAAAAAAAAACATGCTAGCAAATTTTTACTCACCTATGGTTTAATTATTACCGGTGTAGATTAATTAAATATTTGAGTACTCACCTATAAGATAAAATAAAAGTACTTACCGAGTTCGATTCCTATAATACCTAGCGTTTGGACTGAGTAGCAAATGAGTCTCTTGTAAATGACGATATTTGGGAAATACCGAATTCAATTCTTGGCAGAAACAACATTTGGCCAGTGCACGTGCCTCCGTAGCATGAGTCAGAGTAATCCATCTACTTTGTAAATTGGAACCGGTGCGTAAGCAAAAAAATAAATAAAAATACTTACCTATCAGTAGGATACCAAAACAGATTCGGTTTGTTAGACAAACTTGTTTTGTCTGCACTAAAACATAATCCCTCCGTGTCATATTATAAGCAAAAGTTATTTTTTGAGTTTATTGAATATTTTTTGGGACGGAACAAGATAAGAATTTAGACTGTCACCCTCTAACGTATAAATTTTACGTGTTTGTGCATTTAAATAAATTTTTACATTTTAAAATTTTAAAGTTGTAATGCCGCGGACTTTTAGCAGGGCAGGACTAAGTTTTAAGTCCACATGTTCAATCTTCAATTATATACGTCCACTCTATTCAATGTTTTTCGAATTTTTGCTAGACAGACTTAAACGGAACAAATTTACCACTTTGTTCAATGTTTTTCAAACTTTTGTTAGACAGAATTAAACGGAATAATATATTTAGATCGACTAAATAATTATCCAATAAATCTAAAAATTGAAAATTCTTATAAAAGTTAATGGAGGGACTATGTTTGTTGCCCATATTTAACATGTTTCTTGCCAGTGATCTTGCCAATACTTGAGGAGAATGCAGAATCAAAATCATTAGAATAGCAATTTGACTCAAGCCTTTTATTAAAAAAATTAATAATCTAGTCATTTGACCATAGTTTATAGCAATGGGAAAATATTCCTAAAGTTTTCTCAAGTCATGTTTGCCTACCTAGGGGTGGGAAACAGTCGGCGGGCAAGCCCACCTCATTTAGGCTCGCCTCACAAATAGACATAGTTGAAGGTGCGGCATAAACCTTGGCACAACCATGAAGGCAGGGCAGAGCATTCATGTGGGCCTTGTACCATTTAAAGCTAAAAACTGCAACAACATAAATTGTTAATGCCCACATCCATAAAAGCCCACACAGGCAGACATACTGGAGGCACGGGCCTAAAACTTTGGTCCGCAACCACAAAAAAATGCACAACCGAGAAAAAATGCATTTCTAATACTATTAAATCTGATACTATCAACACACAAAAGTGGACATTTTTGTGTATATTGTGGTCCATAAAGATATACTTTTGTATATAAAATGCAAAAATCACCAAGCAATAGCATTTTGGTATAACTTTGGTAAAATAACTAATCGTTTTGAAACAAAAAACAAGACCACATTGATATAACTGCAAAACAAGGAACCATTTCCAAACAATCAAAATATTATACCAAATTGAAACACAACAAAGGTAAGGTATCAAAGTATAATTAAGTCTTAAAATTGTCACTTGCATTTACAATGCAAAACAATTTGACATGTCTCATAAATGGAAAACTTGCTGATTGCTTACATACACAAACAACATACCCCAAGAAACTTGTCTAGAATTTGTGCATTCCAGATGTATGAATATAGAAAATGGTAGAGAAACCTCTTTCCACCAAAACCAAAACCAGGTTCTTTTGGGCAAATAGGTGTCCGCATAACCCAAAAAACTGTCTAACTTATTCTATGACCAAACAAACAACAGAAATCACAACATTGAAGCATAGCCTCAATAAACGTTTAAAGTGGGTGGCTTGTCTTTTGTTCCTTACCTCCCTACCACCACAACTTAGCATTGCGGCGTCAGTCTAAAAACGACCACCAGACATGCCACGTCCACCTCTTCCTCTTCCACCACCATAGCCATACCCCCTTCCATAAAAACCACCACCTCGAGCACGTCCGCCACCGCCACCACGCCATGGACCACGGCCACCCCAGCCCCCACGATGCCTTGTAAAATCACCAAATGTCTGCATCATAAAAAATAAAAAAATAGAAGAATTAAACATCATCCCGCTACCTTCCCCGATAGAAGTTAACCCAAGGTGGTGATAACACATTACCTCGGTATCCATCTTGATTTGGTCTGAATATCTAATCCGTCCATTTTGTGGATCATTATTGAGTGAGTTGCAGGAGAGTGAGTCAAAGAAATCATCCTTGTTATAAACAGGCTGCGGAGACCATGAAGAACAGTCACATAGTGTGACAACATAAGCACATTTACATAAACAACTGACTGCTTTGAGTTACAGAGAAGTCTAAAAAAATTACCTTAACCTCCAAGTTTGATACATCACCGTCATCTTCATATTGACCGCCATCTTCATCACTGGCATTTTCTTCCCCGTCTTTCTTGTTACTTTTACCTAGGTGACCCCATACTTCATCCTTTTTGAACTTCTCATTCATTGCTGTGAAGTCAAAGTCCTCAGTGAATCTTTCAGCTGGGCGGAAACCCTGCAAAACATTAATTCAAGTTTCAATACCTAAACTGGATTGTCACATCAGCCTTAAATTCATCAGTGTAAGATAATCAAACTAGTGACAGAAATTACAACACCCTGCATGTTCTTTTTTTCTTTTTATCTAATCTAAATTGATAACTCAATAAAAACACAAATATAAATACTTCAAGCAAATTTCATTTTTTTGACACAATGGTAAGTAAAAGTATTTGCAAATTTCAATATTCTAATATAACACAATCGTAAACTGGATTGTCACATCAGTCTTTAAAATTATCTACGTAAAAAATACCAAATTAGTGACAAAATGCATCCTGCATTTTCTTTTTAATTGTTATCTAATCTAAAATGCTAACGCGATAAAAATCGTGAAACAATAAATACTTCAAACAAATTTCATTCTTTTGACACAATGTGACAATAGTAAGTACAAGGATTTGTAAATTTTAATTTTGTAATCCGATTCGAGTGCCAACTTTAACTGAAAAATTTCTCAGCTTCCTTACTTACAAGAAACTAAAATTTTCCTGCTCCATCTTAAACAAAGTACTAGTAATAAAGTGAGCATTACCTGGATTCCCCTTCCTCTTCCACGTCCCCTGTAACCATAGCCATGAGGAGTTTGGCTAGAAGCTCCACCGGGCTGGAGGAAATGCATCCAAATGTTAGATCATGAGTCCAAAATCAAAAGACAAGATGAACAAAAGATTAATTAATATGATAAACTAGACATACATGCGCAGTCTATGTATGGGTAGTATACATGGTTAAACATATCTAAATGTAAGAACAGAAACAAGCTTACGAAAGCTCAATGGTTCATCAATCATCACAAACTCATGCATAATATATGGCAGTTAACCAACTAAACTATGAACCAATAAGGTCAAATCTACTTTAAAATCTCTCAAAAAGAATGAACAAATACAAAATGGCCAGAGAAATATCAGAAAAGTACGTGCAGGCTATCTTATAGACAAGGTGTAGCATACAGGATGGACGGTGAGCAGCTAGTCACAAATATGATATATCTATTTACACAAGTACAGGACTATATAAGGTTATATACCTACAAGCACCTATGAAACCAAAATTTGTGTAAGTGTCTGGGCATGTATAAAAAGAGAAAGCAAGAAAAGAATACCCTGTGAGTTGGCCGTGAAGTCACTGGCAAAGGAAGTATAGGTGGCTGGGACTCAGCAGCAACAGACACAGATGGCTCTGGAGGTGAAACAGATGATACTGGAACCACTTCAACATCCTTATGTTGTGTTTGCGAAGGCTTGGATGAAGCTACTACAGATTGCCCAGACTGCAATAATTGAGCTGGGGTTACCAGGGAAGGGATTCTGTGCGGATAGAATTCGAAGAGCCAACAATTGAAGGAGCCATCTGCTGGGGTACAGTTTGGTATGACAAACTTGGAGCTGAAATTGCATTAGATTTATTAGCCATTGATACAGCAGCACTCACATCGGGACCACCATTGGTAAAAGAAGCTAGAGATGACAAGTTAGCACCTAGTGTGACTGCAGGAAGGGACACAGCCGGTGCCTTGTTTGGAACTGATACTTGAAAAGTTTCAGGAGCTAGTGTGGCCAAAGGTGCTGGAGGTGAAATTGTTGGAAGATTTGATGGAGGTGCAGAAGTAGATGTTATATTAGGGGAACTAGTACCCACAGGGATGAAAGCAGAAGGAAATTCTGGAAAATTTGAAGGCCCTGTTGGCAAAGAAGGGCTAAAATTGGGATACTGCAATGGCTGCTGCATCGGTGAAGGCATGTGCTGCTGCAAAGATGAAGGCATGTGCTGCTGCAAAGATGAAGGCATAGGCTGCTGCATAGATGAAGGCATTGGCTGCTGCATAGATGAAGGCATTGGCTGCTGCATAGATGAAGGCATTGGCTGCTGCATAGATGAAGGCATGGATAAGCCAGGAGGAGGTCGTAGCAGAGATTGCTGATGTAACTGAGGAAGCCCATTTGGGGCGCCATAATATCCTTGCCAATACATTGGCATAGCAAGCCCACCACCATTTGCATTTGGAGAAGGGGATGAAGCTCCCCATGATACTACATTTCCTCCAGGTTGATACAAAGGCCCTTGAAAATTTGACCCTGGGTGTCCAAGCTGTGTTGTATGAGAACTGGCATCAGTCAAAGTTCCACTTGCAGCTGGTAAACTTGTAGATGGTGTGGCTAAGCGGGGATACTGAGACTGCAAGACAACTCCAGTAATTAGGGTATTAATACTTTTAAATGCTACATTTGTACTCTAAAAGGCTATCATGAACCTGAATAATAGCTGGGTCGGTATTTGTTGGTGCAGTAGGCTGGACAGGTGGAGAAGATTTCACCTGTAAATCCTGCAGAAACAAATATAGAAGATGTTTCAGCTTATCACATTCATATGAATTGCATATAAATTGAATACATCTTGTATCATTTAATAACAGAATTCATATGAATTGCATATAAATTAAATACATCTTGTATCAATTAATAACAAAATCCATATATGTAAAGCTGGATTCGCTTCCTTCTGCCTGTCATTATATCTACAGATATTAGATGTGATTTGCAGGCTTATACTAGGAAAAGGATCAAGATAGATAAATGCCATAAAACTTGCATAGACGACCAAATATTACAATGCTTTAAGGATGAAGCACTCCCCAAAAAAATATTGCAAAGAAATTAATGTCATTCTTTCTGAAGTAATTAGTAGCTATTTTGAAAAGGTGCTTGCATAAGTTCTGTAATTGTTACCTTGATGTCTGTTCCACGGAAGAGTATATACTCATAGACCTTGTCACCTGGCAGAATTTGTGGACCGTCCTTTTTCCTTCCTTCAGTTCCAAAAGAGCGCACTGCCACGCAACCCCAAAAAAAAAGTCACTCGCTCCACTAAGCGACCAAAAAAGATAGAAACGAGTTGTATAGCAACATAAAATTATGAAAATAATATAACTACAGAAAGTAGAGGTGTTTTTCTTATGGACTAGTAATTTTGATTTGACATAAAAATGACGAATCAAACAATTCATCAAAGAACTGAGCCAATCAAAGTAGATTTGATTCAAACTGATCAGGTTTCACCAAGCCATGTTCCTTTGAGAAAAAACCCAACTTCACAGTTTCAATTGCCCAGTTAACAAAACTAGTCCCGAAGTTCTAACAGAAACAATAAATTTAACAATTCCATATGAAAGAACAATCAGTGCTGTCATCGATGGCATAGAGTCAAAATCTTGACATACCAGCCCCTTTCGGGTGCCGTCATAGCAAATTATGGCGGAAAAAAACAGAAGAACAGTTGGCATTTAACATTGCGGCAAGCCCAAAAACTGTCACTGATATCTGCCATGGCGGGTATTCAATAACACTGAGAACAATAAGCATAGATCTTCATTAAAAAATGAGTTTGATTTGGTATCAGATTGACAAATGAAAACCAAATTGACGGCGCCGAACTTCATGCAAGGAAAACCAGACAGAACGATTTGGTTTTTAAGATTTAGGGAAGTTTTATTCAATTACAGAAACCCTACTTACGACCTCGTTATCACGTGCTGAAAAAAATAATATAGGGAAATTTTGTACGCTGGGCCCACCCTTTTAGAAAATATATATAAAAGTTCTTTCCTTTGGTGTTCTAAAATATATGCATGCTGTGTTTTTAAAGAAATAAGTACGATAATTCTTATCACCGCCGAAATTAAGTATCCATAATGGGAAAAAATGTGTAATTACGTGTTATCTTTCTTTAACAACTGATTAAATCATTTCGATAATAACATCGTTACGTTACTTCCATAAAAAAGAATTGATAAGTTGAAAAACATTGGAAGATTACTGCGATTGTTTTGGACGAAGCCAACACCACAAAAAGTCATTTAAAATGGAGCATAACACACTGTTATATTCAAACGGTCATTACTCCACGAGCAGAGTTTGAAAAACTATTACCATGACTGAACCTGCAACTGCTATATCATCAAGCAGAAACCATAAATGTCACAACAAGGATCATCAAGCAAATAGTGACACGCGGCAATAAAAGAGCGATCCACACTCATAAAATCACCAACCAGCACGAATAACACACAACGAAAGAATAACAAATCAAAACCCAAAACCTAAACAGAGTATCAAAGTGCTTCCAAACCACCTAAAACACACTGAACATTGCAGATAACAAACTTCATGAATACACAATCATATCAACATTCAATACAACACACAAGCATGAAGATCAACATTCAATACAACACACAAGCATGAAGATAAAACCATGGTGCAAGTGTGCTACGGAAGAAAAAAAATCCAAAACCCGTTTCATCTTTATACCACGAAACCCCAAAAAGTCAAAAGTTCAAGTCATTTCTGACCTCATCCAATCCACAAACCCCTGCCCCTCCAGATAAACATGTATATAAACAATCAAAAAAACTCAAACAAAAACCAAACAACAGACCCACAACCAAACAAAACCCTAGAAAAAAACATTATCCAGCAAAAACCACATTCACAGGCAACAATTCAAAACACAAACAACCAACAGAATCAGATATCATTCATCGATACACCAAATTACAAATCCAAACACAACCCCAAGTCACATACAACCAAACCCATTTCATACATCAACAGAAAATCCACAACAACAACAAATCCAGATCAATAAACAACAACAATAACTAATAAACAACAACATATGAAAGATCTACGAGAACGAGATAACGGGAGAACGAAAAACCGTACCATTTTTCAACCCAATACTGGATTCATCGGTATTGATGTTGTAGAGAACGCCCTCGTATCTGATCTCACTCTTGGATGTCAAACTGATCAAGCAACCAATGTAGGAATCGGCCGCGGAACTCGAACGAGAAGCGGTATCGGAAGCCATGACCTAGGAGGAATTGGAACCATACACTGTGGGTGTATCAGCTTTCAAAAACGGATACACAGGTTAGGGTTCAAGCGGTTGTTTGCGTGATGAGAGAGAGGGAGAGAAGGAGGAGAGAGAAAGAAAGAGATAGACTCGAAAGTAGTGAAAGAAAGAGTGTATGAGTGAGGAATAAAAACAAAAATATCTTATGTCACGTTATTTATACAACAAAATTATTATACTTAACCTATGGTTAAGGATTTTTCTTTACATTAATACATAAATAAATATAAATAAATATTGTTGAAAAAATGGAAGAAAAAAATTATTAAATATTTTATTGAAAAATATTGAAATATATTTGATGTATTTGATCCAGAAACATTAAGTACATAATAGAATTTTTTTAATTCTTTTGTATTTGTTTCAACAATTTATTCTAAATAGAGTATATATTGATTTATCTTCTTATTATTCTCTCATCTTTTTTGTTTGATTTTGTTGCATCCAATTAATTTGTTGTATTATTGGTGGGCAATAGTGTCGTAAGAGATCCTTGTGTCTCTTCAGGAAGAAAATAGGATTTTAAGTATTGTGTTTGATGTGTTATTGTCATTTTTATTTAGTGGCTTTATTATATTGATAACATGTTAACGCAAAAATGTTATTTTGAGAAATGTGATTTTGTAGACGAATAATTTGTCAATTTATGGTTATTTTTGTGTTATACATAGTGGTCCAATGCATATTTTAATTAATTAATTGTAAGTTTTATATATAGGTTAACATGTATGCATAATAATGGAGTTTGGCTAATTAGTACGAGAGGACAAACATACGAAGTGATAAATGAATGATGAAAAAGACTTGTAAATTTAACATGGGCAAAATTTTGATGAAAAAAAAACACATATAAACCAAAAACAAAATCATTGATATATTAGTATAAAGAAGATGATGAAAATGTCTAACTACGTCAAATATGGAATGTTAAATCGTCAAAGAGAAAGTACATTATGCGTAATAACGATAACATGATTTAAAGTAGTGCATTTCATTCCTTCAAACTATTCACATCGTCAATAATTAAAACAAAAATGAAGTTATTAACTATTTCCTTTTCAACATAAGTGATCATATTATTTACATGAAATTTGAGAGAGATATGGAGAGAGAGAAAGATGGAGAAAAGACTCACGTGTCTCGTCGTGCTAGTAAGAACTAAAGAAAAATTGCGTGAATTTGAGTGAAAGATGTTGTTTCTTAAGTTTGTATTGTTATTATTAATTAGGTCTCATATTATAGTACTACTAAAAGAATTTAAAGTTTGCAACATATGTAAATTTTGTCTATATTATGTGAATTTACTCAATCAAAATGTACTTGAATGGCCAAACGAATAAGATTAGTTTAAAGCCTGTCATATTAGCCTTTTGGTGGCATCGTCATAGCAAATTATGGCAAAAAAGTTCTATAACAACAGTTGATATTTACCATTGTGGCAATCATAAAAACCGCCACTGATATTTGTCATGGCAAATATTCTATAATATTGAGAATAATAAACATATATCTTTATCAAAAATAAGTTTGATTTAGTATAAAATTGATAAATGAAAATCAAATTGAAGGCATTGAACTTCATGAAAAGAAAAATATAAGCGATTTGATTTCTAAGCTTTAGGTTGGTTTTAGTCAATTATGAAAAATCCTACTTACGACCTCGTTATCATGTGTTGTAATAATAAAGGTAAGGAAAATTTATACACTCGAAAACCTTTTTAGAAAATATATATCAAAACTTTTTCCTTTAGTTTTCTAAAATTTACGCATGTCATATTTCATTAAAAATAAGTACGATAATTCTTACCCTCTCCCAATTAAGTATCCATAATGTGTTATGTGTGTATTTATTTATTGTCATTCTTTAAAAATTAAATACATTATTTCCATAATAATATTATTATGTTAATTTCATCAAAAATAAATGTTTGATTAAAAAAATAAAACAATAACATATTTTAGAGTAGTGTTATTCATTCCTTCAAATTCTTAACCTAGACAATAATTTAAAAAAAAAAGTTGTTAATTATTTTCTTTTCAGTATAAGTGACTATATTAATTGTAAGATGGAATATAAGACATGCAAAGAACATCAGGAGAGAAATAGACATTATGAAATAAAGATATGGATGAGGAAAAGAATCATGTATCTGGTTGTGGTGGTGAGAAAAAAGAAACTTCACATAATCATTGATGGATATTTGAGTGAAGTATAATGGTATTTAGAGACAAATTAAACGTTAGAAATTTAGGATAGAAAGCTTCGCAAGCTTGGGGTTTCTTATGTTTGTATTTTATCGATTCGATTTGCATTCCTTGTATGTTCACGCATATATGGATATTGGTTTTATCGATTCGATTTGTATTTCTCACATGTTCATGCATTTGCTACATGTATGTGAACATTAGTTTTATCGATTCGATTTGCATTCCTCACATGTTCATACATTTGCTACATGTATGTGAACATTGGTTTTATCGATTTGATTTGCATTCCTTGCATGTTCACGCATATATGAATATTGGTTTTATCGATTCGATTTGCATTCCTTGCATGTTCACACATATATGACCATTGGTTTTATCGATTCGATTTGCGTTCCTCACATGTTCATGCATTTGCTACATGTATATGAACATTGGTTTTATCGATTCGATTTGCATTCCTCACATGTTCATGCATTTGCTACATGTATATGAACATTGGATTTATCGTTCGATTTGCATTCCTCGTATGTTCATTCGATTTTCACTCGCTATGTGATCGTGGCCTAACAGTATATACCATATCATTGCATGAGAGCATCGTAAACAGGTGGTCCGAACCAAAATGACATTTTGTTGTAGGTTGCAGGTCGCGCTTAGCGCCACCAGGAGCGCGCTAAGCGCCAAACTCACTGAATTTTGTTTTGCAGGTCGCGCTTAGCGCGGTCCAGAGCATGCTAAGCGCGTTGGCCTTTGTTTGGGTCGTTCTCAGCGCGATATACCGGGCTTAGCGCGGTCTACTGGTGCATTTTTTTTCTGTTTTTCTCGATTCTAATGGCAAACAGTAGTCACCCTAGCCATGCCTAGCTACTGTTTGTGCTCTATTTTATGCAGGGGCTCGTGTTGCATACACTTGTGACACATTTCTCCGTTGTTTGCGTACATACGTATGCATTCCCTTTGCTTGCTTCTTGGGTCTAACTTCCTCCTTGCAGGTGTTGCTTGAGCTTGTACACCCATGTGTACACCATTCCTATCTTGTTTTGCTTGCTCTAATCCCGTTCTTGCAGACATTGTTTCTTCGGATGCGTATCGACACATATTTCGCTTGTTTTAATGCTTTGAACAATTCTCACCGGTTTACTCTTGTTGCATGGCTGCAGTACTTGAAGTTTTCTGGATTATTTCTATAGCTTGCAGTGCTCTTCGGATTCTATATCTGTTTGGTAGTTTCTACACCGTTTATTGCGTTCTCTTACAGCTTTCCTAGATATCATGAGAAGTAGGGCTTTACAGCTTTCTTTTGCCATGAGAAGTAGGAATAGAGATGTGTGATGGGGCTTCCGTAGTTGGAGCATGTTTAGGAACCCCTCTGGTTTATTTAAGACCCGTTTAGGGCGATTCTACTTGTGATTTGTGCTTGCTTTGCTTGTTTTCTTTTCTTTCCCCAGGAGCTTGGTTAGGATTGGTTCTTTAGCCTAGACATTAGGATCTTCATCCTTTGCATGTCAACATAGGTAGAGATTTCCCTTGCATCCTAAACCATAAGTTCAACCTTTTGCATGACAATATTAGGGTAGTACTTAACTAGTCCCCCTTTTGTTTCGCTAGTTTCTTTTGCATGTTGCATGTAATAAAACTAAAACTTTCTTTTTTTTTCTTCCAAACTTAAAAGACTTAATAATGGTTCGAATTCCTTTCTCAAGGTAAAAACAATCAACCAACAAAAACTCTTTTCGCCTTTGCGCGCTTTCTTTTCTTTGTGTTTAAAACCTTTTTCACAAGTAAAAAACACCAAACCCACCAAAACAAGTGAGCCGAACTACGGTGCTCTGACTTTCCCATTGCACGCGGGAATACGTAGGCATCTTGTCACGGGGCTCGATCGAGAAAACTTTGTAAATACTTCCTTCTTTTCCCCGTGGTTTCTTATTTCCTCTTTTCTTTTGTATTGCTTGATAGTGGTTAAGCATAGATAGACATAACACACCCTTTGGCTAGAAATAGAAAGTGGATACCATAGAGTACTACGGGCGTGTGAGGTGTTAATCCCTTCCCCTCGCGTAACTAACTCCCTTACCTAGATTCTCTTGATATCACGGTCATAGGACCATGATTTCTCCCTTCAGTTTACTCGATGTTTTCCTTTCTCCCTCGTGAGATAAAAGACGTTCGATGGCGACTCTATTTGATACCAGTTATCATGTCGGAGGTTCAGCCGGGTGATTTCAGCTGGCGACTCTGCTGGGGATCGTACAGACCTCTTGCTGGTCCGATCAGGAGTTGATCCTAGCTTTCTTTTTCATGTTTATTGGGTGTTTGTTTGCTTATTCGCTTTATCATCCTTTGTATGCTTTGCATTGCATTCTATGTGGCATATTTATTGCTTTCATATACTCTGTATCTGGATTACTGTTGTACTGGTTTATCTCTTGATTTGGGTGAGTGTTACTTGAGGTAAAAGGCCAACTACCCTCGCCAGTGACACATAGGCTAGATGGATGTCCATGTCGAATCCCGCATCTCATGGTGCATGTGAGGAGGCATGGAGTATCGAATTCAGACGAGATTCGATTGACGGTGCTTTCGCCCTACACCCTGTTGTGTAGTCAGC